>OZ010787.1:264161713-264507709 GCA_963932465.1 Maratus speciosus
CAACTGATTTTAACTAACTAACTTTAGAAAATATTATTATTACTCTTTAATTATTAAAGAAATTTATTTATTAGAAAAATACCCTATAAGTCATATGAATTTTAAAATTTGATTATCTGTATAATATTTACGATAAAAAATTTTCAAAGCAACCCAAGTAACAGATAAATTTAAAATAATCAGAACTTTATTAAGTTCTAACATGAAAATACTTTTAATGTAAGCCTAGGAGATTTATTATTGCATTTTAATAAATGTTTACTTTAATTATTAAAAAATAGATTAAATGAATTTTAATTTAACTATTTAAATTTATTTTAAAAAATCTAATTGACAAAAAAAAATTACAACGGAACTCGTAATAAAGATCAACTGATTTTAACTAACTGACTTAAGAAAACATTATTTTTACACATTAATTATTAAAGAATTTTTTATTAGAAAAATACCCTATAAGTCCTATGAATTTTAAAATTTAAAATTTATAAAGTTCTAACATGAAAATACTTTTAATGTAAGCCTAGGAAATTTATTATTGCATTTTAATAAATGTTTACTTTAATTATTAAAAAATAGATTAACTGATTTTTTTAAATTTAATTATTTAATTTATTTTAAAAAATCTAATTGCTAAACAAATTTACAAAAGAACTGGTAATAAAGATCGGCTGATTTTAACTGACTGACTTAATAAAAATCAAAACAAAACTCTAAAAAAGTGAAAACGCCAGCGAAAGGACAGAACACGCTACTTTAGTATTACAAATGCAAAATCTTAACCAGCCCTAGTCTTGACCACTAGGCTAGATCATTCATACATTTGAGTTACCAAAATACCATGTGCCGGCTTTTTACACAGTATTTTACTCTTGTACTTGTCCTTTCAGGGAAAGAAGTTCCGTTCAATTTCATTGGATATCGGTGAAGTGTCAGCCAATGAAATTGCAGGATTTCACACTAATGCTAAAAGTCTTATGGAAAGTCAAATTTCGCTCATCAGTAATAAAATAGGTGTTGGCGAAGAATGAAAAATCGCCAAGCGTGAAATCCTCCTATGAACTTATCTCGGGAGTAATAGAGTCGTTTCGTAAACTTCACGTTGATGATTTGGGGTAATGGTTAAAGTACATGTATAGTAAGTTTAAGGTGGCGGGTTCGATCCTCTTGGCTTCGACTTTTAAAATTTTGTTTCTTTATTGATTTGTTACCAGTTACTCTTTTTTTAAATCGATTCTTGTCAATAAATTTAATATTTAATTTTATATATATTTATTATTGATAATTTATTATCAGTTAATAAAATATTATTTTTTAAATCGGTTCTTCTTAATGAAACTAAGTTTTTGTATTTAATATCACCCAAGGGCTATATTTTAATAATTAAAAAGAAACATTTTAATGCAACAACATCGAATAAAATTACATTTAAAATATGTTTATGTCGTAATTTTAATAACATAAAAATATCTAATCACTAGAAGTAACTTAATACCGTATTAATTTTTATTAAATTAAGAATAATGCTTCATACATCAAATGCGCATATAAATTCAAAACAATTGTGGGAGGATGGGTACGTATCTATTAAGTTGGAAATTTAAAAAATAATTTTATATGGAGGATGTCAAAGGAGATTAAAGGTGGAAATTTTGTGAAGTGTTAATTTAGAAGATCATTTTTTGTTCTTATTTTAGTGCACAATACCAAA
This sequence comes from Maratus speciosus, assembly GCA_963932465.1. NCBI lineage: Eukaryota > Metazoa > Arthropoda > Arachnida > Araneae > Salticidae > Maratus > Maratus speciosus. Next base: position 264,163,422 of record OZ010787.1, read on the forward strand.
TAGAGGAAAAAAAAGGGAGTTAAAAAAATTAAATGAAGTTGCTCTCTCCATTCGACAAATAAATCTCTGTTATCAGTCGTCATTGTGGACCGATCGATTATAATTAAAAATGTAATATATTTATAGGAAAACAAAAAACGATATTCGATTCTAAAGAACTGGAATATAAAATTTCATGCATGACCACCTGCAAATTTCATGCATTTTAAGACGCACAATGAGATCCTGAATGTGTGACTTCGTGATATATATTTATATAATTATTATTTATTAATTTCCTAGGCATCCTTAGAATAAATTGTGCATGGAGATAACCAATGTACATTTTAGAGGGGGATTATACATTTTTTTTTCATTTTGTTTCCTATGCATTTCAGGAGTGGAAGGAATAAATTAAGTTTTTTTTATGTAATGTCGGATGAAGTGTATATGTATGAGCAATATGTATATGCAAATATATGTATGAGCTAAGTTCTAAACTTTAACCACAAAATCCCCCCCCCCCCCAAGAAAAAATATAAATATTTATAGCCGTTAAATTCCCATAGTTTAAAAAAAAAATTTTTAATACATTGTAAAATAATATTAAAATGCATAAATATATGAATACATTTTATCTAACTGCTAGGCATATTAAACCATTGGACTGAATTTCCGGATGCGACACCGCAAAAAAGGGAAACGTTGCCTTCTGAGACAGCAATAATTTATAATTCAAGATGTAATTCATTTATCAAAAAAATAAAACTGTTACATTGAAAATCCCTTTAATAATCATACATGAAGAATCGCGCTTTTATGTTTAAAAATGATTCAGAAAGTTTCGCGTTGTTCAATGGGAGAATTTTTTGTAGAATCGCCTTAAGGCTGTTCTTATCAGCTCTGCTCAACAAGCGCAAAACGTTTTGACACATTTACAATTTTTTTTTTTTAACGGAAAGGTATAAAATTGAAAAGCCTGAACATGGAAGCGATTTGGAATTGAGCAGTTTTCCATTTTTTTTTTTATTTTATTTATTTTTTTTTATCAATCAATTACCTATTGAGTTATAAGCAATTTCGATCACGTGACAAACACGTTTTTCGACCTTTTTGAGTGCTCTTTCTTCATTTGCGTGGAAATTCGGTTCAAAACGCCCACTTTGACATTATTTTCTGAAAGATCTATTGCGTTTGCAAAAAAATAGAAAAAACAACTCAATTACATAGTTTTTGAACAACACCAGCTAGTTTCATGCATTTTCGAACAAAAATAAATTAAAACTTATGTCAGAAAGTTGCCCTTTTGGATTTGAGAACATCCTTAAGTAAATTAAGGATGGAGACAACCAATATAAATAGAACACAATTTTTTTTTTTTTTTTAAGTATTTCACATTTTTTTTTTATCTTTTTTTTTCAGGAATTTTGAAAGTTGTTCTCAAATTCAAACTAATTACTTTCTACCATATTCACGAGGTTATTTTTATCCCCAAATGTATACGAATTTGCAAATATTCTTTTCCAGTTGTAAGAAATCGAATAGCTTTTCCCGTTTTTCTATAAATAGAAAAGTCTTCTCCTAAAATAGCAATAAGAATTGCACATTCTGTCAGTTTGTAAGGCACTACAGTCATGAAAAGTTCGTCATAGTCGACTAATTTATTGTAATTGAAGGTGTGTCAAATTTTTTAGGAAAATGGAAAACGCAGTGCCATTGTTTGGTGAAAGAGATCGGCATTTTTGGGAGGGCACAATACCGGGAAAAAAAAAAAGAGAGACCACCTTTAATACATTGTTAAATGGCATATGTTCATAGTTTTTTTTATATTTTGGACAATATATACGAGATATGTTCTAAATTTGAATATTCATAAAAATATCCATTTTAGTTGAAGGATGCTAAATTTATAAAGTTTTAAAAATAAACGCTAAAATTTCGTTATCAAAATCCCGAAGTTCGAGGAATATTAAAAAATGCTACTGATTATTAAAGCGATTATGAATTCTGTTTTTGTAAGATCACTTAGTGATCCTATTTCTTTTAATATATGTTTGTTTAATACAAATTATAGGGATGGAGATATTAAATGAGTGCTTTTAAAATATATGCTATATATAGAAATGTAAAAAATAATTGTTTTTAATGCAATGCTTAATGTGGTTAACATTTATATTTTGTATTTTTCGGCCCAAATAGATTCACACACACAAAAGTTAACAATGATGGTTGTTAAATTCAAAAGGTTTAGAAAATTAACGATAAACCATACCCCCACCCCCACCCTCTTTCCGCAAGCGAAGAAATGCTAAAAAATTTTATTGATTAAAAATTTGCATAAGAGCATGGATAGTTTTTTATTCTTTAAAAACGTGTTGTAAAATAGTACTGAAATGTGTAATTTCAGTTATTCAATTCGATGAGTTGAGTGATTTGATTTACCATATTTTTATAAAAAGTCTAATGAGAAAGTCAATAAATAAATATCTATTGTTAGATTCTAAATAATCAATTTAAAATCAATATTAAATGTGTTTATGAATAGAGAAATTTCCCTTAGAGCAACTTTTGTTATAATATGCACAAAAACAGAAATGAACCAACGATTTGCAATATTTTGATTCGTAGAAAAATTATTTTTTTTACCCTGTTCCATTTCGCAAGAACGCGCATTAAAATAATAAAAGTAACCAAAGTGCGAGAATGCGCCAAGCGTGGAAAATGATGTTTGTATGATTTTTTCTTCCACAGAGCATGCGCACTTGCGCTCATGACATTTCTCTTACAAAATGGAGTTTCTCTAGTAGGATGTACTGTTGAAAATGCATTTCACTTAACTGGTACTTTTATTAGGTTTTTTACAAACTAGTGATAACTATTCAATTTTTATGAACATGGATAAAAACATACAAGAAATTAAATATCTGTGTCATAATGGTTGCATACACAAACCACATATCTGTATAAAAATACAGCTTTACTTATGTGATAAATTACGAGCATATTGCCAAAGGGAAATCGCATGCGCACCTCCGGCTGCGAGGCCTTCGGATGCACCTGCGTACTGCAGTCACCATGATTTCTCCAGTAAGTGAACTGAGAGAGAGAAAATCGACGTACTTGAACTCCCGCTCGAGGAAACAGGAGTTGCCATTAAAGACGCGAGCGTGCCAAGACATTGCCAGGCGCGAGATGTGATCGCGCAATAGCACGATAACGATCGCAAAATTGGAGAAAAAAAGGCGAGATATAAAAAGTAGGATCGCAAACTGCGATTTACGAAACATCGCGTGATGAATTGAAAACAATGCTGAAACTGAAAATGGGAAATAAAACCATGAAATATAAAACAGAAAAGGCTAGATTAAATAAATAAGAGATGTTTAAAAGTAAGATTAATTAAACTGCCTGGGAAAAGTAGTGTAAGGTGCCCTATTATCGTCCTCCAGTCACTTTTAGGCCCTTGGAAGTTGTAATTTTCACTGAAAATCTACCAAATGTGGATTTTACATAGACTAACTACCCACGCACATAGAAACATAGGCAAATATTGCACAAAAAAAAAATTTAACAATGCGAAAAATAATTTTTTCAAAAGTATCTAAAAAATGCAAAAGAAAAAAAAGTTCCCAATTTCGTCTCCCCAAAAAATCCAATACGTCGAGGCTTAATTTATAACTAAATCAAAATTTATTTCTAAATGAGTAAGTAATTTAATTTACATTAAAGTGAGGCACAAAGAAATGTACTAATTATCAATGGAAGAATAACACAGTGAAGCATTATGCATAGTTGCCATCCTCCCAATTTTTTTCATACCAATATTTTTATGCAGAAATACTTGCTTTATACAATCGCAGTTTTAACACAATTAAATAAAGAAAACATATTTGTAAGATTTTACTGGTATCCAAAAAATCGGGAGATTGGCAACTATGCATTAGCCATCCAAACATGAGGAAAAAATTGAAAAAAAAAATGTCATGAAAAAGCATTCCTAATTTCGTCCCCGGGACGAAAGTAAGAACTGCAAGGGGGACGAAATTGGGACCACGCTACTTCCCAATATTATGGATCCTCAGTTCCCGTAAGATGAACTGAGCGTCCTATAGCTCACTGTATGCTACTGTCAGCATCTTACGAACGTAAAATACGTGCAATGAATAAGAAATAAATACTTACAGTACAGTAAATAACGTCCTACAGACGTCGTAATAAGAACTCGGGTCTTCTAAAAATAGGAAATTCGCCGTCTTTAATTTATGTATGCATCTTGGCGAACGAAACTTTCCACACTGACCCGTTTTAACTTCTGTCCCCTGTGCCTTGCGTCATAAGTGGCGCCACTTTGGCACAAGCGGAGAAGTTAAGGGGGACGAAATTAGGAGAGGGGACGAAATATGGGCACTTTACCCTAATCAAAATATATTGCTACACAATAGCATTTTATTCTCATTTAAGATATATATATATAGCATTTTATTCTCATATTCTCATTCAGCAATAGCATTTTATTCTCATTTAAGAAATTAATACGATATTATCCTGAGTAAGCTAAAATTTAAATACAAGTTAACCGTTAACTATATTAAATATTAATGAATATGAATAAATTTAATATGAATTGATAAATAAATAAATGTAACTACACCATTATACATATAAAAGTATCGAATCAACATCCATTATAAAATGTGTATTAGCAACGTAGTTATAAATCAAATGTCCCATTTTTAAAAAATAAATTAACCATTGCGTATTATCCAGACAGCGCCACCCTCCTCCGTACTCTAACATCTTCCCACCCAACCGTCCTATAATAATTTTTTATTATTTTACAATTTTTAATTTTTTATAATTATTTTCTTATTTTATAAGTTTTTTGTAATTTTGTTTACGCATGTGTTAATTTGTTTTTTAAAAAGATCATGTAAGTACTAATTGTATATTAAAGAATATATGAATTTTTTTGGAAAACCATGATTTAATGCATCATAAATTAGTTTTTTAATATTATTGTTAAATGAGAAGAACATAAATACTTTATTCTATATAAATGATAAAGGATTATATTATGAATTATGATGACAAGATTTAAAATTAGTAAATGTATTCACTTTGAATTTAAATTCTTTACGTTTATCATATAGATCAGCTATTGTTTTGTTTTATTTTATTGTAAGTTTAAGATCTAGAAAGTTAAATGTATCGTTAGATAGGAGGTTTTCCGTTAATTCTAAATTAGTAGGATAATCTACTAGAAATTGAGAAATATTAGTTTGATTAGTGGCAATTAAAATTATGTAATCAATATAACGATATAAATGTAGATTACTATTAGAAAAAGTACGTCCATAGTGATATAAGTCAGATAATAAACTAGATGTACGTCCACCTTGTGGTATATCGACGTTCTGTAAATATAATGTGTTATGTTGCAAAATATAATTATTATAATAATGAAATTTGTAAAAGATTTAAAATAAGCTATATGTATATTAAATATTAAATCCAGTTTATGATGATACTTTTTAAATAATGCATTTATAATATTATGTAGTTCTAATAAATCTATATTATTAAAAAGTCCTTCCGGCCAGTGCCAGGAGGAAGAGGTAGCTTTCATATTCCTTATTTTTAAAAAGCTAGCTTATGTTATTCAAACACACGAAGCTCAATTTGGTGGAAATCGATTATAGAAGATTCAGTACTAATTTTTATCAATACTAAATCATTATGAATGAGAATTTCGCGAAATTAGTCAGCTTTATCCAAGCTGCTTTTATTTAAAGTAACTTATATTTGGTTGCTGAATTCGGCGATATCTTGAAGTGCCTGCCACTTTAAGACAACATGGCGGATGAGGCTAACCCGTGAACTTGGTCAAGACATTAGTAATTCCAGTGCACATACTCACTCACATCGGAATCGGTTGATATATACGAGTGCTGTCGCAGGCAAAAAATCAGATTTTCAAAATGATACCCAAATAAAGAATTTAAAACTGCTATATCTGAACCATTTTTTATGATAAAGACAAAACAAAAAATACTCTGGAATCCTTATATCAAGGTCAAATATTTAAGGAAGAAATCTTTTTCAATTTCTAAATTTTTGCACCTCACTTTAAATATAATTTTTTTTATTTAATGGCCGCCATTTTGAAACAAGATGGCGGATGAAGCTGGCCAGCGAACTTGGTCGAGACATTGCTATATACTATCCACATGAATTCTTACATCGAAATAGGTTAATAAATACGCCTGTTATCGCGCGACAAATATCACATCGTTTCAAAATGTCAGCCATGCTAGAAATTCAAAGTGCTATAACTCAACCCTTTTTTAAGATATAGACGAAACAAAAACTGCTCCGGAATCTTTGTATCAATGTCAAACACATAAAAAAAATCTTTTTCATTTTCCAATTTTTTGATACCTCATATTAAATTTAATTTTTTTTTAATTTTTTAAATGGACGCCATCTTGAAACAATATGGCGGATGAAGCTGGCCAACGAACTCGGTCGAAACATTGGTATGTACTATGTACACATCAAGTTACATCCAAATTGGTTCATAAATACGTCTATTATCGTGTGATAAAAATCAGGTCATTTCAAAATGTCAGCCACAATAGAAATTCAAAATGCTATAACTAAGCCACTTTTTTAGATACAGACGAAACAAAAACTGTTTCGGAATCTTTGTATTAGGGCCAAACACATAAGAAAAAAAATCTTTTTCATTTTGCAACTTTTTGGTGCATCATTTTAAATTAAATATCTTTTTTAATTTTTTAAATGGCAGCCATTTTGAAACAAGATGGCGGATGAAGCTGGCCAACGACCTCGGTCGAGATATTGGTATGTACTACGTACACACCAAGGTACATCCATATCGGTTCATAAAAAGTCCTTCCGGCCAGTGCCGGGAGGAAGAGGTAGCTTTCATATTCCTTATTTTTTAAAAGCCAGTTTATATTATTCAAACGCAAGGAGCTCAAATTAGTGGAACCCGATTATAGAAGATTAAATACTAATTTTTGTCAATATTGAATATGAATGAGAATTTCGCCAAATTAGTCAGCGTTATCAAAGCTGGTTTTATTAAAGTGATGTATATTTTGTCGCCAAATTCGGTGATATCCCGAATTATATTAACTAGCAGGAATGACCGAACTAAGCTCGGTCAAAATTAGCTTTCTGTTTATCTCGATATATTTTTCCCACTCAATCATTCTTGCTGTTTTAGATGCAATTAGCTTGACCATGAAACATAGTGACCCAAAATGACCCACTTATCGTGCTTTTTCGAACATCCGACCTATCACAATGCTCTTCTCGAGCCTGAAAACGATAGAATACAAAATTTAGTGAAAATAGTTAGTCGTTTTCTAGGTAAAATAAGCTTGATCCACGTTGATTCAGAAAACCACTAACCGAAATTCATCGACAGATGTTTGCTATTTCAATGGCCCTTTTGTACTGTGAAACGGTATAACAAAAAAAATTGCCAAAATTGTTTGACCCTTTTTGAAATGCCGTTAGCTTGACCCCGACCCATTATCACCAAAATGACCCACTAGTAGAATTTTCTTGAGCATGCAACCGAGCACAATGTTTTTATCTTGTCCAGAAACGGGTTAGTACAAAGTTTTGTCAAAATCTTTTGAGCGGTTTTTTAGATACAGTTATCTTGATCCTGATCCATTAGAACCCAAAATGACCCATTGATTGAATTTTCTTGAACATGCGACCCTGCACAATGCTCTTATCATGCCCGGAAACAGTATTATACAAAATTATGTCAAAATGTTTTGAAGCGCTTTTTAAATACAATTAGCTTGACCCTGATTCATTGTGATCCAAAATGACCCACTAATCGAATTATGCGACCTAGCCCAATGGTCTTCTCGATCCCGAAAACGATAGAATACAAAATTTAGTCGAAATCGTTTAAGCCATTTTTTAGATACAATTAGCTGGACAATGACCCATTGTGAGCCAAAATGACCCACTAATCGAATTTTTTCGAACATATGACTTAGCCCAATTCTCTTCTCATGCCCAGAAATAGTATACGTATTATAAAATTTGGTCAAAATGTTTTGAGCATGTTTTTAGATTCAATTAGCTTGACCCTGGCCCATTGTGACCCAAAATGACACACTAATTGAATTTTCTCGAACATGTGACTTAGCCCAATGGTCCTCTCAGGACCAGAAACGGCCGTATATTAAAAAATTTCGTGAAAACGTCTTGAGCCTTTTTTTAGATATAATTAGCTTGACTCTGACCCATAATGACCCACTAATCGAATTTTCTCGAACCCATACCAACGGTCTTTTCGTGCCCGAAAACGATAGATAACAGAATTTCGTCAAATCGTAGTGCCGTTATCTAGATAAACTTAGCTGGACACACGGTGACCCAAAAATGACCCACTAATCGAATTTTCTTGAACACATTACCCATCCCAATGGTTTTTTCGTGCCCGAAAATGGTTCGACACAAAATTTAGTCAAAATCGATTGAGCCGTTCTCTAGATATAATTAGCTTTACCCTGACCTATTATGAACCACTAATCGAATTTTCTCGAACACGTGACCCATCCCAGTGGTCTTTTCGTGCCCGAAAACGATAGATTACAGAATTTCGTCAAATCGTAGTGCCGTTATCTAGATAAATTTAGCTGGACACACGGCGACCCAAAAATGACCCACTAATCGAATTTTCTTGAACACGTTACCCATCCCAATGGTTTTTTTCGTGCCCGAAAATGGTTAGATACAAAATTTAGTCAAAATCGATTGAGCCGTTCTCTAGATATAATTAGCTTTATCCTGACCCATTATGACCCACTAATCGAATTTTCTCGAACACGAGACCCATCCCAATGGTCTTTTCGTGCCCGAAAACAGTAGGGTGCAAAATTTCGTCAAAATCGTTAGAGCCGTTATCTAGATAAACTTAGCCTGACCCACTGTGACCCAAAAATGACCCACTAATCGAATTTCCTCGAACATGTGGCTTAGCTCAATGGTCTTCTCGTAATCCAAAACTGTAGAATATAGAGTTTAGTGAAAATCGTTAGAGACGTTTTTTAGATAAAAATAGCTTGACCCACAGTGACCCAAAAATGACCCACTAATCGAATTTTTTCGAACACGTGACCCATCCCAATGGTCTTTTCGTGCCCGAAAATGGTTAGATACAAAATTTAGTTAAAATCTATTGAGCCGTTCTTTAGATATAATTAGCTTGACCCTGTCCCATTATGACCCAAAATGATCCACTAATCGAATTTACTCGAACACAAGACCCATCCCAATGGTCTTTTAGTGCCCGAAAATGGTTAGATACAAAATTTAATCAAAATTGATTGAGCCGTTCTCTAGATATAATTAGTTTGACCCTGACCCAAAATGACCCACTAATGGAATTTTCTCGAACACGAGACCCATCCCAATGGTCTTTTCGTGCCCGAAAACAGTAGGGTACAAAATTTCGTCAAAATCGTTAAAGAAGTTATCTAGATAAAGTTAGCTTGACCCACGGTGACCCAAAAATGACCCACTAAACGAATTTTCTGGAACATGTGACTTAGACCAATAGTTCTCTCGTAATCCAAAACTGTAGAATATAGAGTTTAGTGAAAATCGTTAGAGCCGTTTTTTAGATAAAATTGTCGTGACCCATAATGACTCAAAAGTGAGCCACTAATCGAAGTTTCTCGAACATGTGACCTAGCCCAATAGTTTCTTCGTGTCGAAAAACGGTTGGATGGGAAATTTGGTCAAAATCGATTGAGCCGTTTTTTAGATATAATTAGCTTGACCTTGACCCACCGAACTTGACGAACCAAAATGACCCACTAATCGAATTTTCTCGAACACGTGACCTAGCCCAATGGTCTTATAATGTCCGAAAATGGTAAAATACAAAATTTCGTCAAAATCGATTGAGCCGTTCTTTAGATATAATAAGTTTGACTCTGACCCATTATGACCCAAAATGACCCACTAATCGTATTTTCTCGAAGACGAGACCCATCCCAATGATCTTTTCGTGCCTGAAAATGGTTAGATACAAAATTTAGTCAAAATCTATTGAGCCGTTCTCTAGATATAATTAACTTGACCCTGACCCATTATGACCGAAAATGACCCACTAATGGAATTTTCTCGAACACGAGACCCATCCCAATGGTCTTTTCGTGCCCGAAAACAGTAGGGTACAGAATTTCGTCAAAATCGTTGAAGAAGTTATCTAGATAAAGTTAGCTTGACCCACGGTGACCCAAAAATGACCCACTAAACGAATTTTCTAGAACATGTGACTTAGCGCAATAGTTTTCTCGTAATCCAAACTGTAGAATATAAAGTTTAGTGAAAATCGTTAGAGCCGTTTTTTAGATAAAATTGGCTTGACCCATAGTGACCCAAAAATGACCCACTAATTGAAGTTTCTTGAACATGTGTCCTAGCCCAAAAGTTTCCTCGTGTCGAAAAACGTTTGGATGTGAAATTTGGTCAAAATCGATTGAGCTGTTTTTTAGATATAATTAGCTTGACCTTGACCCATTACGACCCAAAATGACCCACTAATCGAATTTTCTCGAACACGTGACCTAGCCCAATGGTCTTATCATGCCCGAAAATGGTAAAATATAAAATTTCGTCAAAATCGTTAGAGCCGTTTTTAAGATAAAATTTACATACATACACACACACACACACACAATTTTTGCTCGCATTATAGTATAAGATAATTATATCCCAACAAAAAGTTTTCGGTAAAAAAAATAGCGCTAACTTCTCCTTAATGTTTCGGCCAGAAAAAGTAGTGATATCTGAAGTTCGCAGAAGTTAAAAGCCAAACATCCCAAATCTTTCATTGAAAATGGCTTCCTGCGACTTGGCCGTTAATGCCTTCTACAGCATTTGAAAAGTAATGATTAGAAATTACGCATTTATGAATTATTTAAATATTAAAAGTAATATTAAAATGCAAAGAGGCAAATTCATATAAAGACGACATTGTAAGTAAAAGATTTCTGATAAATACCATTCAGTTACAACAAACATTATTTTTAATTACAGATCATTTAGTCCACTTGTGGTTTAATTGTCATTTTGTACGATCTAAAGCTAAACTCATTAACGTAAAACCCAAGAAATAAAACAAAATTTACTTACTTCAAATCTCACAATATGTTATATTATATTTTATTGTATAATATTGAAATCTTGTGCATTGACGAAAGAGATTTTATTCGTTTGAGCATTTATTATAGTTTATTTGCAGACATTAAGAGGTATTCGATATATAAACTGTTAAAAGCTGATACTAATTATGTTTTAACAATTAGGGATATTATCTTCTGAATACAAGTTTTTTGTTGTTTTTAACTTCTAAGCATTTAAATAGACTGAAGTGGTTTAAATGCATTTTTTAAATGTGTATTTTATTTCTGTACTTTGTGCCACAAAATGCCTAAAATAATCAAAAAATGTTGTTGGCATGTAGCTCATTTAACTTTAAAACTTGAAAAAAACCTCTTGAAGGCATTAACGGCCAAGTCGCAGGAAGCCATTTTCAATGAAAGATTTGGGATGTTTGGCTTTTAACTTCTGCGAACTTCAGATATCACTACTTTTTCTGGCCGAAACATTAAGGAGAACTTGGCGCTTTTTTTTTTTTTACCGAAAACTTTTTGTTGGGATATCACTACTTTTTGTATGTTTTTTCAAGTTTGTTTTTCTAAACTATATTAATATATAAAAAAAACTTAAATTTCGGTACTTTTATGTTAGCCGGGAGCAAATCTCCTCATTAGCATTTTGTTTTTTCGGCAATAGCAGTTTTCATTTTCTACATGTGAAAAATGAGAAATAATGCTTTGATTTTCCAATAAAATATTTTGGTTTATATTATTATTTCTTATTTATTCATTTATTTATTTCTATGTTAAATATTCTATTAAATAAAATGAGGGAAATGCATCTATTTTGAATAAGATGACTGAAAAGTTTAAATGAATGCAATATGAACAATGGAGTTGGGAGCAGTATTTGGCGATTTGCCACTTGCGCCCGGCTAACGTAAAAATACCTAAATTTATTTTATTGAGCTTTACAAATTTATACTTTATTTCTTTTTAAATTAAAGTACTAGCCGCTTCTAGCAAGCAGTATTTACTCTATTAATTGCATGTTAAACGTTGCATCATGTTACTGTTATTCATAATTTAATTTAATTGCCCATTCTTTCGCCAAGTCGGAAGCTTTAGATAGAGAAATCAAGAACTCTTTACGATCATGGAAGCACATCATATATTTTGTGCTGTTATGTATTTCATCTTTCGTGACAAATATCTCTTAACTCACTTATGCATGTTTCCTTATCAGTTACGATTCGTTCTCTAATGCGGAAATTTTTAATCCTGTTAAGAAATCTTTTCTAGTTGGGATCACTGCCAATTGTTGTATTTTAACTGATACGATTGAGTACAAGTGGAACAGTTCTTATGAAATCCTTTGACAATATCTGCATTTGCATTAAACCGTATCGATGCTAATATCTTTTTGTTTCACGTTAACCTTTTCAATAGACTCGATTACAAAGGAATAAATAGGAGATCTACGGGCTCACTGCCATGATCCATTTGAAAATCTACCATTCTTCTCATCTGATCGTGTTGAAGAATTAGCCAATAATGTGCCATGGTTTTAAGATTTTAGCTAATTTTATTCGAAACCTGAAAACTAATATGCGAGGAACCGGATTATGGAAGATTCATTCTATCGTACATATCGATTAACAGGTTACATATTACAGAATTATAATAATCATAAAGAGAACTGGCAGTTTCGGTGCTTTAATAGTTGCCGTAAATTCTCTTTATATAATACAGAAGTTTTAGAAGAGTAAAGATTAACAGCATAGTCACAGTAAGTGTAATAACAGTACAATATAACAACAATAGCAGAGGTTTTGTGCAGTGACGAAACTATTGGCACTTTGGAAATATTCGTGCGTTATACAATATAACTATTCAGATGATATGCGGAAAAATATAAATAGATGGCTCGCATTAATAATTAACTCATTGAAAAATAGCCACTAGCGTCAAATACTTGCAAAGCTTTGCGACATTCAGCGAAGTGTCGCCAAACTTGGTAATATATCATGTCAATTCTCAAATTTGGCGACAAAAATGTTTTCTTTATTCTGACATCATAATGATGCATATGTATTTATGTATTATACACATACTTATAATATGTACGATGCAAATGTATTACGTATTATATGCATATGTGTAATATGTATGATGCATATGCATAAAGTTCATAACATCACTAAAGCGTACTTAATGGAATAGTGTTCCATAAATAGTACGGATATTTGCCAGATTGACCAGAGTGCTATTGAGATTGATCCGACATTTATAACAGACCGGGAGGCGTCTGCACACACCATCACCTCATCGAGTTTACACCTGAAATTTTAGGATTAGTTAAAACTAGATTAGCATATTAAAATGCAATTGGCCTGTTAAGTCATATCTTGGTAGAAACCACCTGAAGACCTAATTTTAGTGGTTGACTGATAGGTTTACTATTGTATTTTCCTGTATCCAAAAGTATGGAAACATGGAGGAATGGGTGCAGGAAAACACAATGGGGAAATCCACCAATTAACTGGTAAAATCGGGTTTGTAGATGGTTTCCACAAAGATATGGCTTGGCAGGCGAGTTACATTTTAATACGCTAATCGATTTTTAACTAATCCTAAAATTTCAGCCGTCAACTCGATGGGGTGATGATCTGTGCAGACGCCTCCCGGTCTTTAATAAAAAAATTTTTAAGGATGTAAATGATAGTAAGATGGACAGATAAACTGAAAGATTTGCCTTATTAAGGTTTTTGTAAAAGCATATAAAAATTCATTCAGCTTGAAATCATGTAACACCTTTATAACTCAGGCTAATTTTCTGTAATCGGTTTTTGGCGACTAACATATCTTATCTATGACTATAATCTTTCTTTTACAGATTTAAAATTAAGAATAAATTAACACTAAGTAGGCTAATAATACAATATAATAACATTAGCAGCGGACTTCGGACGCCGCATCTGTCCCACATCGTTAAAGACAGTTTATTAGTTATACATTTTGTTTATTTAAAAGGAGATTTTTAAACTTTCATATGGAATTAGGATATTTTTCCACTATAGGGAACTTGGCATTTAAAAAAAATCTTGGCGCAATTCGGACTTCAGAAACTGAGATATGTTGCCAAATGATATAAACAACTACAAAAACAAATCTGATGAACTTTTATGCTATTTACAGATGTATTTATATACATGTAAACATTTTATTTATACATGTATAAAATATTGTTTTTTATATACAAATTATTAATGTTGTTATATAAAATTAAATAAACGGGTTCCTTAGATTAAATAAATTGTATACATATGGAAAAAATTGCTTGTGTATATGACACAGGAAATAGGTTGCCAGAAAATACGTTATTATCAAATTTATTTTCTCGTCAAGGCTATTTTCTCTATTTCGCCAAGGCTACTATATCGCAAACGTACCGAATTGCGGTTATATTTTGTTAAATGTTTTATTGTTTTAATATAGTAAATATAGCATAACCTATACTGATTAAAATTTTTAGGTATATTAATTTTTTCTATTTAACAAACATCTTTGGAAAAGCATATACATAAAATTTTATTCTGCTTGAAATTGCGTGACCCCTTCAAAACTCTGTAATCGAGTTTTGGCGACCAACATTGGCACAATTGAAAGTGTTAAGGAACTGTTTACGGCCAAATCAACACCCCCTTTTTGAAGGGTTTAGAGGCGGAAATTCTGTGTTTTCAGATTTTTCTGGTTAATTGTCCTACAAACCCGACTTGATTGTGAAATTTCAAGATTCTACGACTTTTAGAAGTACATTAGTTATTTGATGATGCGAAGTGAGTCAGTGACAAAAAAGCGCTTTTTCGGAATTTAATATTTCGAAAACTACAAAATATAGAAACATGAAATCGTGGAACCTTAGTTCAGTTTGATGATACGAACATGTGTATAAAAGAAAAATTTCTATATCTCTCCCTAAAACGACGTTATGAAGGGGTGAAAAGTATGCCAAAATGGTTCAGGAAAAGGTAGCTTACGGCTTGTGCGAACTTGGCGAACGCACTGCCGTGCTCCCAGATTAACCCGAATTATCGGTGATAGCCCGCCATTTTAAAACAACATAATGGGTGCAACAAAGCTCACCAATGAACTTGGTCCAGACCTTAGTAATTCCTGTGCACATGCTTACACCTATCTAAATCGGTTGATATATACGAGTGCTGTTGCAGGCAAAAAATCAGATTTTTCAAAATGTCACACACATTCGAAATTCAAACTGCTATATCTCGGCCTTTTTTTAGATAAAAGCAAAACAAAAAATGATCTGGAATCTTTGTAACAAGCTGAAACACGTAAGAAAAAAATCTTTTTCAATTTCTAATTTTTTTGTACCTCATTTTAAATTAAATTTTTTTTTAATTTTTAAATGGCCGCCATTTTGAAACAAGATGGCGGATGCAGTTAGCAAACGAACTTGGCCGGGAGATTGCTATGCACTATAAACATGCCTTGTCACATTCTAATCGGTTCATAAATACGCGTGTTATCGCGTGACAAAAATTAGATCGTTTCAAAATGTCAGCCATGCTAGAAATTCAAAGTTAAAATAGAAAAAAAATTAATGGTCGCCATTTTGAAACAAGATGGCGGATGATGTTGGCCAACGTACTCGGTCGAGACATTGGTATGTACTATGTACACACCAAGTTATATCCAAATCCGTTCATAAATACGCGTGTTATCGCGTGACAAAAATCAGATCGTTTCAAAATGTCAGCCACACTAGAATTTCAAAGTGTTATAACTCAACCGTTTTTTAAGATATAGACGAAACAAAAAATGCTACAGAATCTTCGTATCAAGCTCAAACACATAAGAAAAAATCCTTTTCGATTTATAATTCTTTTGTACTTCATTTTAAATTTTAATTTTTTTAAATTTTAAATGGCCGACATTTTGAAACAAGATGGCGTATGAAGCTGGCCAACGAACTCGGTCGAGACTCTGCTATGTACTATGCACATGCCTTGTCACATCCAAATCGGTTCATAAAAACGCATATTATCGCGTGACAAAAATCAGATCGTTTCAAAATGCCAGCCACGCTAGAAATCCAAAGTGCTATAACTCAGCCATTTTTTAAGACATAGACGAAACAAAAAATGCTCCAGAATCTTTGTATCAAGCCCATACACATAAGAAAAAATCTTTTTCAATGTCTAATTTTTTTGTGCCTCATTTTAAATTTTAATTTTTAAAAATTTTTTTAAATGACCGCCATTTTGAAACAAGATGGCCGATAAAGCTGGCAAACGAACTCGGTCGAAACATTGGTATGTACTATGTACACACGAAATTTTATCCAAATTTGTTCATAAATACGAGAGTTACTGTATGACAAAGATGATATATATATATATATATGGATATATATAAATATATATATCAATTTTGAACGGAGGGTGGTTTCGGGGTCTAGGGGTTATGATCGGTGAAAATATACCAAAATTTTTCGGAATCGTTTACCTCCGAACGGCTGCAATAGGTAGATTTTTAATGACATCTACCTGATACGCCTGTTATCGCGTGACAAAAATCAGGATGTTTCAAAATGTCAGCCACGCTAGAAATTCAAAGTGCTATAACGCAGCCCTTTTTTAAGATATAGACGAAACAAAAACTTTTCCGGAATCTTTGTATAAAGGTCAAGCACATAAGAAAAAATTATTTTTCCATTTTTTGGCACCACATTTCAAATTTTAAATTTAAAAAAAATTAAATGGCCGCCATCTTGAAACAAGATGCTGGATGCAGCTGGCCAACGATCTCGGTCCAGACATTGGTATGTACTATGTACAGACCAAGTTACATCCAAATCGGTTCAGAAATACGCCTGTTATCCCATAACAAAAATCAGGTCGTTTCAAAATGTCAGCCACAATAAAAATTCAAAATGCTATAACTCAGCCATTTTTTTAGATATAGACGAAACAAAAACTGTTCTGGGATCTTTGTATTAAGGTCAAACACATAAAAAAAAATCCTTTTCATTTTCCAATTTTTTGTTGCCTTATTTTAAATTTTAAATTTTTTTAAATGGCCGACCTTTTGAAAGAAGATGGCTGATGAAGCTGGCCAGCGAACTTGGTCGAGACATTGCTATATACTATCCACATGAATTCTTACATCGAAATAGGTTAATAAATACGCGTGTTATCGCGTGACAAATATCAGGACGTTTCAAAATGTCAGCCACGCTAGAAATTCAAAGTGCTATAACTCAGCCATTTTTTAAGATATATACGAAACAAAAACTGCTCCGGAATCTTTGTATAAAAGTAAAACACATAAGAAAAAAATATTTATCCATTTTCAATTTTTTGGTACCACATTTCAATTTTATTTATTTATTTATTTATTTTAAATAGCAGCCATTTTTAAACAAAATGGCGGATGGAGTTGGCCAACGAACTCGGTCGAGACATTGGTATGTACTATGTACACACCAAGTTTCATCAAAATCGTTTCATAAGTACGAGAGTTACAGTGTGACAAAGAACAGATATATATATATATATATCTTATACTATAATGCGAGCAAAAATTGTGTGTGTGTAAATTTTATCTTAAAAACGGCTCTAACGATTTTGACGGAATTTTGTATTTTACCATTTTCAAGCACTATAAGACCATTGGGCTAGGTCACGTGTTCGAGAAAATTCGATTAGTGGGTTATTTTGGGTCATAATGGGTCAAGGTCAAGCTAATTATATCTAAAAAACGGCTCAATCGATTTTGATTAAATTTTATATCCATCCGTTTTTTGGCACGAGAAAACTATTGGGCTAGGTCACATGTTCGAGAAATTTCGATTAGTGGGTCATTTTTGGGTCACTATGGGTCAAGCCAATTTTATCTAACAAACGGCTCTAACGATTTTGACTAAAGTTTGTGTTCTGTCGTTTTGGATTACGAGAAGACCAATGGGCTAGGTCACATATTAGAGAAAATTTGATTAGTGGGTCATTTTTGGGTCACTGTGGGTCAAGCAAAGTTTATCTAGAAAATAGCTCTAATGATTTTGACGAAATTTTGTATTTTACCATTTTCGGGCACGAGAATACCATTGGGCTAGGTCACGTGTTCGAAAAAATTCGATTAGTGGGACATTTTGGGTCATAATGGGTCAAGGCCAAGCTAAATATATCTAAAAAACGGCTCAGTCGATTTTGACTAAATTTTATATCCAACCGTTTTTTGGCACTAGAAATTCATTGGGCTAGGTCACATGTTCGATAAATTAAATTTTGATTAGTGGGTGATTTTTGGGTAACTATGGGTCAAGCCAATTTCATCTAAAAAACGGCTCTAAACATTTTGACTAAATTTTGTATTTTGTCGTTTTCGATTAGGAGAAGACCAATGCGATAAGTCACATATTAGAGAAAATTTGATTAGTGGGTCATTTTGGGGTCTCTATGGGTCAAGCCAATTTTATCTAATAAACGGCTCTAACGATTTTGACTAAATTTTGTCTCCTGCCGTTTTGGATTACGAGAAGACAAATGGGTTAAGTCACATATTAGAAAAAATTCGATTAGTGGGTAATTTTTGGGTCACTCTGGGTCAAGCAAAGTTTATCTAGAAAACGGCTCTGACGATTTTGACGAAATTTTGTATTTTATCGTTTTCGGGCGCGAAAATACTATTGGGCTTGGTGGCATGTTCAAGAAAATTTAGTGGGTCATTTTGGGTTACAATGGATCAGGGTCAAGCTAATTGAATCTAAAAAATAGATCAAAACATTTTAACAAAATTCTATAATATACCGTTTCCGGGCATGAGATGACTATTGGGCTGAGTCACAAGTTCGAGAAAAATCGATTAGTGGGCCATTTTTGTGTCACTGTGGACCAAGCTATTTGTATCTGAAAGAACGACTCAAGCGATTTTGTCGAAATTTTGTATTATACAGTTTCTGGGCATGAGAAGACCATTGGGCTAAGTCACATGTTCGAGAAAATTCAATTAGTGGGTCATTTGTGGGTCAAGCTAAGTGTATCTAAAATAACAGCTCAAAACATTAGGGCAAAATTTTTTATTATATCGTTTCTGAGCATACGAATACCATTGAGCTAAGTCACATGTTCGGGAAAATTCGATTATTGGGTCGTTTTGGGGTCACAGTGGGTCATGCTAATTGTATCTTAAAAAAGTCTCAAACGATTTTGACAAAATTTTGCATTATACTGTTTCCGGGCACGAGAAGATCATTGGGTTAGGTCACATGCTCGAGAAAATTCGAATAACGGGTCATTTTTGGGTCACTGTGGGTCAAGTTAATTTTATCTAGAAAACAGCTTTAATGATTTTGTTTAAATTTTGTTTTCTATCGTTATCGGGTTCGAGAAGACCATTGGTCTAGGTCGCATGCTCAAGAAAATTCGATTAACCAGTCATTTTGGGTTACTATGTGTCAAGGGTTAGCTAATTTTATCTAAAAAATGGCTCAAATGATTTCGACAAAATTTCTTATTGCACCGTTTCCTAGCACAAGAAGACCATTGGGATAGATCACATGTTCGATAAATTTAGATTAGTAGGTCCTTTTTTGGTTACCGTGGGTCAAGCTAATTTTATCTATAAAATGACTTTAGAGATTTTGACTAAATTTTGTGTTCTATCGTTTTCGGGTTCGAGAAGAGCATGGTTAGGTCGTGTGTTCGGAAATTTTGGGTTAGTGGGTCCCCTATGTCTTAGGATCATGCCACTTTTACCTAAACAGCAAGAATTATACAGTGAGAAGGAAATAACGAATTGAACACAAGGCTAATTTTGACCGAACTTAGCTTGGTCCCGCCCGCTAGTATATATATATATATATGTATCAACTTTTGAACGGAGGGTGGTTTCGGGGTCTGGTGGTCATGATCGATGAAAATATACCAACATTTTTTGAAATCGCTTTCCTCCGAACAGCTGCAATAGCTCGGGTTTTTTTTTTTTTTTTTGTAATGAAAGCTACCTAAAAGATCTTTGAAATCATATGTCGTTATATTGTTTACACATTTAAGATTTTTCATAATATTGACCAGTTGATAGCTATTTTTTATCCGACTGAAAAGAAGGGTTATGTGTTTCACGCGTATCTGTGTACGTGGATTTATTTATGCCCTCGAAACATCCCAACGGCTGGATGGATTTTAATGAATGAGGTCTCTATCAATTCGTTTTAACGGCCCGATGGTTATAGGCTAGGTTTTGTTTTTATAAATTAAAAATGGCGGCCGTAAAGTACAAAATGGCGGAAGAGACAAAAAAAAAATTACGCACCCTATTGAGTGGCATATCATTGGATAGGGCTTTCAAAATGACGACGATGTTTCATTGACTATTTTACAGTCAGAAGCTCCTTTAAAATATTATACAATCTGGAAGTTGTGTATGTAGGATCTCTAGCTTTACTGCAACTCTAACCATCATAGACATCTATACACCTCATCAAAACAGTGTTTATAGATACTATATATAGAATATAGAACTAAGAACTAAATATAGAGAAATATATAGAACTAACAATTAAACACAACTTAAAAGTCCTTAATACAAGTAAATAACAAAAATAGGTAAGTAATATAAACAAGCAATATAAAAAAAATATTTTAAGTCAATTCCTACTTAGGTCAATAAGAAAAATTTTTTCTCCCATTCTTCTTTCCTCTTGAGTGGCGCTTAAAATGCCTTGATCAAGAAGAGGGTTCTCGATTATCGAAAATTAATTAATTTAATTTAATTAATTAATTAATATTTGAAAAAAAATCTGGATTAACATCAAGTGTCATCCACTACAAGTTAAAAAAAATTATTTGAGCTTGATTTGATTAATAATAAGTATTTTATTAACGATTGAAAAATTGAACAAGATATATATAGCGAGAGTGTGAGCTATTAGTAGGAATTGAAAAAAAAGTAGTTTCACATTGATGAGAAATAATATTAATTAGTTCGCTTTTTATGCAGTCTGGTTTTTTGATTTTTTTAAATTTAATTGTTTATTATACAATGTGTATTATCACTGGTTGTTGTTAGTATATATATTTGATTGAGAATTTTTAATAGAAGTTTATTGGCTATACTATTATATGTATTGCATCCAATAGTTACAGTCCTAAATTTAATTGGTTTCTTATGAAATTTGGGTATAAGAACTAAATAAGGATAATTAAAATTAGTAGAGAAAATATTTAATAGTTTATAATAACTTTGAATTTTACGATTGTTTACTATTACATTTTCATTAGTTTTTTGAAAAGATTTATTGGAAGAAATACAGGATGTAAGAAGTTGGTGGTAATAAGATTTACATATGATTGCATAATTATTAGGAGTTTTGTCTACATATGTAATAACGTAGCTTTTTTGTAATTTATTAATTTTCTGGAAAAAATGCTTTGTGTTAATAGTAGCCAAATCCGAAATATTATATTTTAAAGCCTTAGTTAACTTTTCAATAACTAGTATTTTCCATTGATTAAAATATTTAATAGGTTTATTGTATGAGATTGAAATTTTATAAATAGAAATATATATATCATATGTAAACTGTTTTATAATAGATTTTACGTTAAATTTAGATGGAAGTCTATATTTAGTACCATAACCCATTAGTTTTTTCAATTTAAAATCATTAACCATATTAAGATTTCCAGTGATTATATGGCCATGATCATTATTTATGTATTTTTTTAGAGCGGGGTCATTGCATTTACACGGAAAAGTACTTGCTACAGATGTATTTTTTGAAAATGTATTATAGTTAAAAATCTTTCTACCGATTGTATTCGGATATTTAAAGGTTTTTGATATTTGAAGATTATTAATAGGAAAATAACAGTTTTTATTATTAATTATATTAAATATTTGATTTGAAAAAGTTATTATCATTTGAGTATTCGTGTTTTGAATTTATGGGGGGGGGGTCTCTTTTTTTTGTAAATTAATGTTGAAAAGATTAACTCTAGTCATAATGAGATTAAATATATATATATATCAGAGAAATGTTTAGAGAAAGATTTACTGAGAAATACATTTAAATGTACAATCTGTTTCTTTTTAATAGAAAATATGTATTTTCGAATTAATAACCAGTTATAATTCGTTAAAAAGTTACTTTGAAGATTATTTATTTCTTTAGTGATATATTGTTTGGAAACTACAACTGCTAAAGAACACTTTCCTCGCTCTTTTCGTGATTTTTTACGATTTAAATTATGATTTAGTGTAGTACAAATTGGAGAATAATCAATAGTATAGATGAAAAGACTTTAATAGGTCTATGAAGTATTTCACTATTAAGTCCATAAGGATAAATGGTGTTGTAATATTTCAAATATGCTGACTCCATATAGAGACGTTCTGATTTATTATTTAGGATTTATTATGTAGGATTTCAATTGTCATATTTTTTAAATCGATGTTTATGAAAATGCTGAATTTTAGCTGCAGACTGCATATTTTTAGGTAGCTTTCGTTACAAAAAGCTACCTATTGCAGCCGTTCGGAGGAAACCGATTTCAAAATTTTGGTATATTTTCACCTATCATGACCCCCAGACCCCGAAACCACCATCCGTTCAAATGTTGATAATATATATTTATACATATACATACATATACCATCCAGTCATGCTGCAGTTATGCTTCCTAGTATGTAATTTAGGTATTTTGCTCTATTAATTTTTAATATCCTGTGTGAGGTGTAACTTTTTTTTTATCTCTTGGATTTTTATTATCTATTTTCTGTTATTTTTGCGTTATAAGGAGCTAAATTTTGTCATTTTAGGCTTAATGCCGACAAAATTGGATGAAATAAACGCATCTTCTATGAATGAACTCACTCTAAAGATTCTGTGAGAGTTATTCATAGTTTCTTATTTTACATACTGGATTCCTATGTTCATTTCTAATTCCTCTTTAGAACTTTACCAATATATTCATATATTTGTGATTTCAATTTTACTATTTCAGCATTCTAATGGCATTGCTACAAATGCGCATGTTATTAAGTATGTTATTTTTAGTTTAATCTTACAACCTTATTATTCTAGCATTTTTAATGGTACTCTCTTTATCAAGTAAAAGGTAATTTTAGCTTGGTAATTATTATAGTTCAATTTCACTTTGTTCATTTTAATTCTCTTAATGCATGTATTCTTAGCTGCAATAGCGCATTTTTCATGTATTATCTCAATTAGTCTTCAATTTGTTTTCATCTTGTTGATTATGTACCATTATTGCTATCTCATCCATTTGAAATCCAAATGTATATACTTTGGCATTAACCATTCAGTTAACTATATATAAATGTTTGTTTGTTGTTATCCCTCCTCCCTAAAACTATTCTCACTCTCTCTTACTTTTTTCTTTTTTTAAACCTATAGCTCATTGTAACTTTAGCCTTTTTATATATGTTTTTTCTTTCTTAAATTAACTTGTTATTTCATCACTTTTCACCATAGTCCTGCCATATACTTTATAATAAACATATATTATCTTATATTATTTCATCTCTTAATTTTTCATTATATATGGGAAGGATTTTTTCTGTGTTTTTTACTATATGTTAATCTAACTCATTTCTTTATTTTTTCAATCAATTTCATTCTTTTTGGGGGGTAAAGATGACAGCACCAAACATTATTGTTAATCATCCAGTTCCAATTTACATTTTTTCCTATATCACACCAGATGGCTGCAATGTTATGGGTTTCAGTCAGATAATCAACTATAGGCCCACATGTTCAAATAGTCCTAACTCTGTTTTACCATCCAGTTATGCTGCAGTTATGCTTCCTAGTATGTAATTTAGGTATTTTGCTCTATTAATTTTTAATATCCTGTGTGAGGTGTATCTTTTTTTGATATCTCGGTTTTTTATCTATTTTCTGTTATTTTTGCGTTATAAAGAGCTAAATTTTGTCATTTTAGGCTTAATGCCGACAAAATTGGATGAAATAACGCATCTTCTATGAATGAACTCACAAGCTCCTCTGAAGATTCTGTGAGTTATTCATAGTTTCTTATTTTACATACTGGATTCCTACGTTCATTTCTAATTCATCTTTAGAACTTTACCAATATATTCATATATTTGTGATTTGAATTTTACTATATATATATCAGATCTTTGTCACACAGTAACTCTGGTATTTATGAACCGATTTGGATGTAACTTCGTGTGTACATAGTACATACCAATGTCTCGACCGAGTTCGCTAGCCAGCTTCATCCGCCATCTTGTTTCAAAATGGCGGCCATTAAAATAAAATTAAAATTAAAAATCAGGTACGAAAAAATTGGAAAGTGAAAAATATTTTTTTCTTATGTGTTTCACCTAGATACAAAGATTTCGGAGCAGTTTTTGTTTCGTCTATATCTTAAAAAATGGCACTTTGAATTTATATCGTGGCTGACATTTTGAAACGACCTGATATTTGTCACGCGATGACAGGCGTATTTATGAACCCATTTGGATGTACATTGGTGCATACATAGTACATTCCAATGTCTCGACCGAGTTTGTTGCCCAGCTTCATCCGCCATCTTGTTTCAAAATGGCGGCCATTTAAAAAATTTAAAAAAATTTAAATTTAAAATCAGGTACCAAAAAATTGGAAAATGAAAAATATTTTTTCTCTTATGTGTTTGACCTTAATACAAAGATTCCGGAACAGTTTTTGTTTCGCCTATATCTTAAATAATGGCTGAGTTATAGCATTTAATTTATATTGTGGTTGACATTTTGAAACGACCTAATTTTTGTCACGCGGTAACAGGCGTATTTATGAACCAATTTGGATGTAACTTGGTGTGTTCATAGTACATACCAATGTATCGACCGAGTTCGTTGGCCAGCTTCATTCGACTGCTTGTTTCAAAAGGGCTTCCATTTAAATTTAAAATGATGTATCAAAAAATTGGAAAATGAAAAAGATTTTTTTTTATGTGTTTGACCTTGATACAAAGATTCCGGATCCGGAGCAGTATTTATTTCGTCTATATCTTAAAAAGTGGTTGAGTTATAGCACTTTGAATTTCTATCATGGCTGACATTTTAAAACGATCTGATATTTGTCACGCGATAAAACGCGTATTTATTAACCTATTTGGATGTAAGAAGGCATGTGGATAGTATATAGCAATGTCTCGACCAAGTTCGTTGGCCATCTTGTTTCAAAATGGCGGCCATTAAATAAAAAAAATTTATATTTTAAGTGAGGTGCAAAAAAATTAGAAATTAAAGAGGTTTCTTTCTTAAGTATTTGACCTTGATATCAGGATTCCGGATCATTTTTTGTTTTGTCTTTATCTTAAAAAATGGCTCAGATATAGCAGCTTGAATTTCTAATGTGGGTGACATTTTGAAAAATCTGATTTTTTGCCTGCGACAGCACTTGTATATATCAACCGATTCCGATGTGAGTGAGCATGTGCACCGGAATTACTAAGGTGTCGACCATGTTCACTGGTTAGCCTGATGCACCATGTTGTCTTAAAATGGTAATTGCCTGCCATTTTAAGACAACATCGTGCATCAGGCTGTAAGATATCGCCGAATTTGGAAACCAAATATAAGTTACTTTAAATAAAATCAGCTTGGATAAAGCTGACTAATTTCGCGAAATTCTTATTCAAAATTATTTAATATTGCTAAAATTAGTATTGAATCTTCTATAATCGGTTTCCTCTAAATTGAGCTACGTGTGTTTGAATAATATATGCTGGCTTTAAAAAAAAAGTAATATGAAAGCTATCTCTTCCTCCCGGCACTGGCCGGAAGGACTTTTTGCTTTGTTTTTGTTAGAGTCTGAACGATGTTGATTGATTCGTTTATGTATTGGACCTGATGTTTCACCTATATATTTCAAGTTACATAAGTTGCACTTTATACATAAATTACATTAAAGGCTTTACAAAAATTTGAAAAATTAGGATCTTAGACAATTTGTGACTGAGAAGCGTATGGACAAGTCTTGCATCTAGCATCTAGGTACTTGCGGAAAAATATTTTATGAGTAGGAGAGTATAAATGGTCACTGGATGACGATCCCGGAACAACCCTATTATTGTACCTGTGCCGAGCACTACACTGCATAGATGCAGAGTGTATCTTGTCAGGATCGAGATTTTTACTAAGAACTGCCATTTTTATTATTTTTTTTTTTATACATAGAAAATGCAATAATTGCAAAAATTATATAAGTAAAATAAAATGAAAATCAATAATAAAAGAAATTTAGTAATCTAGATTAATATAATTAATTTAATAATATTAAAATGTCTTGAGTATGAAATAAAAATGAAAGTATATACGATATGTACAAATCAGATAAGCAGTGCTCAAAAACCTCCATTAATAAATCCATAACCAGAATAATGATAACCCGCAGCGAAAAAACTACCATAGCAAGAAATCAATGGACTTTTTAGTACAAAAAAGTCATTAATAAACATGTCAACAATTCAGAACCACATATGACAATAACCTTGCAAAGACTGCCATAACATTATCCCAATCGACTTCTCAGTACATGTTAATATAAATTATACATATTACTAAAGCATTATGAACATTAAAACTATTATTATAAATTATTTTTTGCTTCCCAATATTGATATATGAATAAAGAATAACTTTATGGAAAAAAGTATGAAAACAACAGCCGAATAGTTAATTAAAACTATTGACTAGATATAGAACAATATCATGCAATAACAACAAGAAAATCTTTGCGATGATAACAATGCACAATTTAATGAAATTTCCTATGAAGAGGCATCAGATAACTACAGAGTAGAAATCAAATTGATAATACAGAAAGATTATGCTATATATATATAAGTAATTTGGAATTAACGGAAAACCTCTTAGCTAACAATACAATTAACTTCTTAGATCTTAAAATTACAATCAAAGACAACAAAACAATAACAGATCTATATGATAAACGTAAAGAATTTAAATTCAATGTTAGTACATTTACAAATTTTAAATCTTGTCTTCATAATTCTGTATATCGAAATATAATACTTAACCATTTATATACAATAAAATGTTTATGTTCTTCTCATCTAATTAATAATAATATTAAAAAATTAATTTATGATGCATTAAATCATGGTTTTCCAAAAAAATTCATATATTCTTACATGATCTTTTTAAAAAACAAATTAACACATGCGTAAACAAAATTACAAAAAAACTTATAAAATATGAAATTATTTATAAAAAATTAAAAATTGTAAAATAATAATAAAAAATTATTATAGGACGGTTGGGTGGGTAGATGTTAGAGTACGGAGGAAGGTGGTGTTGTCTGGATAATACGCAATGGTTAATTTATTTTTTTAAAATGATGGGACATTTGAATTATAACTACATTGCTAATACACATTTTATATGGATGTTGATTCGATATTTTATATGTATATGGTGACGTTATATTTATATTTCAATTCATATTAAATTTATTTAGCTTAATTAATATTTAATCAAGTTAACAATTAACTTGTTTTTAATTTTTAGTCTACTCGGGACAATATCATATTAATTTCTAATAGTATAGCATCTTTATAGAGAATAATATGCATATAAGTTTATTTGATATAACTAATGTTATTACAGTTTGTATTAAAATTGGGTTATTAGTTTTTTATTATTCCTGTATACTTTTAATATTGTTTAATTTTGAACTTAGTGTTCAATGATTAATTATCGGTTTTATGTGTATGTTAATCCCAAATTTATATTCTTTAGATTTTTTATGGCTAATATGAAAATTAACCACACACTATATTTGTTATCATTAGGCAATTGGAAACTGAAGATTCTGACAAAATTCTATAAACATAGATTTTTTCCCCGGTTCATTTTATTAATTAATTATTTTTTATATTTAAAAGTATTTCTTATAGTATTTTATATTTGTATTATATATAATTTATTATATGTAATTTATTTTGTGTTATAGCATATTGCTGTATAATATCATCAATGTTATAAAATTATTTAAATTTTCCGTATAAATTAATTGGGTATGGTAGTAGAATATATTGTAAGCATTCTATTAACGTTTGTATTTATTTATTATTTATATGAATAATGATATATAATATGATATTTTAAAATTAGGATTTGTGGGGTAAAGCAGTTGGTATATTTTGAAAGAATTAGCTTCTAATAGGTTAATCTTATGACATTTTGATCATAACAGTTTTAAGTTATTATACTAGATGGCAGCACCAAAATTTTATTTGCATTCTGTCTGTTACTTCTATTAGAGTAATAATTTCAATTTTTAACACATGGTGGTGCTAAATGCTGGTTATTTGCGATGTTGTAAACTAATAGTTTTAATATTTTTTACTTTAGTTAAGAAATATAAAATTTAAATGTGTTAATAGGTATTTTAAAAACTAATAATGTAATTATTTTCTATTTATATTATTTTAATTGCATTTATCACGGTATTTCAAAATAGATTAACTGCATCCATTAAGTTTTAAAATCTGTGTTAACTTAACTGTAAAAATAACCTTAAACTTATCGTGCTTTTGGATACCATGTTCATATATATTTGGATTTAAAAAAACTGGGATTTTATTAGGTATGTTGTGTAATATTACTATTTTTCCTTGCTATAAATTAAATATTTAAAAGGTTGTATTGCTTTTTACATTTCATAGCATTTAATATTATTCTGTTTTCATCTTGATATTATCTTGGTTATTTTAGTCGTTTGAGTACAGGAGAAAAAAATATTTCAGTTTTTAGCTTTTTTTCTCGCAGAAAACGACTATTATGCTTATATAATTGAATTCTGTACTCTTGATAACGTAATTCAATATACAGGGTGTCCGGTCTCAACGGTGTCCAATGGCTAATTCCTAAACCGTTAGTCATAGACATATAGTTCCAATTACAAAAATGTTTTAAATAAGGTAAAGAAACATTTTAAAAGCGATTTGGGTCAATAAAAGCATTTCTTAAAAAATTACGAAATTTAAATTTTTATACTGTCCCCCGGTCCTATAAGTTATATTTAGTAATTTTTCCCTATACACTGACAAGTAAGACAAAGTCCCATTCATATAACGTTACAATTGAGCGAGTTATGAAACTTTAAAAATGCATGACTTATGCCACTTTTCTACTTTGAAAACAAATGAGTTCGGCATGGCTTTGAGGGATCATATACCAAGTGCTTAAAGTATTCAAAGATCTTACTTCATGTATATCTGCGCTGTGAAAAAAAATCCTTCAAGTATTATGATTAAGTCTCAAATTGGCTAAAATAATATATGTTTTATTTTGTCAGGATTTGAGACTGTTTCTCTTATGATTTCTTTTAACAAAAATTATGTTTTTTTATAAGTTTTTATGTTACTTCAACAATCGTAATGTATGTTTTTCCAGTTCAAAATTTGTACTAGAACTTTAACCCACTTTTAAATATCCGATCGAGATTGCATTTTACATTCTGGCGCAAATCCGATAACAATCTAATATTATTAAGATTTTCGGTGGTTACCATTTATACTTATTTTACAGGATAACACAAAAAATTTCGCATAGATTTCTGCCAAGGAGTTTAAGAAAAAGTTTTAGATTAGATAATACAAGACTGCGATTGTTGGGTTTTTTAACTTTTATGTATTTTTTAGCACTGAATCCGAAAATTACCTTAATTTTTAACCATCATGTCAGGATATTTCACAAATTATAAATTTTCAAATTTAAAGAATAACAAAAATCGAATACTATAAAGTAGAGGAGATGGTTGTGTTTTATAACTTTTGATAATTGATTTTTACGCACTTTTTAGCACTGAATCTGAAAATGACCTTCATTTTTAACCATCACGTTAGAATTTTTTTTGCAAATCGCAAATGTGTAAGTTAAAATATAGCGAAAATCTCATACTATAAAACATATGTAAAACATTTTTTATTTTATTAAAAAATTTATTCGATATTTTTGCTTATCCTGGGATTCTTACAGCTAAACAGCTGAGTGGTCCGATGAGATGGGGGAGGAAATTCAATTTTAACATTGAACTTCTTAACTTTGAAATTTGCAATTTGCGAAAAATCCTGATATGATAGTTAAAAATGAAGGTCAATTTCGGATTCAGCGGTACAGAATATATAAGAATCAATTATCAAAAACTAAAAAACATGACATAACCCAACTTTTGCAGGCTTGTGCAATCTAATAATATTTTAAAATACGTATCATTTTATAAAGAATTGAGGCTGTTAATTTAGAATCATTTTATTTAGCAAAAATTCTGTTTTTTCTTTCTTCTTAAATGTTTATTACAAATTGTATATTTTCCATTAATATGCCAGAATGATTAAAGATTTCAAATTTATATTGCAATGTTAATTTTACTCCCAAACATTTTTTATATCTGACGAAATTATATTTCGACTAAATTTGTGAATGACCACCAATTTGCAGCAAAAAATATGCTCCAACTTTAAACAGCTATTACTCGGTCAGTTTTAATCGCAGAATAACGGGACTTTTTTTGTATTACTTGTCAGTGTAAAAGGAAAATTTCACTAAATATAACTTATAGGACCGGGGGACCGTATAAAAATTTAAATTTCGTAATTTTTTAAGAAATGTTTTTACTGACCCAAATCGCTTTTAAAATATTTCTTTACCTGATTTAAAACATTTTTGTAATTGGAACTATACGTCTATGACTAATGGTTTAGGAATTAGCCATTGGACACCGTTGAGACCGGACACCCTGTATAAGCTGTTCAATTATTTTTATCGGTATCCATATTTTTCTTTTTTACCCGACTGAAAAGAAGGGTTATGTGTTTCGCGCGTATCTGTGTATGTGGTTTTTTTTATACCCTCGAAACATCCCAACGGCTGGATGGATTTTAATGAACGAAGTCTCTATCAATTCGTCTTAGCCGCGCGCCCGATGGTTATAGGATAGGTTTTGTTGTTTTTATAAATTTAAAATGGCGACCGTAAAATACAAAATGGCGGTAGAGACGAAAAAAATCTACGCACCCTATTGAGTGGCATGTCATTGGATAGGTCTTTCAAAATGAAGACGATGTTTCATTGACTATTTTACAGTCAGAAACTCCGTTAAATTATTATACAACCTGGAAGTTGTGTAGGTAGGATCTCTAGCTTTACTGCAACTCTAACCATCATAGACAGCTATAGACCTCATCAAAACAGTGTTTATATATAGGAACTAACAATTAAACACAACTTAAAAGTCATCAATAGAAGTAAATAAAAAAATATGTAAGTAATATAATTCACATTGATGAGAAATAATTAATTTGTTCTCTTTTTTTTTTGCAGTCGGGTTTTTTGATTTTTTAAATTTAATTGTATTATTATTCCATATTAATTCTTGTAATTAGGATGAGCGAAGCGAATCCTCTACCAGTCTACTCAAATTACATTTCGTCGTACACTTTACAAAAAAAACTATTCAGTATTTTGACTTGAAATTAAACATAAAAATAAATTATGACCTGTAAATTTGCACAATATTATTATTATTATTATTATTATTATTTTTTGCAAAATAACCTTCAAAAATGTATTATTTTATTTTATTTATTTTACATGTTTTTCCATTACGGACGCTTTTTTGCAAATAAAAAATGAAACAAATATATTTTCAGAAGAAAAAATAAATCATGGATTTAGTCATAGATAGAATCATGATTAATTAAATAGTTTCACGATTTCATTTATGAATTTTCTAAATACATTTTTTATGGAAATTATAGCATATTTTTAATGAATTAAAATTTGTGAAAATTCAATTATTTACATTAAATTGTAAAAGTATTTTTCAGTGTTAGAAATTCCAATAAAAATTTATTCTTATTATTTGAAATCATTTACGCAGACGATACTTAGGCATTTTTAAAGAATTATATCAAGACTCCCTTATCATATATCAGACTTGGCAATCACTAAGTTTCTTTTGTCCGCTGTACACGTGGTCAGGAACCAAATGGTTGTCCTATTACAAGCGCCATCTAACATGAGAAATTGAAATATTTTTAAATTTGCTTTTTCATATCTGTTTTCCTATTTTCTTTACGATATGCTGAATATTTTTAGTTTACAAATGATAGTTGTTAATTTAAAAATTTTCATAGGTTCTGGACATTTTTTTTAAGAACGTGGGCTTATTTTACTTTTTAACAAAAAAAGTTTATTGTTGAATTCCATTATGTAAATAACAATAATCAGGAAAGAAAAATATTTTTCCACAAATTCGTCAGTGATATTACATTAGATTTTGAAATAAATGGATAAAATCTAGATCCCGAAAAAGTTAAATATTTTAATATATTTTCTCTTTTATATTTTCAAATATGTGATTTACTTTATTGCTGGTGTTTTGCTTCTTTTCACAGTTAATTTCATGTTACAGTATTAATTTAATATCGTTCCTTCAATTTTTTAAATGCACACTTTCATTTATTTTTTTATTTATTTATGATTTGTTTTATTTTTGAAGCAATGGGGGATCATTTCAGCATAATATATATTAGGCGCAAGCTTGAATTTTTTTTCATGTAAAGTTTGTACGTATTAATTCATGAAAAGTTTCATAATCGGGTCCACAGCAAATTGGCATATCTTGCCGCGCATGGTTTGGCGCATAATTAATATATTTTTTGTAACTCACATGTGTTATGTGGGTTACTGTGTATATGAGACTTTATGTATGTCTGTATATGATATATAGAAGTTCAATGCACTTCATAATGTACTAAAATTTATCTAACTTCGAATCCAGCAATTACTAGCCAAAATAATAATAATAATAACAGTAAAACTTAATAACGTATATAAATTTTGCGGTAATCAAAGTATTTTAGGAAAGTTAGAACACGGATGATAGACAAACAAGATGGTATATACAAACAGGATGATAGACCGAAGAGAGAAACACTTTAAAAAAATTGGAAACATAAAAAAGTTTAATAATCACTTTAATTTATACTTGTCCCTCAGCTTTTCTCCCAAAAGATAAAGTATTGTCATGCTACGATTTTGGTGTTCGTAAATCTTCGTTTGGGATTCTTCATTCATCCCTACAGCCAACTGGCTTATTACAGTGAGTGTAGTTTGGCGCAAAACTAATTTTGCGCCAAACCGTATAAATGATACCACACTCTTCCAGCATCGTGCGTTTTGCAGCTAACTTTGGCTGTAGAACAGATTACATAAAATTTGCTAATACTACATTATATAATAAAAAATCGGTACTTTTCAATCCTTGGTGAGAGAAGGAAATTTGGCAACGTAATTTATGGAAACCTATTCACTGTTTCATATAAAGAAGCAAAATTTTTCTATATTTATACAACTTGTTTAATATAAAAGAGCAATTTATCTATTTTTATATACAAACGTAAGTAAATTGTATATAAAAAATTAATAATATCTACAAATTAAATTGATACATGTAATTTCTCATAAAACAAGCTAAAAGTTCATAAATGTTTGTTTTCATAACTGTTTGTATTCTTTGGCGACAAATCTGACTTTCTAAATTGTGCCAAGATTTAAACAAAAAAAAAAAAAAAAAAAAAAAAAAGAAAGAAAGAAAAAAAAAAACTAGAAAACAGGAATTCTGCTTTTTCAGAATTTAGTGTTACCCCCGATGAAAAAAAATATATCTTATACTATAATGTGAGCGAAAATTGTGTGTGTGTGTATGTAAATTTTACCTTGAAAACGGCTCTAACGATTTTCATTAAATTTTGCACCCTACCGTTTTCGGTTGCGAAAAGACCATTGAGATGGGTCACGTGTTCGAGAAAATTCGATTAGGGAGTCATTTTGGGTCATAATGAGTCAGGGTCAAGCTAATTATATCTAAAGAATGGTTCAATCGATTTTTACTAAATTATGTGTCCAACCATTTTCGGGTACGAGAAGACTATTGGGCTAGGTCACATGTTCGAGAAATTTCGGTTTGTGGGTCATTTTTGGGTCACTGTGGGTCAAGCTATTTTTATCTAAAAAACGGCTCTAACGATTTTCACTAAACTCTATATTCTACAGTTTTGGATTACGAGAAGACCATTGGGTTAAGTCGCATGGTCGAGAAAATTCGTTTAGTGGGTCATTTTTGGGTCACCGTGGGTCAAGCTAAGTTGATCTAGATAACGGCTCTAACGATTTTGACGAAATTTTATAATTTGTCGTTTTCGAGCACGAAAAGACCATTGGGATGTGTCACGTGTTCGGGAAAATTCGTTTAATGGGTCATAATGGGTCAGGGTCAAGCTAATTATACTTAAATAACGGCTCAATCAATTTTGACTAAATTTTGTATCCAACCATTTTCGGGTACGAGAAGACTATTGGGTTACGTCACATGTTTGAGAAATTTCGATTTGTGGGTCATTTTTCGGTCATTGTGGGTCAAGCTAACTTTATCTAGATAACTTCTTCAACGATTTTGACGAAATTCTGTACCCTACTGTTAATACTTATAATCTATCGTTTTCGGGCACGAAAAGACCATTGGGATGGGTCACGTGTTCGAGAAAATTCGATGAGTGGGTCATTATGGGTCATGGTCAAGCTAATTATATCTAAAAAACGGCTCACGATATTTTCCCAAAATTTTGTAATATACCGTTTTGGGGCATGAGATGACCATTGGGCTAAGTCACGTGTTCGAGAAAATTCAATTACTGGGTCATTTTGGGTCACAATGGATCAGGGTCAAACTAATTGAATCTAAAAAAATGCTCAAAACATTTTGACCAAATTTTATATTATACCGTTTCTGGGCATGAGAAGAGAATTGGGCTTAGTCACATGTTCGAGAAAATTCGATTAGTGGGTCATTTTGGGTAATTGTATCTAAAAAACGGCTTAAACGATATTGACTAAATTTTTTATTCTTTCGTTTTCGGGCTGGAGAAGACCATTGGGCTAGGTCACATGTTTGAGAAATTTCGATTTGTGGGTCATTTTTGGGTCACTGTGGGTCAAGCTATTTTTATCTGAAAAACGGCTCTAACGATTTTCAGTAAACTCTATGTTCTACAGTTTTGGATTACGAGGAGACCATTGGGTTAAGTCGCATGTTCGAGAAAATTCGATTAGTGGGTCATTTTTGGGTCACCGTGGGTCAAGCTAATTTTATCTAGATAACGGCTCTAACGATTTTACGAAATTTTATAATCTATCGTTTTCGGGCACGAAAAGACCATTGGGATGGGTCACGTGTTCGAGAAAATTCGATGAGTGGGTCATTATGGGTCATAGTCAAGCTAATTATATCTAAAAAACGGCTCACGATATTTTCCCAAAATTTTGTAATATACCGTTTTAGGGCATGAGATGACCATTGGCTAAGTCACATGTTCGAGAAAATTCAATTACTGGGTCATTTTGGGTCACAATGGATCAGGGTCAAACTAATTGAATCTAAAAAAATGCTCAAAACACTTTGACCAAATTTTATATTACACCGTTTCTAGGCATGAGAAGAGAATTGGGCTTAGTCACATGTTCGAGGAAATTCGATTAGTGGGTCATTTTGGGTCACAATGGGTCTGGGTCAAGCTATTTGTATTTAAAAAGCGGTACAAAACATTTTGAAAAAATTTTGTATAATACCGTTTCCGGGCATGATAAGACCATTGTGCAGGGTCCTCATGTTAAAAAAAATTTAATCAGTGGGTCATTTTTGGTCCTAATGGATCAGGATCAAGCTAACTGTATCTAAAAAACGGCTCAAACGATTTTGACAAAACTTCATATTACACCGTTTCTGGACAAGATAAAACTATTGGGCTGGGTTGCATGCTCGAGAAAATTCAATTAGTGGTTCATTTTGGGTCACAATGGGTCAGGGTCAAGCTAACTGTATCTAAAAAATGGTTCAAACGATTTCGACAAAACTTTGTATTATGCCTTTTCTGGACAAGATAAATCTATTGGACTGGGGAGCATGCTCAAGAAAATTCTATTAGTGGGTCATTTCGGCGATAATGTGTCGGGGTCAAGCTAACTGTAACTCAAAAAGGTTCAAAAGATTTTGACATTTTTTTTATTACACCGTTTCACAGTACAAAAAAACCATTGGAATAGGTCACATGTTCGATAAATTTCGGTTATTGGGTCATTTTTGAATCAACGTGGGTCAAGCTTATTTTATTTAGAAAACGATTAACGATTTTCACTAAATTTTGTATTTCATCGTTTTCAAGCTCAAGAAGAGCATTGTGTTAGGTCGCATATTCAAAAAAATTCGATTAGTAGGTCATTTTGGGTCACTTATGGCTCAGGGTCAAGCTAATTGCATCTATATCAGCAAGAATGATTCAGTGGGAATAATATATCGAGATAAACACAAAGCTAATTTTGACCGAGCTCGGTCATTCCTGCTAGTGTACATATAAATAGTACAAAACATATTTCAATTTTAAGACTTAAAGCACACACTTTTATATTATGTAAAATGACGTCATTCACATCCGCTTAAGAATTCCACATTTATGATCCACTCTTAAACATCTACAGTAAAGCATGCATAAGATGTCACTATCGCAAAATAATACACAAATGGAGCAAAAACATGTCTTCATGAAAGAAACTCGACAAAAAAGGACTATCTATATTCATAGGCATTCATTTGTTTGTAACATTAATATAGACGATTTCAGTCGTGACGTCAGTCATAACGTTTAGGTTGGAAACTGACACCAAACAAACGTTTGCTATGTTGTATTTTCAATTTTGTTTCTGTGTTGCAGCTATATATTACATCTATATCTCATATCTAAGTGTTTTAATACTTGATATGTACTGGTAACATTTTCCACGATTTATATTTAAAAAGAAATGACGCATAGCAACCGTTTGTTTGGAGTCAGTTTCCAACCAAAACGTCATGACTGACGTCACACTGAAAGCGTCTATGGATACTTAAAATTAAATATAGTTATAATAGCTCCATGTTTTAACAGAAATTTTACGTTTATATTTTTTCAAAATAGCACGTATTTTAATTACATTTTCTTTCGTTTGTTATGAGAAAATGGCAACAAAAAGATATAATTGCTATTTTTTAACTATTTTCCCTTTACTTTCTACATAAATGGAGTACATGAGTTGCCAAAATTAGACAATTGGTGCTGAAAACTACAAAAAAATTAATATTTTAAAAATAAATGGAGATAGAGATTTTCAAACAAATTGCATACAACGGTACACAAATTGAAAATGTGCGATGCTTAGAAATTTAAAAAAATACTATAGAGTATTTAATGGTACTGCTTTGTTTTAAGGCTGGTTTCTGTAAAGTAACGTTATTTTTGGAAGACGACATAAAATAAGCTGGGAGAAAGAAATAGCATACCGTACCTGGGGCTGAAAAAAAAACCTCTTTACTGAAAATGTACCTATAAATCTTACAATTAAATCTTCATTTTCAAAAGTTTTCACATTTTTGAAAACCAGAAAATAACTGTGCGAAATATATATATATTTTTTTTTAGTGGAATTCGAAAAAATATTTTTTGACAATTAATGTCAATAACACAATATTTTTCATTTTTCACTATACATTTGTTTGCGGAGTATTATCAGTAGTATGCGCCAGGTGGCGTAACTTTCGGGACAAAGTCAGTTAATAAGTTGGCAATTATCGGGGACATTTTCACCCATAGACTTTCTCCTGATTGTCAAGTCCGATATATGATAAGGGAGTCTTAAATTATATTATGATTTTTTTTTGTAAAGTGGCAACAAAAGAATTGTAAACAAATAAAATGAATTGCTAAATTCTATATATCATAAATAAAAAAATCCGAGAAAATTCTTAGTTATTTGTCTGAATTTACATTTCAAAAAGTTAAATGCGCCAAAACATGAAATTTTTGCTTAATAAAGATGCAGAAATAATATAAAAAATATTGTTACTTTCAAATATTTATCTTATTAAATAATGCTTAGCGAATCCAAACAAAGCATGGCTTTTGCTAGTATATACAAGGGAGTTTATTTTATACATAGCAGCTTGTATATTATGTTTTTGGTATCCATTCAGTGTGTTTGGAGAAACTGTGTTATTGTCATTTCATTCATACTATCACAATTTTTGTGGGTGGTCGGTAATGTTTAATTAATGGTTATATATATATGTGTGTGTGTGTGTGTGTGTACACTGGTTTCCAAAAATTAAGGAAAAACAACAAAAGTAGCGATTACTCAAAATGTTACAAGTGGATTTTAATAAAACTGAGACACAATGAACAACACATAGTAAGGTATAAAATAACATTAAAAGAAATTACCAGACGATTGTGGTGTTTCAGAAATTAATACAATTGTAAAATAAACAAAATAAATATGTCAGCTTGGTATAGGAAAAGTACCTTTAATATGGAATATGATCACACCTAGAAGCAATACAGCACATACAGCGATGTGTGATATTGTCAATTATGCGATCAATAAGTTTGCTGGGAAGTGCGAGCCATTGCTCTTGTAAAGCAGTTGTAAGCGTGGCAAGGGTCTGAGGAGGGGGATTGAGAGCAGAGAGACATCTTCCTAAAGCAGCCCAAAGATGCTCATGGGATTCAAGCCGCGTGATCGCGCTGGCCATTCCATGCACTGAATTGTTTGGTGCTGAAGATAGTCTTCTACGATGCGAGCTCTGTACGGTCTAGCGTTATCGTCCTGTAACAGGAAATCAATACCTATTGCACCGACACAAGGGTGCACATAAGAATCAAGAATGTCATCTCTGTAGACGCGAGCATTCATAGTCCCACGTGGAAAGACACGGAGGTCTGTACGTCCGCCCAAAGAGATACCATTCCAAACACAGACACTGCCTCCCCCATCGAATGTTTGATGGATGTTAACGTGTTCTCTGTTCTCTCCAAACCAAATAATGCCTACTATCGCTTTGGAATTTAAGCTGGAACTCATCTGTGAAGAGAACACGCTTCCATTGGTCAGCCGTCCAGTGGACATGTTGACGTGCCCACCTTAAATAATACCTCCGGTGACATGAGGGGAGCGGCACACAAATGTCTGGTCGCATCGCGTAAAGACCACCTTCATGAAGCTTTCTACGCAAAGTAGACGTTGATACCAACCTTCCAGTGGCTGCAACAAGAGAGGCTCCAGTGTGAAAGGGAGTTGCTGTTCTATTCCTTCGTACACATAACCGCAAATGTCGGTCATTGGTCCTTGTCGTAGCTCTTGCCCGTCCTTGACTAAATCTTCTGGAGGCCGAACCAGTGGTTTGAAATTGTTTCCAAAGCCTATGACCAACAGAAGGACTCAGATTTAGCCATCTGGCCACCTCTGTCTGACTTTGGCCTGCATCCTATATTCCAATAGCTCTATATCGCAGTTCTGCGGACAAATGACACCTCAAGTTCATACTAATAAATTGGCTATCTCAGTTTTCTTATCTCATAATCACAGCGACACCAGCAGCCGTTCTCTTTAACATGCATTTTTATGCTCCGCATAGATGATGCAATCCGATTGCAGTGCCACTAATTTGCATTTTGTAATTTTATTCAGCATCTTTTATTTAACAACATATGCAAATTTCATACGGATAGGTTCATTTTTGAATGAGCTATTGCTCTTTTTGTGATTTTTCATTAATTTTTGGAAACCAGTGTGTATATATACATATATATATCTGATATTTGTCACACTGTAACTCTCTTATTTATGAACCGATTTGAATGTAACTTGGTGTGTGCATAGTACATATCAATGTCTCGACTGAGTTCGTTGGCCACCTTTATCCGCCATCTTGTTTAAAAATGGCGGCTATTTAAAAAATTTTAAAAAATCTTTATTTAAAATGAGGTGCTCAAAAATTAGAAATTGAAAAAGATTTTTTCTTATGTGTTTGACCTTGATACAAAGATTCCTGAGCATTTTTTGTTTCGTCTATATCATAAAAAATGTCTGAGTTATAGCACTTTGAATTTCTAGTGTGGCTGACATCTTGAAATGATCTGATTTTTGTCACGCGATAACACATGTATTTATGAACCTATTTGTATGTAACTTCATGTGTACACAGTACATACCAATGTCTCGACCGAGTTCGTTGCCCAGCTTCATCCGCTATCTTGTTTCAAAATGGAGGCCATTTAATTTTTTTTTAAATTTTAAATTTAAAATGAGGTACAAAAAAATTAGAAATTGAAAAAGATGTTGTTCTTATGTGTTAGACCTTGATACAAAGATTTCGAAGCATTTTTTGTTTTGCCTATATCTTAAAAAATGGCTGAGTTATAGCACTTTGAATTTCCAGCATGGTTGACATTTGGAAACGATTTGATTTTTGTCACATGCTAACATGCGTATTTATTAACCGATTTGGATGTGAGAAGACATGTGCATAGTATATAGAAATGTATCGACCAGATTCGTTGGTCAACTTTATCCGCCATCTTGTATCAAAATGGCGGCCATTAAAAATAAAAATTAATTTTAAAATGAGGTACAAAAAATTAGAAAATGAAAAAGGTTTCTTTGTTAAGTGTTTGACTTTGATACAAGGATTCCAGAGCATTTTTTGTTTTGTCTTTATCTTATAAAATGGCTGAGATATAGAGATTGAATTTCTAATGTGGGTGACATTTTGAAAAATCTGATTTTTTTGCCTGCGACTGCACCTTTATATATCAACCGATTCCGATGCGAGTTAGCTTGTGCACAGGAATTACTAAGGTCGCGACGATATCGTCGAATTTGGCGACCAAACATAAATCACTTTAAATAAGACCAGCTTGGATAAAGCTGACTAATTTCGCGAAATTCTCATTTTG
Organism: Maratus speciosus; assembly: GCA_963932465.1. Lineage (NCBI taxonomy): Eukaryota > Metazoa > Arthropoda > Arachnida > Araneae > Salticidae > Maratus > Maratus speciosus. The sequence goes on from OZ010787.1 coordinate 264,204,475, forward strand.
TATTTAGTATCATTAAAAATTAGTATCGAATCTTCTATAATCGGTTTTCACTAATTTGAGCTTCGTGTGTTTGAATAATATAAGCTGACTTTTTGAAAATAAAGAATGTGAAAGCTACTTCTTCCTCCCGGCACTGGCCGGAAGGACTTTTTTGGATGCAGTGTTCCATGTGAAAGGATGAGAGAAGTGTTCCATGTGAAAGGATGATATTTAGAAAATGATATTTCATTTTCTATATTCTTTCTAGCTTCTTAATTTTATACTTTTTACTCATTTAGATATCACTTTATTAGATGTAATAAAAATTTTATTTGGTATGGAAAAAAAGTGAGATTTTAATTTTTTTTATGATTGATTAATGATAGATTTGTAGACTAGATAAACAGAATAATGATAGTTAGTAATCTAACAAAACAGTTCGAATTCATTATTGATAATTTCATATAATTTTACATTATATTATAAATAAAATAGCTTTCTTTTGTTTGTGAATCAGGGGAGAAGAACAAATCCCCCTTTTCACCACCTTAGCATAACTGCCAACATCTTATGCTTTTTTGTACCACAAAAATTTTATAGAAAATTTTAGCTTTTTAAGTCGCCGTAATCTGCCGGTTAAATAAGGCAAAAAATTCTATTAAATTTCTGTGGTACAGAAAAGCGGAAGAGTTGGCAGCTACGCTTTACCCATCCATTCTATTTTTTCTGTTTCATGTGTTAATTAAGTAAATTAAAACGTTACTCAAGATGCTGTGTAAGATATAGAAATAAAAAAAGGTTTAAAGTACATACTACCAAAAATATTAGAAGAAGATAGTAATCTCATATATATGATATATATTATATATAAATTTTTTAACTGGCTTGTTTATACTTATACATATATCTCCTACATTATATGTTGAATTGTTTGCTTACATAAATGCTCATGATCGCGAAGAATTTATTTGCCTTAAAAAAAAAGTCAAGATTGCTGAAAGGGCTGATAAAACTATTTTTGGTGTGGGGGTTATTTTAAAAAAGAAAAGTTTTTTTATTAACGTATTTCAACCTTTTAGTAATTTATTTTTATTTAGCAATCAATTAAGAAGTAAAAATTATAAATGATCTTTAAAAAAAAATTCACAATTTCAAGAGGTAACGTTGAAAAGTGATTCATTTTTATTTAAAAACTGTGAGGCTCATGTTTTAAGTAGCCAAAAAGTATTTATTATTACTATTATTATTTTCGTAGAAAATAGTAATTCTAATGCAATATTTTATATCATATATAATTCTGAAATTAAAATACAGTTGAAAAATATGTGTAATTAAAATAAATATTTCAAATTTCACAAAAATGGAGAAACATAACGTACAAGCTTACAAACAATAACAACAATGCTATAGTGTTAATCAATGATAGTGGTATTTAATATAATGAGATTCATAATTTTAAAAAGAACAAACTTCCTAAAAACTTCAATAAAGTAATAAAATTTAAATGAATTGTTTAAATTTTAAGTTAAAACATCTAATTTATAGATCTGATATATATTTATCTAAGTTTGTACATAAACAATAATATATCTTTCACGCTATAGACCAAAAATTTAATTTGCAAACATTCTATGAGTACTAATAAAAATTCTACAGCGAATCTATGGATATTTGAAGATAATCTGAGTATTTCTTTACTTAAAAAGAAATGAAAATTAGCCTGATGTCTCACATTTTAATTAGAACTTATGTAAGTACGACATTTGTTTCGGTTCTGTTATAATACATTCGTGAATTTTTTTAAAGATCAAAATTGCAAAAAATAAATGACCTTAAACGCGACAGTTGTTATTTTAGTAGCAATTTATAGTCCAAAAGCCGACAGCACAAAAACCTATGTTATCAAGTACAAGAAGAAAACTTTTATTTTATGGAAAAGTAGAAGTAGGGGAATCTAATGATCCATGTTTGCCGGAAGTAAAGTGGTGCATAAGCCAAAAATTAATACGACCAGTGGTTCACTCGTAGGTTTATCATTGTGTTTGTCCTACAAACAAAGGTATGAAAACATGGAGGACTGGGAGCAGGAAAACACAATGATAAACCTACGAGTGAACCACTGGTGGTATTAATTTTTAGCTTATGCACCACTTCACTTCCGGCAGACATGGGTCATTAGATTCCCCTACCCCTACTCTCTCATAAAATAAAGGTTTTTTTCTTGTGCTTGATAACACAGGTTTTTGTGCTGTCGGCTCTTGGACTATTATCGGCCATTTAAGTAATGGTGGCTATTTTTAAGGCAAATAAATTTTTCGCGACCACGCGTATTTATGTAAACAAACAATTCAACATATAATATAGAGGATATACAGGGTTAGCGAAATTAAACTTCCGCTACTCAAAGGGCCCTGGAGGCCGTTCTACTAGTCCGAAGAGAAAAATATTTTGACAACAGACACTTCGGAGGATGCGCTCGAGATTTCCGAAATAAAAAAAAATAGTTTAAAAAATCGCCACTAGATGGCGCTACTAGTTAGCGTGTGAAGAAAGGAAAATCTGAGATCCCGAAACACTGAAGGACCAGTGGTCTTACACAAAAGGAACACAATAAGGGCAATAAGTAAGCACAGAATTTCCATGGGCAGGAATCATCAACCGCCATTCTCGCGAGAATTTTGCGAGTGTCCGGATCTTGTCGTTCCAATTGCTGAATCACTTGAATCTTATACGGGTTGCAGATCAGAATTCTAAGCACTGTCGGACGCTGAAGTAGGGCATATCAAGGGTACGTGAAATCGTCTGTACACTGACAGTTCCATGAGGCGAATGAGTGCTTGCTTCCAAGACTGCTATAGCAACATCCTCTACGACGGCGGTGGTACACTTTTACTTCCACTCCCCGGCAATCGCCTAACTGTCCTGTTCGCTCGAATTTCATCATCATGTCTTTAAGAGCATGCTCCGATATCAGTTTACGTCGTAGTTTCTTGAGACGGCGGAACTCTCTCACAACTGCCTCTGCGTTCTCACTGTTGCGGTAGTTCAGTTTGACTAGCATTGCTCTCTCCGGCAACGTCGGCATTTTGAAATGCTCATATGATTGGGACACGAACTTCTTTCTTTTATCGTGCGTGGAATTTGCATGTGTTGCTGCAATGTGGTGCCCCGCTGCGCCACCTGGTAGCGATTTTTTAAACTAATTTTTTTTATTTCGGAAATCTCGAACGCATCCTACGAAGTATCTGTTGTCGAAATATTTTTCTCTTCGGAGTAGTAGAACGGCCTACAGTGCCCTTTGAGTAGCGGAAGTTTAATTTCGCTAACCCTGTATATATAAATATAAAAAAAAATATATTGAAGATAATACTTATATATGAGATTACATACGTTTACATAATGTTTTTCTGTTTTATTTAATAGCATAACTTCTATATTTTACACAGCAACTTCATTCAGTAAGCCGCCATTTTAAAATGTCCTCTCCCTCTCACTGCTTGGTTGTTAATTTTCGTTAACTACGCATGTTCGGTTGAGGAATTTCAATTTCAACCTTCTGTAGACCAGAATCGGGTTACTGAACCCGGCGTTAGATTTCAGCCTCGAACCGGTTCAGTGAAGTAGACGGTGAATACCATTTGAGCGTTAGACCCGAGATTTCGGCATAACTTGGGGTCGAAGTAGTTGTTGAATACGAGCATAAGGCATACCTGAGGTGCTAGTCACATAATCATTAAGAACGGATTAAGTCAGAACCAAGACATTGAGCTCTAACACTTAAATTTGACGATTTATAATTTATCGATGTCGCACGAAAACTTGGCTGAAACTCCTGTGATCCTCCGAGACAAAAGACTGGTCCTTAGTGTTGTGGTTGTTAGTTGGAGTTAGGGACAATTGCTGTATGACTTCTTTTAAGCGTGTCACAAACCTGGCTGCATTGAAGTATGTAGGAGTGGGTGCGAAAGATTCACAAGGTAATCTCAAGGCAGTACCACACACCAGTTCAGCTGTGGTTCCCGTAATTGTATCTCTGAATGCAGAACGCATTCCAAGCAACACTGTGGGTAAGACCTCTGTCCAACAATGATAGACCGGGAGCCGGTAGCACAGATACATGGTTCGTACGAATACCGTTATTTCTCTAGGGAAATTACCAGTATCTTTTTATACACTGTTAAAAATATCGTGAAAAATTACCTCTGTTTTTAAAGGCTATCTATTTTCTGACCAATGAAAACGCTCCACAAGTTTTTATGTAGCATTCTCATTGGTCAGAAAATAGATAGCCTTTAAAAACAGAGGTAATTTTTCACGATATTTTTAACAGTGTAGGAAAAGAAATCTAGGTTAAACGCGCAAAATTTCGCCTTCTTTTAAGAAGAGATTTCCTATAAGATGATACTGGTGCCGAAAAATTTTCTGGTCTGCAAAATTCAAGGAGGCGTACGAACCATGAAATAACCACGTCATCGAGTTGGAGGCTGAAATTCCAGAATTAGCTAAAACTCGATTCTCATATTAAAAAGCAATCGGTCTGCCAAGTCATATCTTGGTGGAAAACACCTAAAAACCCGATTTTATCGGTTGACTCGTAGGTTTATCATTGTGTTTTCCTGCTCTCAGCCCGCCATATTTTCATAACTTTGAGTGCAGGAAAACGCAATGGTAAACCTACAAGTCAACCGCTAAAATCGGGTTTTTACGTGTTTTCCACCAAAATATGACTTGGCAGACCGATTGCTTTTTAATATGGAAATCGAGTTTTAGCTAATTCCGGAATTTCAGCCTCCAACTCGCTGAGGCGGTTGTCTGGGCTGCCGTCTCCCGGTCTATTAGTTAAATGAATTTTTAAAGCGGCTTTCATTCGAACCATTACAGTCCAAGAGCCGACAGCACAAAAACCTATGTTATCAAGCACAAGAAAAAAACTTTTATTTTATGGAAGAGTAGAAGTAGGGGAATCTAATGATCCATATTTGCCGGAAGTAAAGTGGTGCATAAGCCAAAAATTAATACCACCAGTGGTTCACTCGTAGGTTTATCATTGTGTTTGTCCTATAAACAAAGGCATGAAAACATGGAGGACTGGGAGCAGGAAAACACAATGATAAACCTTCGAGTGAACCACTGGTGGTATTAATTTTTAGCTTATGCACCACTTCACTTCCGGCAGACATGGATCATTAGATTCTCCTACCCCTACTCTCTCATAAGATAAAGGTTTTTTTTCTTGTGTTTTATAACATAGGTTTTTGTGCTGTCGGCTCTTGGACTATTAGACATTAGGTGGTATTCTGTGGTGTAGTGGCGCCAACTTATATGGGCCCATGGGGCGCGAACCCACCCGATAATTTGGTTTCTCCGCCCACCAAATTTCACTTGATTTATTTCATAATTTATTTTTTCAATTATTTAATCGCTGAAATAAAATTTTGTTTTATTAATGTTTTCAAAATAGTTTTGCTTGAAAAATAGTATAGTAAGGACATTAATTAGACTTACGGGAACACTAAAAGCGCCTTCAGCGGATGTATAGTTAAATTTCCCTCGAAAACAAATTTCCTGCATATTTTTTCAGCTCTTTTTATCTCTTGAAATGATAAAGCACTTAGGTGATTAAAATGTATGCTTTTCTTGACATTTAAGTTTTTGAACTTTCAGTAGTTAGCAATTAAAATGTTATTTAAAATAAGTTTTAATGGGTCATTTTATATGGATTTATAAGGAAAAACTTACAAGAATATAATTTAATGAAATTACTATAATTTAAAAATTTGCTTAGAAAAAACATAATTTAATTTCCAATTATTTTCAGTCATTCACACCCCCTCCTCTCTCTCTCTACACACACATACACACTAAGGGAAAAAATTACATGTGTTATTTTATTCAAAAAATTTTCAGCCCACCCAATATTTTTGAAAAGTTGGCGCTACAGCTGGTGTGTGTACTGTGTATATGTCTAATGACTCAAACTTCCTACCTTGGTCTGATGTTACCAGCCTAGGAATACCGAAACGAGCTGTCCAATTTTCGTAAAACGTTCTAGCTACAAATTCAGCAGATATATCAGAAATTGGACGAGCTTCAACCCAACGTGTGAAACGGCCGATCCTTGTCGGCGCACATCTCCTGCAATGGTGGTCTTGGACGAACGAATACGCACTTCACCATCTCCGCTCGAGACAAACAGATGGCAGCACTGAAAGTACCCGCAGCAAGCAAAGCCTGTGAAATCTCACAGCACGCAAGCAAAGTCTGTAAAACACTCTCAGCACTCAGTACCTATGACAGCTCTCATAGCACAAAGCCTGTCACGCCGCGCATCTCCGGGGCACACACATGCGCTCGACAGCACGGCAGCATCACTCTGGTAATCGCCACCACAAGACGAGTGCACATCGCTCGTCCAACGTCAACGAGATGTTCTTCTCGCTGGGGGTGAAGTACTGTAAGTAAGTAAGCACCCACCCTGGGAACCCGCTTTTGGCTTATGGTTAGGTGTAACCCCCAAGCCCAGGGCAGGGAAAAGTTTTACTACCTGCGGAAACAAGCCCAGAACCCCAGTCTCCGGGAAAGAAGACTTCAGAACGACCCGCCTGACACGCCGAAGAGAGCACAAGAGGCAAGTGCCGTGTCCCCGGACCGCCTGTGAAAATTTATGATTATTTAAGATGGCGATTCTTTACCAATCACAATTGGCTACCCTATTGTTTCAGGGCGAGCCTAGAAATATATTACGATTATGATTTATATGTTTTGGAATTTACGTACTATTTGAAAAAATTTTAAGTATTTACATTCATCTTTTCATTTGATAAGAAATATTTTTTTCCCTTTTTTTCACCCTTTTAAACAAAAATATTTATACATATTTACAATATTTCTAGTGGTATTTAAGTTCTTAAAAATAAAACAATCTCAAAAACACCCTTCCATACACCACGTGGACCCATGACATGTCCACCACAGGCAATCAGAAGAGGTAATTATTGAATGTATTTATATTGAATAAAAGAATAATGGCTATTGAGAATATCGTAGTTAGCATATAGTTTTTTAAGTTGTGCCGGGTCATTAATTATTTTTAGGATGTCCTGAAGGATTGTCGTTTCTGTTCTGTGAAATTTAAACTTCATGAATTTGCAGTTGCCGAAAATGTAATGCATCGGGTCTCCTCGACCACCACATTTACAAAGGTCGTCATCTTTTTTGTCGATATTATAAAGGAAAGACGGGAAGCTGCCGCGGCCTGTTAAAAAGTAAATAGATACTTTATCTTTTGAAATTATTTGGTTCTGAACTTTTGGTACCAGCCCGTGCGTATATCTGCCACCCCCTGAGTGATCCCAGTTGTACTGCCACCTGTCCAGTAATTGGGTTGGAATACATTTTATAAGATAGGACCGAGGCAATTTAACTCCTCGATCCACTGGTAGGTCGCAGTACTGGGCGGCATCATTCGCCAGCTCATCCGCCAGTTCATTACCCGCTATGCCAATGTGGCCTTTTATCCAAGTAATGTAAAAAATTTTATTTTGATTTTGTTTAATTAAATTATGGATGTAATAAATTGAAGGGTTAGTTGGAAATAAATTGTCTAAGGCTTTAATAGTAGATTGACTGTCAATTAATATTTGGAATTTTGTATAAGGGGAGTTAATGGCCCAATTAATTGCCGAAATTATTGCGTGCAGCTCCGCCTGAAAGATTGAATTTTCTGCTCTCAGTTTGACTGTTTTTTCATAAATTTTAATGTTATGATTGTAGGCTACCATTGCATATGCTGTGCCAGAGTCCACCTTAGAACCATCTGTGTAAATCGAAATAAGATTAGTTTTTGTGATAATTTTGTCTGTAACTATTAAGTTATTTAAATGAATTTCCGGATTTATTTCATATTTTAGGATTTTATTTTCTATATCATCTTTACATATTGGTTTGGGTTCTTTAAGTAATAAGTTTTTATTGTGTAAAATATTGTATTTTAGATTTTTATATTCCAGTGTTATTAAGATTGGTGGTATTCCTAATAGGACCTGTAACGTATGTGTTGCAACATTTTTATATGTTTTGGTTATTGACGTGAGATAAGTTCTTTGGATGGATTGGAGAGCGCGTTTATCTTTTATCCTGAGGTCTCCAAACCACACCTCCGAACCATAATCTATAATTTTTTCTAGTACTGCTATGTACCAGGTTCTAAGATAGCCTCTGTCCACCCCCCAAGTAGCCGAGAAGACCCGTTTAATGGATGAGGTTAGCTGTAAAATTTTGTTTTTTATGCTAGTTATGTGCTTGTCCCATTTTAAAGTACTCTGGAATATTATCCCTAAAATTTTTATTTCCTTTAATGGCTTGATGGTATAGTTACCCAATTTAAAGGTTGGTGGACGTTTATCCAAAGTGTTTTTCCCCAACATAATAAAAGTCGTTTTTTCCTTTGAAATCTGTAAATTTAAGTTATTGCAAATATTATAAAAAAGTTTTATTTTTTGGTTGGTTTCGGTCTCTAAGATGAGTCTGCTCCTCGCTTTGACAACCATATTGAAGTCATCGCAAAAAACATACAGGTCTTCGAATTTACTGTAAAAGTTTATTAAGATTATATTTGCTATGATTAGCCACAGAAGCGGCCCAAGGCACGACCCCTGTGGACAGCCTTGATAAGTTGGTCTTTTAATGTTATTTGATAAATAATTTGTTATTAGTTCTCGTTCGGATAAGAAGCTAAGAAGGATACATTTTAAATATTGCGGAATTGGTAATTCGTTAATTTGTTGACCCAAAGTGACCCAATCGATATTGTCAAACGCCCCTACAATGTCGAATGAGATAATGCTGCAGTATTTATATTTTTCAAGATACGTTTTTGCTTTATGTTTTAATTTGTTTAATAGTTGAATTGTGCTTCTGTTCTCACGGAAGCCATACTGGGCCCCGTGGAGAACATTTAATTTTTCTAAGTAGTGATTAATTCTTCGTTTTAGGATCCTCTCATAGATTTTTCCCAGCATGGGAAGGAGACAAATGGGTCTATAGGAGGAAGGTTGGCGTGGATTTTTATTACGTTTTGCGAAGAAGATCACATTTGCTATTTTCCATGATTTAGGAAAGTAGTTAAGAGTAAGACATTTGTTATATAAGTCACGTATTAGATGTTTAAAATTATTGTATATGTTTTTAATAATAAATGCATCAATTTTATCAAATCCAGGGGCTTTTAAATTATTTTGCTCATTAAGTGCTGATTTTATTTCTTTAAAAGATATTAGGGGGGGAGGGGGGGAAGATCTTCCTCTGCCGCTGGGTCCATGAGAGGTGGATGCGGGTTTTGATGTATTGGGAAATGGTGGTTAAGTAATATGTTGAAAGTGTCTAATTTTGTAGTATATGGGGTTGAACCCTGTAGTGTTGTGTGTATGAAATGATTATTTTTGAGTCTTTTATTCATTGCTATTTTAAAGGCTTGGCCAAATTTGTCTTTTGTTTTAGAGCAGAAACTCTGCCATGATTTAGTTTTTTGTTGTTTTATACAATTTTTGTATATTGCTCTTTCTCTTTGTAGGAGGGTTCTCCACTTTGGGTCATTTGTTGATTTAAATCTTTTCCGTAATGCTGAGATTTTATTTCGCTGGACCTTCAGCTCTGCCGTCCACCAGTCAAATGTTGGATATAATTTGAAACTTTTTGTTTTTAGTGAGGATTTACAGGTGTCTAGAATTACTTGGTTAAAACCATCAAGCCATTCATCCAGTTCTAGTCGAGTTTTAGTATCAGATAAGGATTTAAGTAAATTATTAATTTTCGGTTTCAAGATGTAATTAAATTTTTTAAAATTTGAGTATCTTGTTTTAAATCTTTTAAGGTCTAGAATAACTGGTTTAAGATTTAATGGGAATCTGATATACCTGTGGTCCGACGTGCTCTCTACTGTGTCATCTACATACCATGAGTCCACGCAGTCCACCAGGTCTTGTGTACAAAGGGTTACATCTGGATTCCCCTTCCTGGGACGATTCGGCTGTCCTATAAATGAATGAGGTGCCTCTATATCATTGATCAGAGTTAAGTTATTAGATAATAGTAAGTATGTCAAAATTTTTCCCCGTTCATCTTCTTTCTGATATCCTAAAAGTGACAAGTGGACATTGAGGTCTCCTCCCATTATGATGTGATTCAATGGTTCGAAGAAGTCCAGCCACTTCATATCACCTCTGAAATCACCTTTTGGTCTGGCATACACAGAGCCTATTGTGATCTTACCGGATTCAGTAGTAAGATTGACGAATACTGCATTATCGTCTTTATATGTCTCTATCACTTCCACGTCCTTTCGAGTTACCACAACTGCCGCTGTTTTATTTTTTGAGATAAATGCTTGCCAATTTGACGGAATTGACCATATGGCTTCGTTGAAGTAGTAAAAGTCCTGTAATAGAAGAACTAGTATTTTATGCTGATTTGCAAATCCCATTAGGGTTGATGTTGCAGAACTTGATCCCTGTAGATTAATTTGAATAAAGGTTAGTTCATTTGGAATATATATTTTCTGTGGTTTTGCAGGGTTATTCAGAATTTCTGTTATTATTTGTTCTTGGTTTACTGTTAAATTTCCATTTTGAGTATTGGAGTTGTTTGAGTTTGTTGAGTTATTAGAATTATTTATTTCTTCATTTATCGGATTGAACTTTCTTGATTAATTTGTATATTTTTATTTCTCTGTGACAGGTAGTACTGTAGTGTTGGACAGTCTGATGAACTCGATCTATGCGGGAAGTCGCTATTTGTTCCAGCGCAGTTTCTGCCTATATCGAATTTATTTTATTTATTTGTGCTAGATTGCTTCGCTGTAGTATTAAATATTGTAAAGTCGGACATTCACTAGAACTAGCTGCATGCGGGAAGTCACTCGCACTCCCCATGCAGTTTCTGCATCTGTGTTGTTGTGGTTTATTTCTGTAATAACAATATTTTTGATCATGGCGTCCTGCACAGTATTCACACGTTGGAGATTGTCGGCAATTCTGATCCACGTGTCCGAAAGATTGACAGTTCTTACATCTTAATATAGGTTGGTAAGGTGCAATCCTGACCGATGTAAATCCCATGACGATCTTTCGTTGTCTCAGTAGATGAATCGCAACTGGAGCTTCTGCTTCAAAAATTAGTTGGTATGTTGAAGCTTTTTCTCTTTGTTTTCTATTAATGTAGTTTATTGGAATATCTGAATCATAAAGATTTTTTAGATTGGTTATTATTTCTTGTGGATCCATATATGTCGGGATCCCTAAAAGAATCAGTTTTCGGAGATCCGCAGCCTTATATTCTATATCCACAATGTCTTTTAGGGTTTCTATCTTCTCAATCGTCTCAAGCAGCTTATTCGTGTTTTCATCACTAAACGTTTTAATTATTAGTGTATTTTTGTTTTTGGCAAGTTCACAATATATTTGTTTATATTCAATTGTGTTTCTAGTTTCTCTTGTTAGCATGATTTTTATGTCATTGAGCGACATATTCGTGTTTTTCTGCCGAGTTATCAGGATAGCTGCTTTTGAATACTGTGCATGTACCGTTGGAATTGTTGTCTTCTTAGGTATTGCAGCCACCTCCGAATATAGTGAATTATCTGTATTTGCCTGTATGTTTTCTTCTATATTATTGCATTTTATGATTGGTTGTTGTTCCTCTACTGTTTCTATTTTTTCTCTTATCTTTTTAAGTTCTTCCAAGATGATTCTAGTATAAGGTATCGTTTCTTCTGTATTTTGCTGTTGAATTAAGTCTTCTATTACTTTATTTTTGTTTCTAATTTCTTTTAATTGTTTTTCTATTTCTTCTTTGTATTTTAATTCTTTTTCTAGTAGTTCATTCAATTCTTTATTGCATTTTTCCAATTCATTTGTTAGAGTGGGCTGTTCTTGCAACTTCTTAATCGTTTCTAATTGATCTTTTATGATTTGTTCGTGTTCAAGGATTTTTTGACGTTGATCTAACGTCACCTTATTGACGGTGTTGAGATTCGCCGTTATTCTATTATTTTCTTCTCTTTGTATTTCAAGGTCTTTCACCATTTCACTTGCTTTAAAGATAATTTTGTCTAGGTATTTTTTTGCTTCTTCACAATCACCTCTTCTTCTACTTCTTGTAAGTGATTTATAAATCTCTATCATTTGAGTCATTGTCATCTTCTTTATAGCAAGTTCACCATACCTCGGCGTGGCTACTTCCTCCGGAGGATCTTGAGTCGACATTGAGGAATTTTGTGTGTTGTCTTCTTGTATAGATATTTGAGTTGCTCTTTCTTCTGTAGTTTTTAAGTCATGTCTGCCCGATTTTCCTGTCCCCGTTCTTCTACTCTTCTCCTTTAATTCTCTAATCATCTTTTCCTGCTGTTCCGCTCTTTTTTCCAGATTATTTTTGTTGTCATCTAATTCTCTTATTTTTTGTTTTATTTTGATGAGATATTTTTCTGCCATACTAGATGCTCCTTTAGCATGAGTGCTCTTCGTCTTGCTGTAGCTATCTATCAATTGTTCCAGCGACATTAATTTTGCCATGGGTTCTGAATATGTTGTCAGATTTTTTGGAAGGTCTTTAGTATTTAATCTTGGTATTGAGTGTATTGATATACTGGAATCAAATGATCCTTCAGTTTCATGCTCCACAAGATCCTTTACTCTCTGTGGCTTTGGAGTCGCCTGGGCAGTTATTAACTGATTTTCTAATTCTTGGATTGTCTGATCCAGTTGTATCATCATTCTCTCTTTTTCCTCTACGATTTCTTTCAACTCCATTATTTCATGTTCTTTTTCCTTCAAGTTTTGCTCAATTTCGTCACTTTTCATCAGAGCACATTCTAATTTTTCTTTGTACTCTGCTATTTTAAGTTCGTTTTGTTCTTTATTTAATTTATTCTTCTTTTTATTTTTTAATTTCTGACTGTATACGTGAAATATTTGTAGGAGCGTCGGTTCCGAGCTACTTATTTCATATGAATGTTCGCCTATTGAAGAGATTTCTTCTTGTATTTGTGACTTATTCATTATTCCACTTTTATTTTGGACTTTTTATAATCTATTATTTCGTGAGAATTATTTATTTAGTATATTTATATCTGAAAGTTATATTGTAACTGGATCGGGGAGCCACTAGGCCCCTGCCACACATCTTTGAAGGAAAGGGAAATAGATAGTTAACCCTCCGTCTACCAGACGGGTCCATTGGACCCGACAGGTACATACAAAATATTCATTCAAACCAGAAATTTCTTTAAAATAAACTAAGTATATAAACCAGACAAAAATAAGGTAAATAAATAAGTTAAATAGTTTTAAATAAAAATTCTGGTATAGAACGTTTTATTAAAACTTGAATAAAATTCCCGGTAGATCTAGGGTTAAAAGCAAAAACCAGTGGTCGTAACCACCGAAGATGACTTAGAATAAAATTAAATTGCCAAATGGGGGGTAATTTTGAATTAAAAAGATAGTGATAGTAAAACCATTACTAATGGGAGAAAAAAGGGAAGTATGTGCTATTGCTCCCGTGCCACCAAGACCATACACTTAAATTATTAATTATCAGTTACTACTCTTTTACCAATAACATTGTTCCCCTGTGAAAAATGCATTACTGCATGTATACATTATCTCACTATTTTTCACAGGAGTTGTAGCGTTAAATTTTGATGAGGAATTCGTAATTATGTACAATATAAAGAATTATATAATATAGTATATAATATAAAATGTAATTTAATTCAATTTTAAATAATAGACAAATTTACATATGTACATTTTTGATATTGATAATTTGTTATAAATCATTGAAAGTAATTTATTAGTACACAAATTTACATTTAATCACTCTTAATGTTGATCTGTTATGTACAACTTCAGCAATATTGCTCTAGGGGGAGCAATATTGCACGTCGAGTCTCGATTTCCCATAAACGAACCAAAAAAGGAGTAAAAAAGGAGTAAAGGGAGTAATGGTAGATTGGGTGGACCTGTCAGATGGAAAACATTTGGAAAATATTTCTTAATGTACTGCAGTAGGAAAGCAAACAATACTCATCCAACACTACAAGGGTCCCGCCGACTTGCCTGTAAGATAATGTAAAACACAATATAACAGATTTAAACTTTAAAATTTAAATGTAAGTGCGCCAAAATCAGTGCAGGGACCTCCCAAGGATCAAGGAGGGTAAAATGAGACGGAGAGGATAATGCCAACAGCAATGTAGTGCTAAATGTAAAATAGTAAATGGGAACAAGAATGTAGGACATGGTATGACTCAAATTAAATAATCGTTTACATTAAACCCAGTAATCAAAAAGTTGCTAATAATAAGGAAATGAGTGCTAATTGTAGTAGTGATTAGTGGGAAAGAATATATGACGTATGGGAAATCCCAATGAAAAACAGAAGAATAACTGGGGGTGAAGTACTGTGGCGACGCCATCTTGCGCGGTCAGTAAAACGAGTTTCTTGCAGGAAGCAATCTAGCTAGCCTTTTGCTCAGCACTAAAGATCTCGCTGTCTGACCGTGGGTCCTCCGGTTCGATCTTTACCGCCGCAAGCTAAAGGAAAATTAAAGAGACAACATTTCCTGTACCGAAGGCTGCAAGCAGCGCCTCTATAGGCCGTTTTAATTCCCAATATTTTAGAAAAATACAGTATTGTATGTTTATAAAAAGTTCTTAAAAAATCCCAAACCTTTTTTTTAACATGTATTTTTTGTGAAGAATTGTGAAAATCGATTTCACAGACACTTAAAGGAAATAGGATTTGCATATTGATAAATAAATAAAATATGCATGTATTTCAGACATACTTTTAAAACACATAATATGTATAAATATACATCTATGTGTTTATGTTATATATGTAATATACATCTATGTTATACATATGAGTACTATAAAAATAGTCAACTGATGGCCACTAATTTAGTTATCTTAAGATTTTAAGATGAAATAAAAAAAACAAAAGAAAGCCAAGATACATTCCGCATTATACAAAACCACTAAATCTTATCGAAATGAGAAATAATATATATATATATATATATATATATATAAACACGGTTTATGGCGTCGGATGTCGCCATCCGAGGAATCTACAAGAGTCTTTTTAGATTTTTTCCGGTCAAGGGTCCATTCCTCTTCCAGATCTCTATCCCTCATTGCCTTTGAAATATCATCCATCCAGTTCTTTCGTGGTCTTCCCCGTTTCCTTTTAGGTAGATTTCGTATGAAATACTACCTATTGGGATCGTTCCTGTGTTGGAATTTCTGAAAAGTTTTTGCAGATCTACACCGATCATGACTCCTAGAACCCAAAACCACCCTCAGTAAAAAACTTTATATATCTATCTATCTATATATATATATCACTTTCTTCTGGACACGATAACTGTCGTAATTCTGCACCAATCTCTTCCAAACTGATACATAAAATCAAAGGGCATAAAATCTCGGTCAAGTTCGTTAATGGGCAAAATCGGACCAAGGGGATGGAAATAGGGAGGGGTTTTGTGAAAACTGAAAACCCCCCATAACTTCTTAATTTTTGTACATATTAAATCAGTTTAAAGTTTTTATTACTTCTAAAAATAGGGCCAAAATTTTATGTATCACAGATTTTTGATAAAGTTAAAAATGGGCTCAAGGGGCGCAAAAAACAGGGTTTTTGGGAGAAAAAAAATCATAACTTCGTCAATTCTCAAGATATCAAATCCAATTAATTTTATTATAAATCTCCTTAATATTATCTACAACTTTTATATTCACAAGTTTTTGATAGGACCAATTCGTACCGCAAAAAAAAATTAAAAACGAAAACAAAAAGGGGGTTTGAAGAAGTAAAAAATCCATAACTCCGTCAATTCAAAAGATATAAAATCCCCATGAATTTATCATATATCTTCTTAATATTGTCTACAACATCTATACAGAAGAGTTTTGGATAGGATAAATTCTTACAGCAAAAACAAATTAAAAATACATAGCGGTTGAAGAAAAAAATCATCTAAGTAAGGGTGTATTCAAATCCAAACTGCGTATTTTCTGCCTCATTTTACAATTCATTTTTGCTCTCAAAGGCTTCCAATTGGTACGTTTTCTTACTCAGAAACTATATAATGTACCGTAATGGACGATTTTTTGATAGAGGCAGAATATATTAAAAAAAAATGCTGTTAAAGTGGGCATTTTGAACCGAATTTCCCGAAGCGGATTCTGTTGGAAAAATCATTGCATTAAGGATGCACTCAAATCCAAACTGCTTATTTTCTGACTCATTTTTAAATTCATTTTTGCTCTCAAACGCATTTAATTGGTAGATTCGCTTATTCAGAAACTATATAATGTACCGCAATGATCGATTTTTTGATAGAGTCAGAATATATTTCAAAAAATTATGTCAAAGTGGGCATTTTGAACGGAATTTCCCGAAGCAATTGTGTTATCACTTTCTTCTGGACACGATAACTTCCGCAATTCTGCACAAATCTCTTCTAAACTGATACATAAAATCAAGGTACATAAAATCTCGGTCAAGTTCGTTAATGGGCAAAAGCTAACAAAGGGGATGGAAATAGGGAGGGGTTTTGGGAAAACCGAAAAATACCCATAACTTCTTAATTTTTGTACATATCAAATCAGTTTAAAGTTTTTATTACTTCTAAAATTAGCGCCAAAAATTCATGCATCACAGATTTTTGATAAAATTTAAAATAGGCTCAAGGGGCGCAAAAATACGGTTTTTGGGAGAAAAAAATTCCTTACTTCGTCAATTCTCAATATATCAAATCCAATAATTCTATTATACATCTCCTTAATATTATCTACAAATTTATATTCACAAGTTTTTGATACGACCAATTCGTACCAAAAAAAGAAAAAAAATGGAAAACAAAAAAGGGGGGTTGAAGAAGAAAAATTTTCATAACTCCGTCAATTCACAAGATATAAAATCTCCATGAATTTATCATATATCTTCTTAATATTGTCTTCAACATTTATATAGACATTTTTTAATTCATTTTTGCTCTCAAACGCATCCAATTGCTAGATTCTCTTATTCAGAAACTATATAATGTACAGTAATGATAGATTTTTTGATAGAGGCAGAATATATTTCAAAAAATGATGTCAAAGTAGGCATTTTGAACAGAATTTCCCGAAGCGATTGTGTTAGAAACGAAAAATATTGCCCTACTGAGAAAATAATTGTTTATTAATCAAGTTTTAATTAATTGAAAGAAAAATAAAAACACAGGTCGCTTATAAATCTTTTCAAAAATCACGTCAGCATGTTTCATATATATATATATATTTTTTATTAAAAATTAATCCGAAAATGTGCCAGAAAATTTCGAGTTGTTGAGTATGGAAAAATATTTTTTTAATATCGCCTTAACATGATTCTGATAAAACCAGCTATTTTATAAAAAGGAAATAAAAACTCGTCAAAAGCAGACAGATAAAACTGTTAAAGTGGATTTATATCTAATAATGATTTAGTTTTTGTTGGTGAAATTAGTATACTTAACTTCGAAATCTACCTCTGCCTGTAGGCCGGGCTGGCAGGGATTTTTTTGTTTGTTTCATAATTGAATGTGATTTTGGGTAGTCTTTCATCATTCATTCTTTTGACATGACCATATCAGATTAATTGCTTTTTTGAATATAATCTAATATGGTTCCCTTTATTTTCATCATTTCCTTGATTATGTTATTTCTTATTCTTTCTATTCTTGATATTTCTATTGCATGATCTCCTTAGAGCGTCCATTTCTGCTGCCGCTAATTTCTTTCTTTCTGTCTCCATAATTCTCCATCTTTCTGCTCTATATAACAATATGCTCTTTACAATAGAGTTGTGTATGTATTATACTTTCTTTTCCTAGAGATCTCCTTATTCCACCAAATAGAATTTAATAGTTTTACAGCCTTTCTCCCCTGACAAATTCTGTATTTAATTCCTGCGAGTCTCTTCCTTCTCTATTAATGTCTACATCTAAATATTTATAATGCTTACAGCTTTCTATTTTTATGTTATTATTTAGATTTAGGTCTGTCTCATTTCCTCCTATACATAGAGATTTGGTCTTGCTGACGTACATATGAAGTCCCCATTTCTCGCATTCTTCCTTAGTTTTCACCGTCATTTCCTCTAAATCATTTTTACTTTTTGCAATTATAACTTGGTCATCTGCGAATTGTAGAGTAAAAATTGACGTTCCATTCTTATTAAGTCCCATTCCTCTGCATTTCTCCTTCCACATTTTCAATGCTTCTTCAACATAAATTTTAAAAAATGTTGGAGAGATACAACATTCCTGTCTGAGTCCATCATTAGATTCCTCTACTTCTACTCTTCCATAAAATAAAAGTTTTTTTCTTGTACTTGATAACATAGGTTTTTGTGCTGTCGGCTCTTGGACTAAAAGTACTTGAATTGTTTGGCTTTATGGCCATTTCATTTAATACATTCCAGAGTTTTGCGATTGGAACACAAACAAAAATATGTTTAGAAATAAATTTTGCATCGTTAGATTGCTCTGTAAAACTTTTTTCGGGAGAAAAGTAAAAGTAAACATAAGCTACATGCTAAACAAATGTAAAAATGTCAAATTTAATAGAATACACAATTTAAAACATTTAATTCTATGACGAAAGAAAAAAAAGCTGTAAACAGCATATTCGATCTATAAAATAAATAGATTATAGCAGAAGACAAGTAATTAAGCAAATTTAGTTCTGAAAATATGAAGTGTCGTTAAGCTTAAACACGCATATCAAACTCTAGCACAAAGATAACAGATCAAAAAATAATAATAAATTTGACTAATAAAAAATTCACCAAATCCTTAAAATAACATTTGTATAAGTGATCACAAAACTCTACAGATTATAAATAAAAGCAATGGATAATATTCCCTTTTTGGGTTCAAGGTACCATTGAGAAGCAGAGTGTTTAGAATATTTATGCTTATATTTTGTTTTTATATGGCGTTTTAGACATTTTCAGGAACAGGTATGGGTTATACATGAATTATCTTCTCTTTTTTATATTGCAATTCACATCACGTGACTTTTACCGGAGAACAATAAAAAAAAACCTGTAGGACACATAAATTGAAAAAGCATTGATAAAAGTAGCGATAGCTGGTCCTACAGCAGCAGCAAAAACCTATTCGTGACGTTACCTTGCACATCTCCGAGGCTAACGAAAAAGGCAAGCTACCGCGGTGCATCCCAAGTGTCTTTTTTTACAGACCGCTCGAGGCTAACGAAAAAGACAGGCGACCGCGGTGCATCCCAAGTTTATTTTTTTACAGAACGATAGAGTGACGTGATGCTGTTTTCGTACACCTACATTATAACACGTACAACTTGTTATAGGTGCCCTAACCTACATTGGTGCATTCGCGCATCACGTGACCGGAGCGGTCTGTAAAAACTAAATGATATTTTTCATTTTATCTATAAAATAATTTTTTTTAAATTTTTAATAATATGTATATATGGATTTTTATTAATATGTATATAAATATTCATCGAAAATAATTCATAAAAAATAAATCTGTAGTATTTTACGCATGCATTTACCTGTATCGAATGACGTATACACCACGTGATTCCCCGAGGCTAAGGAAAAAGGCAGGCTACCTCGGTGGTTCTGATTCTTCTTTTTTTACAGACCGCTGGAGTCACGTGATGCTCGAATGCACCAATGAAGGTGTGTAAAAAGAGCATTACGTGACTCCAGCGGTCTGTAAAAAAAGAGGAATCGGACTCACAGCGGTAGTATAGCGCCTAGAATATATAGGCTGGGATTACGGTGCCTCGCTCGACCGTATCTTACGCTCAATCGTAGGATAGGCGTTCCTGCGATCAGTCGTAACCAAAGCTGACTTTACAATGGCTTGGAAGCGAAAAAGTCACGTGATCCAGATAGACGGTTGAACGCGCGCAATCCGACTGTAGTTGCTACTATCTCGCTATGCTGTGTGCTGTAGCTGGCTGTCTCTGTTTGTACATCAGTGTTTAGTTAGATGTGATAAAATTTGAAAATATTTATTTTAAATGCTATTGATATGTGCTCTTAAACCGTTGATCATGGATTACATCGTGTACGGAGAAATTTTTAGCGCAGTTATTGGTTATTTTACTGCCAAAAAGAACTCATCAGTTTAAGCCTAACTGTTATTGCATTATCGGAGGAAGTAATGTGAGTTCATGTATAATTATATTTCTCTTTTTATTTTATATGTATGTTTAAAATGTGATTTTATAAGCACTTATAATTGAAGTGTGATGTATACATATATTTCATTAATACAGTACTGTGGTATCTAGAAAAAGGTGTTCAAAAAAAAAGTTTAGTATTGTTCTCAGTGTATAATCAGTAAGTGTAACCCTTCTTTATATATTGTGGAGAATAGTACTCATTTTCTAAGATATAATAACAGTGAATCAAAGATTAATATCTTACCCTCCCCCCCCCTCTTTAAAAATTTAAGTACTCTTTTTCAAGTATCTCATTTTTTGAAAATACTCTCTCTTTCCAGCTCTAGGTTGTGAAGTGGTCTTTCTGTGAGAGTAGCGCTCAATTTTTATATAAACAAAAGTATTTATTTTTAAACAGCAAAATTATTCAGTTTAATGTATGTACATTTGTTTAAAACAATGAAAATGATAGTACTCAGTACTGGTTATTTAATTGTAGTACACATTTGATTAACTTCATTTTAATTTAGCAATTATAGATTGCTCTGATTACTTTTATAATTTCTTGTATATAACACTTTTCAGATACTGGTATAAATGAAAATATTTATTGAAAAACAGAACATTTTAATACTGTTATTATCCAAAAATGTACAATTAAAATAACTTTCCAAATCCCAAATGAATTTCAAATATTAACTTAATATGTAATGCAGTTATTGAAGATGTCATCTTTCTGCGGTCAAGGGATTGAGTCAAGAAGGATATTTTTGGATTTTTATGACAGCTGGGTGCACTTGCGAGGCAGGATCTTTATTTAATTTTCTGTCTGTGAGTGTACCTTGCTAGTTCCTTTATACTGGATGTTCCCACTTCAAACTTGTCAAAGTACTTGTTTACCAACACAATGTCCACACCACGCTGGCTGATGATCTGGTTTCAATTACAGTTTGTTAATATTAAGTTCATTTGGGGTTTGAAAGTTATTTTACCTATGCACTTTTGGATAACAGTTGTATTAAAAGATTCTTTATTTTTATTTAGTGTAGGGGAGAGTGGGGATACTTGATCATAGGGGATACTTGAGCCATCCCTATTTTCTCTACTGTAGGTTAATTTTTCTTTCTAAAATTAGCAACATGATAATATTCTTATAGTTCTGCACATTAAAAAAAAAAAAAATCACATATCTTGGAACCATTTTGAAAGTATATAGTGATTAATAGCTGCTTTTTCCCTATCTGAAGTAAATATTTAGGTGAGTGTTTTTTATATTTTTTTGTAATCAAAGTTTTGTTTTAAGCTGCAACAATATAGATAGATTTAATAAGTATAATTTCAGTTGTATTTTGAATCTAAAATAATTCAAATAGATGCATTCATTACTTAGTAAAAGTCTGATAAACAAAAGTGGTAGTAATGGGGATACTGAGATTGAGGATACATGAGCCATGCTCAACCATCCCTACTAGGAAATTAGAGATATGGGTGAAACAAAAAAATGTCTTTTTCATGTTCACAGATAGATTTTAATTTTTTAATTTTTTTTCTGGGTAAAATGAGGAAGAACTCTTTTTATTTTATTTTTTTTTCATTAAGGAATTAATTTGAAAACATACGTTTAAAAATGCATATTTTGTTAATGAAAATATCCTTTTTTTTTTTCATTTTGACTAACAAAATAGTTTGTCTAGATAAATGTAGGCATAGTTTTCAATTTAACTTTTTGACTAATATTAAAATCACTTTTTAAAACTGATTTTACTGGTCATAATCTCTAATATTTTAACTAGTTAGGCCCAAAATATTAAAATATCTATTTTGTTAATGTAATATTTTAAGATTAAATATTGTATACTGAAATTGTAACCACTATTACTGTAACTTTTTTAAAACTTAACCACCAACTGACGATGTTGCTATCATCAATGAAACCCAAGTTGAAATGATCCTTCGACCACCAATTATCACCACAACAAATGATCGTGTTACTCGTTTTGTTTTCACAACTGGTTTCGAAGGACTTGGTGCATCTTGATTTATCACTATGTAAAACATTTATAAAATAATAAAAAGAAAAATATTATTTTTGTATGTATTTTTTAGTATTGGCTCAAGTATCCCTTCACAATGGCTCACGTATCCCCCTCATGGGGATACTTGAGCCACAATGTAAAAGAAAACGTAAAAATTTATTAAACAAAGAAAAATAGTTCAAAATTAACTGAAAATGGAAAAGAAAAATTATCAAATTTTCAACTACAATATTTTATTTTGTTCTAAGTATAAAAAATTTAAAAAAGTGGCTCAAGTATCTCTATCTTCCCCTATTTTTATTACAAATGCAATAAGAATTCTAAAATTTGTAGCCAACTAAATTAAAATGAAGTGAATATGAGTTAAATATTTTCAATGTTTAATAAAGAAACAAACCACATGTTGTGAATACCATAAGCCAACGAAAATTTCACTTTTATGAAGTATGCGAAAATATTCTTGTTTACAAATAAATTTTCTTGTAAATACTGGTGTCATTCAACTATTTCAACATTTTATGAATACAAATACCTTGCCCCTGAAAGGGTTAAGTTATGTATTGTTATTATTAGGTATCCTACTTTTTTTTTTTAATCTAGGTATGCTTTAGAAAAAGAATTGCTTCTTTGGCAAGTTTTACTCAATAACACAATATCTAAATGAAATATTTTAAATATTTTCCACTTAAACATTACCGGTTAATAATTAAATACTTCAATATTTATTGATAACACAATTCTAATCCATTTTTTTTATGTGCATATAAAAATATATTGAAATCTGTTCAATATTTTTCCATATGATATTTCACGTTTGTTATTTTTAATTGGAAGATTTATTGAATTTTATAAATATTTTTAAAATCAAAGTAAATTTATAAAGCATGGAAAATTCATTTAAATATTGACAAAGTTTTAATTTTTTACTTCTAAATATATACTTAAAAACATATTAGCTGAAATACCAACTTTCAGTTAATATTTTCATGTAAAAGAAATTAATTTTTTTCTATAAACTGTTTCAATTCATAGATTAATAGCTCCCAGTTTAGCACATATTTAGTTTATTTTTACAATCATTATCAAGATTCAAGAGTCCACATTTTATTAACCCTCTTCTTCAAACAACTATAGCTAAAAATAGTCAGAACTCTTTTTAATAATTTTAAATAAAAAAAAGACTTGTTTGTTTTTATCTGCTAATTTTCATGTTAAAAAATATTTAAGTAATTCTTTATTGCTTTTCATGTTTTGAAATGAAATGTATTTTCATAATGAATTACTTTTCACGACATAATTGATAGTTACAAGTTGTTTATATATTTATAAGAAAAAAAAAATATTTATGGATTTTCACTGCGAGAAAGTATTCTTATTTTTCTTCCTTGCCACCACCCCCTCACCTCATTTCCAAAGTTTGTAGGGACAAGAGTGGATGTTGCAAATGAGACAAAATGTCCAACCCTATCTAAGGCTGTTTAAACATTTTTTTTATATTGAGTATTATGATATAAAATTGAAATTAAGAGGATTTTAGATAATTAAATTATTTAAATAATTCAGATCATTTAAATAATGTTTTATGAATACTCAAAATTTGCTATTGTTCAAATATTGAAAACATATTGTAATTTCAAAATGTATAAGGTGTATTACTATTTTCTGAAAGATATATTTCAAAATATTTATTATATATGTCATAGGCTGATTGAGAAATTCAACTTTTGCAAAGAGCCTAGTTTGCGAAGAAACATGCTAATTGTGGATGGGAAATCATACTGATAACACTGGTCGGCAACAAAATCCTCTGTAAAAATAATAGTTGATTCTTATTAGATTTCATTCTGGTAAATAAAAATATAGTAACGAAACTACTGTATCACAAACCATTTTTTTTGGTAGGAGGGTTTGCTTTTAAAATTAAGGTATTTTATATCTTGCTACAATATAAGTGGAAATTTTGTAAATCTTAAAATGTAGATAATAATATGTAAATTATCTGTAAATAAATGTATAAATATGATTACCCAAGTTACAGCGGCATAAGGAATGAAAATATATTAGTGGATAGCAAATAGTAAATTCAGACACGAAAGGGGGGGGGGACATAAAAAGAAAAATACACTATACAATACAAGTATCAACAAATTAAATTTCCATGCTATATTTTATCAATTTCATATCTAAGACAGTGAAAACACTTCTTCCATGATTTCAATGATACCTGACTTCATGTTAGAAGAAACAGCAATTCTATGTTAGGTAAATAGTACAAATATTTATTTTGTTAAAAATACTCTATTGATCATATTATTGAATCAATACCTCTGTCAATAAACATATGGGAACTGTAATTTGCAGGTCTAAGCAACAAAACATAAAACAAACTTCTGAATTCTTTAGGAGAAGTAACTCTCCACTGAAAAATCTATTTGATTTAATACAATTGATTTAAATAAAACAACCCTGGATAGACATTTTTGCTTTTGTGCAACCAAGTTCTGAAAAGTTTTTTCTTTTCTTTCCTTTGTGGCTGATTTGTGATGACATGTTTTTTGAAATACCAGATTCCTTAGAGGAGAAACTGCCCCCCTCCCCAACTGTAACTTCTCCCAAATGGAACTTTTGGGGGGGGGGGGGTAAATTGCCTCTCCCTAAATTAAAAAAAATAATAATGAACTTTTTTTTTTTCCTCTGGCGATTTAACACTAGAACGCCCGATGGAGTCGTTTTGACTCCAAACGCTCCTAAAACACCCATATCTATGAGAAATTTTGAATTATTTTCCCCCGCTTCCTTGACTTTTATTATTTTTATAATCTCTATTTATTCTGAAATTTATAAATTATTTGCACATTTAATAAATTGATAATGAGGCATTACCCCTAGAACGCCCAAAGGAATCGAATCGACTCCAAAGTAAGATTTGCAAAATGCTTTCATTATTTTTGCGTAACATGAACTTGGGATTCATAATATTTTTATCTGTTATCAGGAAAGTAAATGTTTTTGCTCTTCTTTTCTCTACACCCCTTTTGTTGAGAAAAATGGTTAGTTCCATGCACCTGCTGAAATGATTGCGTACTGCTTGCGAAATTCTTTGTATCATTCGAATTGAATTTTTGTTTCAATTTTTATCAGTCTTGTGTTTTATCATAGCTAAGTATCTCCGTTTTTCCTTTTTATTAGAAATAAAACATAATGTCACGGAAAAAATTTCTAACACCGGACGAAATAACTGCTCTATTACGAGAGCTTTCAGATAATGAATCTGAAGGTGGTGAGTTATCAGAAAATGAAAACGAAATTGAAGAAATTAGTATTGGAAATAATTCTTCATCAGATTCCGATACAAATGAAGATGCGCTAATTATCGCATCTGAAAGAGATGGAATTCATGTCGCTCCAGATGACACACAATGGAAAATTTGTGCAAATAAGAAAATTTCTGGAAGATATCCGAAGCAAAATATCATGTGTCAGACTACTGGACCAACTATTTATGCTAAGAAATTCGTGAAATCTGAAAGCGTTTTGAGTGCATGGCTGTTATTTGTAGATAAAAAAATGCTGGAACAAATACAAAGATGCACAGAAACAGAGGCAAGACGTGTTCTTGAAACCGATAACTGGACAGTTACGTTAGACGAGTTGTATGCCTTTATTGGAATTTTGTATGCCCGAGGTGCATGTGGTGCAAATGGAATTGGTATTCATTCTTTGTGGCCAAACTCATGGGGTTTGAATTTTTGCACTGAAACTATGGGAAGAAATAGGTTTTGTGAAATTTTACGCTTTTTGAGATTCGATTTGAAATCTACCAGATCTATACGCTTAAAAACAGATAAATTTGGAATGATATCTGATATATGGAATAGATTCACTGAAAACTGTATTGCCTGTTTCAAGCCTGGTGAAAATATAACAATAGATGAACAGTTATTTCCAAGCAAAACGCGTTGTCTTTTCACGCAATTCATACCTTCAAAACCGGATAAATACGGACAAAAGTTTTGGCTTGCAGTAGACCTTCGAACAAAGTACTTACTGAATCCGTTCCCTTATTTAGGCAAATGTGAAGAACGGCGTTCAGATCAAACTTTATCAGAATATGTATGTTATGCGATTGATGCAGCCATTTCTAAACAAAGACATTAACGTCACGGTTGATAATTATTTCACGTTACTGCGTTTGGCTGAACAACTGAAAAAGAAAGGTACTAGTTTAGTAGGCACTATGAGAAAAACTAGGAGAGAAATTCCAAAAACTTTGAAAGATTCGAAAGATAAATTATACGAAACAAAATTTCTAAAACACGAAGAAACTGGTACTACTCTAAACGTGTATCAAGGAAAGAGAAAGAAAAATGTTATTATTCTTAGCACTCTCCACCCATTCATTGATATTGAAAACAACGAAATGAAAACCCCAGAAACTGTTAGATTTTATAATGAAACTAAGTGTGGTGTTGACGTTATTGATCAAATGGCTAGGAAATATTCAGTGAAGGCGCCCTCCAGAAGATGGCCTGTGCATACTTTTTACAATCTCTTAGATTTAGCAGCAATAAATGCCTGGGTCATTTATAAAGAAGTTACCGGAGAAACAAAAATAAGCAGACAAGCATTTATTCAGTTATTAGAATATGAATTGCGTCAAAATTATACATCTGCTAAAAATAAACCAACGAGAAAAAGACTCACTGATACATCATCTGAAACAAAATTCCTAAAGAGAAGAAAATGCGAAGTAAAAATATGTAAAGGAAACATGACTTTCAATGATTGCATAACATGCAAGAAAATGGTTTGTGGAAAATGCTTGGCCAAAACTGACTACACTTGCAAAAACTGTATTTCAGATTGAAAATTCGAAACGATTCTGTGAGTATTTCCTTTGAAAATATTTTTCCAATTTCTTAAAAATGCGTATTTAAATATTGTTCTTTCAATTGTAAAAAATATATATGAATCTTAAATTCAAATATAAATATGATATTCACAGTCTTCTATTCATTTCTATGCGTTTCGTTTATTTTTTCTCTTTTGAAACAGACAGGAGTCGAAGCGACTCCCGCGGGCGTTCTAGGGGGAAAATGGTAACGGGCGTTCTAGTGTTAAAAAGAAAAATTAAAACTTATTATTTCTGAGTGATTTAAAACTGTTAAACATTAACAGAAAATATAATTAAGAAGTTTTCGTCGAAAAGAAGTGGCTGCCCTCTCTCCCCCCCCCCCCCCACCCGTGGAAGTTTAATTATGTTTATGAAAGTATTTGTATTGTAATAAATATCGCATCCGGCGCCGAGCTAATTTTCAACGCAAGCAATGCTTCGACCATCGACTTCTTCGTCTATCTGGGTCACGTGACCTTCTAGTTTCGATTTCGCTTCCGGGCCATAGTAACGTCGGCTATGGTCGTAACTTGGTATTACGGTATTTCGGCGCAAGTCCTCGTGCTTCGGCGTAAGTCCTCCTGCAGTCACCCAATCACAGGCCGCAGTTACATTTGTTGTTGTTGCGCGCGCATCACTTCTGTCTTAACTTACGGCTGCTTCCAAGCTGTCGTAAGATCGCGAGGCACCGTAATGCCGTTTACGTTTTGTTTATATCGTAAGTCTCTAAGTTGATCTTAAGTGAGGCACCGTAATCCCAGCCATAGTGTGGAAATCGGCCATCCCTGTAATACCTAAAAAAGCGCTAAAATATTGTATCCTTTAAATGTGCAATTATACTGCTGCAATATGCAGATTGCAGCGACATCTGCAGGATACTTTCTACAACTGTACGAAAATGCCGCAGATGTCGCTGCGATCGACACTTGAAATTTTAGCAGTATCGTTACAGCGCCTAGAAGATACAGTGCTAATTAAGCAAATTTAGCGCTGTTTGTATTGCAGATTTCTACCCTATTTATTACAGTGCCTAGAAGATACAGTGTGGAAAACGGCTATTCCTATAATCCTTTAAAAAGTGCCAAAAACTTGTATCCCATAAATCTCCAACAATGCTCAGCGGCAATATGCTGATACGAGCGCCATCTCGTAACTCTTTTCAATATAAACACTGTGTTTTCAAAAATTATAGAATGTTAAATATCGGAAACTATAAATATAAGATATTTTGGTCTGTTATAAGCTAATTTAGTTAAGGGATGACGTGAAACAGGTTAAAAAATCTCTTTTAGAATGACTATCGTTTTAAATCACTACGATGGCGCTACGATCGACATCTTGTTATTCAGCATCGTTGTACATTTATGGGATTCAATTTTTTAGCACTATTTTGTAGCCGTTTTACACACTGTATCTTCTAGGCGCTGTAGTATCGTCGCACATTTAATGGATATAAATTTTTAGCACAGTTTGGATAGCATATTTCCACACTAGGTATTCTATGTCGTTAGCCGCGGCTCAGTATGTCGCCCCTCTCATATCAAGGCACCCTAGCTTTTTAAGAATTTCATTAATTTAGTAAAAAGTATTGGCAACATTTCATTCGCTCATGGACTGTAAACAAAAATATTTTTGTTTTCAGAAGTTTGTTGCGGTCATTTTTCGCACATGACCTCTCAGTATTGAACAGAGTATTTGTTTCATTTATTGGCTATAAAGTGTCTGTTTTATAAAGAATTTATAGTGCAAACAGATCATAATAATTATATAACCTTTTTCTGCTGTAAGTGTTCCGATTTTAGACAAACTTTATATATGTAACTTTTTAATTCTGGGATTTCGAAGGAATATTAGAAGTAAAAAAATATATAAGGAATAGCACAATAGCTGGTAAGTTCTCAGTAAATCATACTGGTGAGCGTGAAACCTTGAGAAAATGTTTTTATTAATGATTTTTGTCAATTTCTTTTTTCCTTAAACTTTTACCAAATAAATTTTACAAGTAGCTTAGTTTGATTCGTTATTGAGTAATAAAAATTAAGTAGCAGAAATAGAAACTTGGAAAAATTCTGTTACTGCAATAACTTACCCGTCTACTAAATTCTACGCATATCAACTCTCTACGTCTCTACGCTGCTGTATATATTTAATTATTTACTGCGCTGTATTTAATATTTTTTTAATTTGCATATATTTATTTCATAATCTAAAATTTAATAAAAAAGTAGACAGATTTGATATCCTTATACACAGGAGGGGGGGGGGGGCAATTAAAAATAAAGAAACATGGATAGAAAGTTATAAATCTAATCAAATTTTGGAAACGAACTTTTTGGGGTTAAATCGCAGTTTACTCTCCTTCGCCAAGGTGCAGGTGATAACTGCGCCAATGTGGCAACCTTGGTATTTTGGACACCTTCTTATGGCAACCTTAAGATTTCCCTTGAGAGAGCAGTTTATGGTTTAAACTCCTTGTTTTGTAAACTGCTTTCTAATTGGATGCTTATTTTTTGTAAAAAGTATTTCTTATTGAACAAAAGAGGAGCATCTGAAAACCGTTTGAATTTTTTTGGAAATAAATACGTTATAGCAGCAACATTGGACTTTGCCCTGTGTTCTGTTGCAGTCGAGTGATTTTATTTGTTATCTCATCCCATATATTTTGAAACAAGGGCCTTTCCATTGTGACGGGTGTGACATCCAGACACAATTTTAAGAGGTTATATCTATATTTTAGGCATTAAATTAGCTAATAAATCCCTGAAAAGTATTTAAAATATGTTTTTCCATGCATATGCTTGAATAATTGAACAAACATGAAACTTTAATAGCTTTCAATTTTTTAAAAAAATATTTTAAATCTCGTGATGGGTGTGACTCTCTCCGGACATGAGTTTTCACTTACATTTGTTAAAATTCCTGTGAATATTTAAATGTTTCATTATTAAAACAATTTTTTTCTAATAAAAGAGATTCAGATTAAACTTAATGCATAATTTTCATAATAAATTTTTATTATTTTAATGTATAAGAAATTTTTTTCTGCTGTGATGGGTGTGACATCATTCAAAGTATACAATTTTAAAGTTATTTACAAAAAAAAAAAAAAACAGCAATCAGTATTGAAAGAAAGCTTGACAATAGCTAATATACAAACAAAATTTAATAAAACTAACATCGTTATGCCGTTAGTTTAAAATTTGTAGTTCCCCCTTCTGGTTATAAGTGATGGGGTAGCTACTTTTTTTACAATGACAAAGTTTTCAATTGAGATGTCATTTATATCTGGCCAAATCCAGCGTGGTCCACTGGCTTGCATGTATTTTAAGCTTATTTCTTCCTTACGGAAGTTGATATTCAAGACATTACCACAGTACAAGGTACAAGCTATTGCACTTTTTGTTACTGGTCAGGGAAACCACAACATAGTCTAAGATATTTAAATCTGATGCTTTCAAAATCTTTCAGGGGGAGATTCGCAATTAGCAGTGACTTACCTCCCTTAGTGTTGATTCTGTAGTTTGTCCTATCAAAAAGTTGGTACTATCAGCACTTACCTTAAAGTGGTGATAAGACTTGATGCCTTCCCATGCTTCTGTCAGTATTTGTTTGGTTTCCATTATTTTCTCTGCTGACGCATACAGTGTCTTTATTGTACCTATCTCCTGTGCACATTAAAAAAAAAAATCCAAAGCAGAATAAACTATTGCTTTTCTGGACTTAAGCAAAACCCACACTCTTGACTTTGTCAATCTCCCAATTATGTCAACTGCTCCTTTCCCATGAGAAGTGGGCAAAAAGTTCCATTCGCATGTTAGTTTAAAATCTTTGATAAAGAAGCACAAGTTTGAAATGTTGTATTTGTTTTTAAACAGGGCTGCACAGCCATCAGAAAAAAAATTCACCATTTTGAGATGGGGAAACTGTTTTCAGACTAGTAGTAATGGCATTTAAAAATGCCCATACAGCATACTTATTTAACATGCTGCAAATCGTTAGGTGATTACTACAAAGGGGCGAATCACATTACCTTTCAACGATGCAAAGCATGTAAAAATGGTGATTTGAGGATGAGTCCAGTGAGGACTCATGGTCTCATTTTGAGAAACAGCACTATGGTTCACAGCAAAGCCCACTTGTATTATTGCTTCAGTGTCTCCCATATTATTTTTGGCTTCTTCAAAATAAATGGATTGAGTTACAGTTATGTAAAGAATATTAATAATAAATTTTCATTTTCTTGAAAATCTATCAAAAGTTAAAGTAAATTGCCACCAACTCACAATTTGCTAAAATAATTCAAACATATATATTTTATGATTTATCATTTTTTAAGCCACATTTGTCTTAATATGTTTAGAAACAATAATGATTCAACCTTACACTTCATTTAAGAAGCATTTAAATATATTTCTAAACAATTTAAAATGTTACCACACCCGTCACAAGGATTGTGCCACACCCGTCGCACTAAAATTCTGCACAAAATAAAAAAATAATAAATTTTTAATATTTCATATTTATTCAGACTTGCAATAATTAGATTTTTAGAAAGTTTCATGTATTTTTGAGAAAAAATGAATTTTGTATAATAACTTGAGCATCTTTTTTTGTGACGGGTGTGACAGAAAGACAATATAAATATATTTATATTAAAAATCGGGTCTTTTAAATTATTTTGAAAAATTAAGTGTTTCAAAAGGTATAAACAAAGGTCACAAATAGTAATATATGCTCATAGAGTGAAAATGCTACTGTTTAAATATTGCATCTGGCAGAATGAAAATACCTTATTTTATATACTAGAAATTTTTTGAAATTTTTCCAACTTTGAGCCTAGATAAATTATAAAAGAATAATTTTTACAGCTTAGTTATTTGTAATTTCATATATGTCATATTTTTACCTTTAATTTGATATATTACTTGTAATTGTAATAATAAAAGATGTTTGAAATTTCAACCCTCATGTCTACTTTTTCATGGAAATGCCCACAAGTATCTGGACGAAGGCTTGAAAGGTGAGAATAAATATTCGATTGGATATTTTTCTTTTTTTTTTTTTTACCTGTATTTTTGAGCTTTGAGTGAATTATGTATGAAAGAGAGGCTGGTTGTTTCAAGATATGAATGGCTAAAAATGATAGATTGAGCGATGTTTTTGAATGACATCCTAAGGTACAAGGTAAAATTATGAATAAAAAAACAGAGGGGCAGAAGCCTCCCCTGATTTAAAAAAAATGGCCCCTCTGATTAAAAAAACATCTAGGGGAGAGGGGGGCACATGTGAACAGTACATATTTTACTCAGTTAATTTGAAATAAAAAAAATTCAAAAAATTACCAATTGATGGTAGCACTTACGCAGGGCTGTCTGCCTATCTACCCGCCCAAAAAAAACCCACATAAAAGTGGGTTTTTTGGTTTATAAGAGTTTTTTGCTGCACAGTATCATTTATTTTTAATTACTACTTATTTGTTATGGTTCTGTTATACATGTAAGATAAAAATTTACTTAAATTTAGGTTTTCAGACATCTTTGTATAAAAAGATAAAAAGGATTTGAAAGAACTGCAAAACCCAAACCTCAGCAAATTAAAATTATCCAAAAGGAAAAATGACTTTATTTTATCATTCATTATCTAATATGTAAAAATGAAAATTTGTCTGTCTGTGTAATTCTATACAAATCGACAGTTTGGAAGACAGGATTGTGAAATATTACATATATGTGTATTAAAACACGGCCAAGGCAGCTAAAGTAATCCAGGATCTTAAATAATTTATAGTTAATTTTTAATTAATAAAACATCACCAATTTAACAGCAAGTTCTATCAAATTTAAACATTTTACGTTACAGCAGTTGCTAACAATTAAAAATCCACAATAAAATTCTTATCACAACAATTACTTTTCTATTGCAAGATTTCCATGTGAAAAATGGAATAAATAGTTTGACGAATTTAAAAAAGAAGTTAATATTATGTCACATTGGAAATGTAATGGACGTCAGCAGGTGAATATATAACATCATATGAGTTTGAAAAAACACATTGAAACATGATAAAAACATGAGCATAAGCTCGATAAGATAATTGGCATTTTAACATTTTAAGGTTCTCTGAATTTGTTTTCGCCATTGTTAAATCTATTGCATATATAAACTCTTATGTATGCATGTATATTAGAATTTCCCCAAAGGTTTAGGTCCCTAGAGCTCATTCTTAGTGAAGAACTGAAATAAAGATGTCAAATTTTTTAAAAATAAAATTCATAGAATTTTTGTATTTGCCATTTTTCTTTAATCATGAAAAAATTATTCAAATAACAAAATACTCGGAAACAAATTTTCATCAAATTGTTTTAATCTCGGTCTCAATCCAGATCACAGATTATATTTACTAAGTAAGTAGGTAATTTGTCGTCCGTATTAAATGAAAAAAAAATAGTGAAAATTACATAAATTAACACACAATCCTTGATTTTTCAAAACAAACATTCTTAAAATTCCGTGCAACGCCGGGTACTTTAGCTGGTATTATATATATATATATATATTACATATCATTCATTAAGGTCCATATAATTTATTAAAAAAATTTATGTATTAAGTATTTTTTCCAGTTGAACTGCATTTAATATTTCATTTTGTTTTACACTCAGAAATCCCAATTTTTGAATTTTTTTTATTAAAGGGTACAACTTAAGATAACAGATATGATGAAAATTAGAAAATGATAAAGGAGGCATTTTTAGTCTGTACCTGTCTGAATAAGAAAACTTTTTTTCTTTAGACACTCTGCATAAAAGTAAAATTGAAATATTAAATACAGCCACAACTACAAAAATACATAATACATTATAAACACATTTTTTGTGTACTATTAAAGAAATGAATTATAATCTATACACTATAGTCATTTTTTCCTATGTAGTCATAAAAAATAAAAAATACAAGTTCTTTGGGTTATATTAATTTGGTGAGAGTTGGGTGGTTGGGTCTTGCAGTTCTTTCAAATCATTTTTAATTTTTATGCAAAGATGTCTGAAAATCTAAATTTAATTGAAATTTTATCTTACATATAGGGGAGAGTTGGGAGGAGTGGGACAGTGGGAGGAATGGGACAGTAGCATTTATGTCCAAAATTACTGTTAGAATTTAGTTCTAGTTTGCCCACTAGATGTAGCATCTATAGCCTCATGTTTGATTCTAATTATTATACCAGCTGTATTATTGTTTGTAATTAAAATGGAAAATTTTATTTTTATACCTCAGAAGTAAGTACAAATTCTTATTCTTTCAATGATTTTTTTCAATTATATTATATTTACAATAAAAATATTATAATTGTATAATACTAAACTTAAAGATATAGTGTTTGTAAACTAGCAGTCAAATAAAGCCTAAATGTAGCATGCTATATATGATAAGCCTGTTTAAAAAATATTCAGCAGAGGGAAGAATGGGACAGCATTAATGAGGGAGGAATGGGACATGTTCTCAAATACCTTTGAGTCCTTCCGATTTGCGCCCATATCCCAAAGCATCACCACAAAAACTATAAAGAAAGACAGAAAAAAGGAAAGATCAAAATTCATCACTGACACAACAGAAAAAGAAGAAATTGAAAAAATAGCTGCTGACAAAAAGCAGACGAGATTGTGTAAAAAGAAAACTCTTAAGGTGAAAAGGAAGAAACAG
This sequence comes from Maratus speciosus, assembly GCA_963932465.1. Taxonomy (NCBI): domain Eukaryota; kingdom Metazoa; phylum Arthropoda; class Arachnida; order Araneae; family Salticidae; genus Maratus; species Maratus speciosus. Next base: position 264,239,334 of record OZ010787.1, read on the forward strand.
AAAAAAGTGAATGAATTATCTGATGATTCCATTGATGGAAAATTTTTGTTGCATGAATCTACAGATGAAGACTTTTGATTTGATTACTCACAGTGCTAATGAAATTGCTGAGGAATTTGATTAGTTAACTGATGATTCAAAATTAAGATAAATGACTTTGTACTTGTTAAATTTTTGACGAAGAATACAGTTGTTTATTATATATTGGCAGAGTTGAGGATATAGACAGTGATAAGGAATTTATCATATTCAAAAATGATGAAAAATTTCACTTCTCACAAGAAAATGACTTCATTGAAGTAGAGAAAAAGGATATCATAATGAAATTGCCTCAACCACAAATAATTTGTGGTACCAGCCGAGCCCAGTCCTAATTTTCTTTCACTGTTGACTTATCGAAATATTATGTGTTAATTTAAATTTTTTCAAACAGTGTCCCATTCCTCCCTCATGTGAGGGAGCTGTGGGACAAAAATGTTAACATTTTAAAACATGCAAATAAAAGCCAGTTGTTTGTATTTCACAGTGTTTGTATTTTTTAAACATAGCTTAAGTAACATACTATTAGATTTTTATAAGGTGTACTCTTGGTAAAACATAAGTAGTGAATTAAAAAATAAATTGTGAAATCTGTCCCACTTCTCCCAACTCTCCCCTATAATAGAATCATAACAAGTAAGTAATTAAACATAGTTGGCATTGTTCAAAGAAATACACAGCAAAAAAACTTAAAGCTGAAAGAAACCGAAAAACCCAATAAACCTCAAAAAAACCTACACAGGTTGGGTTAAAAAAAAAAAAACTTTTTTTTTCAGCCCTGAGCACTAGTACCCTCTTTTGGCTGAATTTTCAGAACAATGGGCCATTTTGATTTCTGGTAGTTTTAATTTGTTTGTTTTAGAAGGTGTGAAGTAAAAAAATATTCTAAGTTATTGAAGTAAAAATTCATTCAAGACATTTTTTAAAGAAGAATATCAGCATTGCATTCTGTAGTGACATCAATTAGGTAAGTTTACAAAAAGTTTTGTTTGTTTATTTCAATTAAAAAAATATTTTTTTTTATAAGTTAGGCAGAAGTTGGTAGATGGGGCACTTGTGAACAGAACATATGGGGGCAGATGTGAACAGTTCACAAGTGTATTAGGTAGCTTTCTTTACAAAAAAGCTACCTATTGCAGCCGTTCGGAGGAAAGCGATTTCAAAAAATTTTGGTATATTTTCATCGATCATGACCCCCAGACCCCGAAACCACCTTCCGTTCAAAATTTATATATATATATATATATATATATATATATATATATATATATCTGACCTATGTCACACTGTAACTCCCGTAATTACGAACCGATTTCGATGTAATTCGGTGTGTACATAGTACATACCAATGTCTCGACCGAGTTCGTTGGCCAGCTTCATCTGCCGTTTTGTTTCAAAATGGCGGCCATTTAAAATTTAAAAAAATTTTTTAAACTTGAAATGTGGTACCAAAAAATTAAAAATGGAAAAATATTTTTTTCTTATGTATTTGACCTTTATACAAAGATTCTGGAGCAGTTTTTGTTTCGTCTATATCTTAAAAAATGGCTGAGTTATAGCATTTTGAATTTCTAGCGTGGCTGACATTTTGAAACGTCCTGAAATTTGTCACGCGATAAAAGGCGTATTTATAAACCGATTTGGATGTAATTCAGTGTGTACATAGTACATACCAATCTCTCGACCGTGTTCGTTGGCCAGCTTCATCCGCCATTTTGTTTCAAAATGGCGGCCATTTAAAATTTTTTTTTTAATTTAAAATTTGAAATGTGGTACCAAAAATTTTAAAATGTAAAAATATTTTTTCTTATGTATTTGACCTTTATACAAATATTTCAGAGCAGTTTTTGTTTCGTCTATATCTTAAAAAATGGCTGAGTTATAGCATTTTGAATTTCTAGCGTGGCTGACATTTTGAAACGTCCTGATTTTTCTCACGCGATAAAAGACGTATTTATGAACCGATTTAGATGTAACTTCGTTTATACATAGTACATACCAATGTCTCGACCGGGCTCGTTGGTCAGCTTCATCCGCCATCTTGTTTAAAAATGGTGGCCATTTAAATTTTTAAGAAAAATTTAAATTTGAAATGTGGTACCAAAAAATTAAAAATTGAAAAAATATTTTCTTCTTATGTGTTTGACCTTGATAAAAAGATTCGGGAGCAGTTTTTGTTTCGTCTATATCTTAAGAAATGGCTGAGTTATAGCATTTTGAATTTCTAGCGTGGCTGACATTTTGAAACGTCCTGATTTTTCTCACGTAATAACAGGCGTATTTATGAACCGACTTGGATGTACCTTGGTGTGTACATAGTACATACAAATATCTCGACCGAGTTCGTTGGCCGGCTTCATCCGCATTCTTGTTTCAAAATGTCGGCCATTTAAAAAAATTAAAAAATAAAAAAATTTAAATGATATACCAAAAAATTGGAAAGTGAAAAAGATTTTTTTTGTATGTGTTTGACCTTAATACAAAGATTCCGGAACAGTTTTTCTTTCGTCTATATCTAAAAAGAATGGCTGAGTTTGGCATTTTGAATTTCTCTTGTGGCTGACATTTTAAAACGACCTGATTTTTGTCACGCGATAACAGGCGTAATTATGAACCTATTTGGATGTAACTTGGTCTGTACATAGTACATACCAATGTCTCGACCGAGTTCGTTGGCCAGCTTCATTCGCCATCTTGTTTCAAAAGGGTTGCCATTTAATAAAAATTAAATTCAAAATTCAAAATGAGGTATTAAACAATTGGAAAATGAAAAAGATTTTTTTATGTGTTTGGCCTTGATACAAAGATTCCGGAGCAGTTTTTGTTTCTGAAAATTTGTTCTTTTGCTTATATCTTAAAAAATGGTTGATTTATAGCACTTTGAATTTCTAGCATGGCTAACATTTTGAAACGATCTTGTATTTGTCACGCGATAATACACGTATTCGCCTATTTCGATGTAAGAAGGCATGTGGATAGTATACATCAACACCTCGACCAAGTTCGCTGGCCAGATTCATCAGCCATCTTGTTTCAAAATGGCGACCATTGAATTAAAAAATATATATATATTTAAAGTGAGGTGCAAAAAAATTAGAAATTGAAAAAGGTTTCTTTCTTAAGTATTTGACCTTGATATAAGGATTCAGGAGCATTTTTTGTTTGTCTTTACCTTAAAAAATGGCTCAGATATAGCAGTTTCAATTTCTGTTGTGGGTGACATTTTGAAAAATCTGATTTTTTGCATGCGACAGCACTGCTATATATTAACCGATTCCGATGTGAGTGAGCATGTGCACAGCAATTACTAAGGTCTCGACCAAGTTCACTGCTTAGCCTCATCCACCATGTTGTCTTAAAATGACAGGCACTTTAAGAAATTGCCGAATTTGGCAGCCAAATATATGTTACTTTAAAGAAAAGCAGCTTGGATAAAGCTGACTAATTTCGCGAAATTCTCATTCATTATATTGATAAAAATTAGTATTGAATCTCCTATATTCGGTTTCCACTAAATTGAGCTTCGTGTGTTTGAATGATATAATTTGGCTTTTTTTAAATAAGGATTATGAAAGCTACCTCTTCCTCCCGGCACTGGCCGGAAGGACTTTTTTTTAAGTCTGTGAATGCATTTTTTTTTTTTTTTTTTTTTAGTTTAAAATTTAATTATCCTTGTCAAACATTGAGATATATTAAATGTTTTTAGGATTGTTTCACAGTTTTAATCTGGGTTGTTTGGTTTAAACCAAGTGGTTTTTTTTAAAAAAAACCATGCTGGTTTTTTTCCATCTGGTTTTTTTCTCTTTTCCCCTAATGTTTTCATTTATTTTACACATTATTGAAAAATGCAAAATCCAAGTTATGCAGGAGCTACAAGCAAAGCTTTAGAAAAATGATGAATTAATAAATTTGTAAAGTGACAAAGAGTTTTAATCAATCAAACTTTTCTTATAAGCTTTAAATCTACATGGCAGACTAGAAAAAAAAAACAAGTAGTTAGTTTTCTTTCTTCTTCTTTTAGCCAAAATGGCAGATTTTAGCTAAAAATACACTTTTACTACTTAGATTACTTGATTAGTTAAGATTTACTAAGGATTACATTTAGCTTCAATGATGACATAATCATAAGTAATTCTCACCATTGATTACTCTTTGTTCTGTATGCTAATGAATGATTGGCTGTGAAGTTTCTTTGCTGTATGGGTATTTGGTTTAGTAAGCCTTTGTTTTTCTTGCATTCCTTCACTGGGATTGGGGTTTTGCATTATGATTTTATTCTGTTACCAGCAGGGTTAGCACGGTTTAAATCAATTGGTTAAACAACTGGTTTTTTAGAAAAAATCTAATATATTTTCTCATTTTTGTAATTTAAGTGCTTCAAATTACTGGATATAAATAATTTCTTATCCCTCACTATGTCACCATCTTATCCCTCACTATGTCACCGTGAGACATAGTGAGTTTAGGTTATATTTGTATGGATGTAGAATGCAAATTGCATGTGTTGATGAACATATCTGAAGTTCTAAAGAGAAAATTTAAAACATGTGAATTTAGCAAAGATAAAATGGATTAAAAATATTCAATATTTTGAATAAAATATTTTCCTTTGAGAAAACGCAGATTATTTACAATTAATAACATAAAATGACCATTAAGATTTCAATCAAGCTGTAAAAGAAAATTTTCTTGATTGGGGAGATTAAGGCTGTTCTCAACTTCTCTATTCAACAAGCGCAGAACGCTGTGACAAATTTACAAATTCATTTTTTAACAGAAATATATAAAATTGGAAGATCTGACTATGGAAGTAATTTGGAATCGAACTGTGTTTTCCATTTTTGATAAATAAATTACCTATTGAGTTATAAGCAATTTTGATCACGTGACAAACATGTTTTTAACCTTCCTTGAGTGATTATTCTTCTTTCGCGTGGAAATTCAGTTCAAAATGCCAACTTTGACACTATTTTCTGAAAGATCTATTGGTTTGCAAAGAAAAACGCAAAACACAGTTCTATTACATAGTTTCTGAAGAACAGCATCTGCTAGTTTCATACATTTCCGAACAAAAATAAATTAAAACTTATGTCATAAAGTTGCCCTTTTGGATTTGAGAACAGCCTTAAGAATGAAAAAGAAACTCAAGATATGAAGTTGAATAAGAGGTCATTGAAAAATTGGGTGCTAGCGAAGCACCTGTTTACTTTTAACTAAAATATGCAATAAGCTATATTTAAATCGTCTATTGCATAATCGAATCCACTATAAAAATATATAAAAAAAAATAGGGGGAAATCGAGATAAGGCTCGCTTGAGACATAATAGAAAAATGTCTTATAAAAATGCCTAAAAAGATATATTATTAATTTTTAATAATACATACTGGACAATTGCACCATAAAATATATTAAATAAAGACACAATATTGCTTAATGGTACACAAAATACGAACTTTAATAAGCTAAAAGTTGATTTCTATGTTTCGAGCTGTTTCTACAGCTGTCTTCAGGAAAATATGATGGTAAAAAGGCTCAAAGTTCAGAGACGAAAGCTTCCTGTGCAAGAAATAATTAGTCAAAACTTGACCAATGATTTGAATACCAAAAATGTAGTGTTGCCATCTAGTGAAAATAAATAATTATTAATGAACTGACATCAAATGAATCCAAAAGGACGATTAAAGAAACCACGTGTGCCGCTATCTAGACATGAGGGACAAAACCACATTCAACTGAGTTTTCATTCAAGTTTTGGCAACATAATACAACTTTAAGCTGAAATATTGTAAATGGATGGAGAACTATGACTTTATAATATTATGCCAGATTTTTGGGATATTATAGGATAAATTATCGTTACAAGGTTTATCTTCACATGCAATGATTTCAACTGATTCTCTAATTTTACTCTCAAAGGGGTTATTGCACGGAACTATAATTTTTGATTCATCAAAGTTAATATGGCAGACTTCCTTAGCCAAGTAGAACCTAGAAAGAGCTGTATTCTGTTTACTCTGTTTAATGTCTCTGTGATGTTCCATAATCCTTACTGATAACTTACGTTTTGTCATGCCGATGTAGACTTTTTCAACATTATTAGATAAAGTTATAGGGATTTCATATATACCAGATTTCTGATCCATTGGGGTCCTATCGATTTTGTTATTGACGATATCAATGAGGTAAGGAGGTGGAATAGCGACCAACTTTATATTATATTTCTGTATGATCTTTTTTATCTTTTCGAATGTAGTAAAATTTTCTGTACACCATAAGTTGATAATTATCCTGTCGTTGACCTGAAGGAGGGGGAGCGTTGTACTTCTGAATTATCTTATCTATATATTTTGCTGGAAAACCATGATCAAATGCTTTTTTCTGTATGAACTCGATTTCTTCATTTAATTGGTCATCTGAGCAAATCATAAATGCTCTTTTAATTCCCACTATATTCGAAAAGATAAAAAAGATCATACAGATATATAATATAAAGTGGGTCGCTATTCCACCTCCTTATCTCATTGATATCGTCAATAACAAAATCGATAGGATCCCAATGGATCAGAAATCTGGTATATATGAAATCCCTATAACTTTATCTAATAATGTTGAAAAAGTCTACATCGGCATGACAAAACGTAAGTTATCAATAAGGATTATGGAACATTGCAGAGACATTAAACAGAGTAAACAGAATACAGCTCTTTCTAGGTTCTACTTGGCTAATGAAGTGTGCCATATTAACTTTGATGAATCAAAAATTATAGTTCCGTGCAATAACCCCTTTGAGAGTAAAATTAGAGAATCAGTTGAAATCATTGGACGTGAAGATAAACCTTGTAACGATAATTTATCCTATAATATCCCAAAAATCTGGCATAATATTATAAAGTCATAGTTCTCCACCCATTTACAATATTTCAGCTTAAAGTTGTATTATGTTGCCAAAACTTGAATGAAAACTCAGTTGAATGTGGTTTTGTCCCTCATGTCTAGATAGCAGCACGCGTGGTTTCTTTAATCGTCCTTTTGGATTCATTTGATGTCAGTTCATTAATAATTATTTATTTTCACTAGATGGCAACACTACATTTTTGGTATTCAAATCATTGGTCAAGTTTCGACTAATTTTTTCTTGCACAGGAAGCTTTTGTCTCTGAACTTTGAGCCTTTTTACCATCATATTTTCCTGAAGACGGCTGTAAAAACAGCTCGAAACGTAGAAATCAACTTTTAGCTTATTAAAGTTCACATTTTGTGTACCATTAAGCAATATTGTGTCTGTATTTAATATTAATTTTTAGTTTAGACATTTAAAAGTAATACATATTATAGCATAGCTTAGAAAGAAAGCCTGTGTATTAAGTCTGATGCCTGTTTAAATGTTTTAGTGCATGACGACTTTTATAAATCTGCTTTCCATTTTAAGATCAATGTTTTCAGTAGTCTAAAAAGCTGGTAAATAGGTATTTCCGTTCTGTTTATTTTACTGTCGCCTTTTTTTTACCTGGCAGTTTCATAGGAGAAGTGTCAAATGACAATACACAATACTTCTTGAAACATGTAAAGACTCTACTGCTAAATTCAAATCATTCCAGGAATTCTTTATAAAAAACTTTACTTTCAACAAAAGATAATAATTGTTCATGTAGTGTTCTAACAGAAAAATCAGATATTTAAGATTGCAAATTTTTCAAAGAAATTATTTTGAATAGCCATGGGAAAGTATATTATATTTATGAAACTACACCATATATTTATTTATAGTACTAGTAATCAAAAGATTGTTTATTAAGATTTTCAAAGTATCAATGTTTCACTTTGTAGAGCATTTTATTAATGGATCATAAGACATAGCTTTTACTAAAAATGTTTAAATTTTAAATTATTTCAATTTTCTACATAATTGATTGTAATTATTTAATTTAAATTATTTTTAAATGAAGTTATATTAGTTATATATCCAACAATGTTTATTTTTTTCAATAAATATGTATGTATATGCAATAGGAAAATATATCTAAAAAAACCCGGTTTGAACCAAAACAACCGGGTTTTTTGGTTTAAAAAAAAAACGGGTTTTTTACCAACCCTGGTTTTAATTTACTGGAAGTTAGATAACAATTAAAAGTGACTCAAAAGGAGTAGGCATATTAGTGTACAATTTTGCAAATAAATTCTTGTATCTATGTTGAAACATTTATTGATTTATTCACACAACTAGAAAAAAGGCATCTAATTAGTTTTTATTCACAAAAAATTATTTTTCTCTTATTTACGCATGTGCCACATGTGTGTTCACATGTGCCCCAGCTATGTTCACAACTACCCCTCCACCAGGGCACATGTGAACAAATTTAGACAATTTTTAGAATGATGATATAAGTTAGAAATTCTTGATAAATGCATCCAAAAGAACAAACAAATTCTAAATATTCATATAAATCACTTTTTGGTTAAATAGCTCATAACAATTTTGAGAAATAGTCAAAAATGTAAAAATTGTTCACATGTGCCCCCCTCTCCCCTACATTGTTTTGCTCCCCTTATTGTTAACAAATGTTCTTTTTTAACAATTTGGATAAGTAAAAATTTTGTTTTTTGGTATCTTTGATAAAATGTATTCTTTTAAAAGGTGTATTTCGAAACAATTTGAAATTTTACGTATTTTTTGTTTATTTTCATTCAAAAATGCAGGTAAAAATAAGAGAAAAAAAAACATCAATATTTATTTTCACCTTTCAAGCATTCGTCCAGATAGGTATTTGTTTAAAAATATATGAGAGGAGAAAAGAAATAATACAAATTTGTGTACTGTCTTCTGGATGTTGCAGCTCCGTGAGACAGTATGCGAAAACGCACCAGTTTGGCGATTTTTGAAAATCTCGCCATGAAGGAGAGTAAACTGCGATTGCACCCTTTTTTGTAAACCACATATAAAGCATGGTAAATAATTAACTCTTAATTACTGACTTTTGATGAAGGTGTTTTTTTCTCCTTTAATTGCAGGTGTAATTACTATTGAGTGCATTAATTATGTTACGTCTGTCTGTCAGGGCCAGACTTTAAGAGTACTTTGCAGGTGCTATGCACCAATGCTTTAGAGTTATACAACTATGGAAAACAGTAAAGTCAATAAAAAAAACCTAAAGGGTCATTGCAAACATCAAAAGTCAGAGGGATTTATAAAGCTTGTTAGCTTAACAAATATTAGTTCCACTTGCAACTCCCCCCCCCCCCCCCAAAAAAAAAAAAAAAAAGTTAATTATTTTTACTCCATTGAATTTTGTTTTGAAAAAAAAAAAATTAGGATGAGTGGCTCACCTTAGGGCACGGTGCACCTTGGGACAGCTTTATTTTTTGCCCTAGATTTTAAATTAGCTCTTGCAGATGCAGATAGATAGCAGCACAATCTAACTTTCAGACATGTTTTGATTCCATTGATGAAGCAAGCAAGAATTTATTAAGATTTTTATTTTCAAACATGTCTAGTAACTTTCATGTAAAAGTTTGATAAGTTGCAAAGTGGAATTTGATTGAAAATATTTTGAAATAAAAGGTAATATAATGAAATTTAAAGCTTTCACTATAAAACTGATGCATAATAGTAGTTCTAGTGTTAAGCCTAACAGCATGACATTCTAAAATTTCATAGTGGTTATGTGGTGCACCTTGGGACACAAGGTATACCAGCTAACTTTTATTCAAAATATTTTAACAAAAAAGACATTGTGTTAATTATTTTTTTTTTATTTAATCTACATAACATGTATTTATTAATAGTTATTATTTCTTCTTTTAAGAGGTCATTAGACTTATCAGTGGCTAGGATTAGAAATTTAGGATATTAAAAAAAAATGCAACAATTCATGCTGACAATACTCAGAAATCTGCTGCAAAAACTTTATCAGGTGAAGTGTCTTTTAGGAAATTTGCTGCAGTCTACAATGTTAGTAAGACCACTCTGAATCACCATGTTAGTATTTTTTTAAACAATGAACAGCCAGATTTTAACTTCAAGCATATATCAAAGATACAAAGTTGAAAAACATTCACCGATGATGAGGAAAGAAAGTTGTTGGACAAGATTTTACAAGCTTCAGAATATCATGATGGACTAAAAATTAATGATGCGCATACCCTTGCTTATGAATATGCTTAAGCAAATAAAAAGAACATTCCTTCAAATTAGGAGCATGAAAAAAAAAAAAAAAAAAAAATGGAAAGGAATATCAAGGCCAAACACCAAATATTGGTTGCATCCTTAAAATTTAGAAAATTTACAATAGTTATCTTTTCATTATCAGTTTAAATAAATTTCTTTTCCTGAACAAACAATTCCATGTATATTGTAATTCAATTATTGAACTTTTCACATCTATTTTTAACTGTCCCAAGGTGCCCCACCATGTGGTACACCTTGGTACAAAGCACAAGTTTAATAAATATATTTTTAAAATTTTTCTATAATGGATATAAGATCAAAAGCTATTTAATAATGTAGGCAAAGATTAAAAGAACAAATACCAGGTAAAATTTTGACAATTGATCAATATTGAAAAAAGTGTCCCAAGGTAAGCCACTCTCCCCTGTATTTAATTTTTAGTAAGTTTCTAGATGCATGTTTTGATGCATTGTTCATAAAAACTCATGCCAGGCATACAGGAAAACCATTACATAACTCATTCATATATAGGAGAGATGTAGCACATGTGAACAACTTTTACATTTTTGACTATTTCTCAAAATAGTTATGAGCTATTCAACCAAAAATTAATTTATATGAATATTTAGAATTTGTTTGTTCTCTTGGTGAAACTTTTGGATGCATTTATCAAGAATTTCTAATCATCATTCTAAAAATTGTCTAAATTTGTTCACATGTTCCCCGGTGGAGGGGTAGTTGTGAACATAGCTGGGGCACATGTAAACACATGCATAAATAAGACAAACATAATTTTTTGTGAATAAAAACTAATTAGATGCCCTCTTTCTAGTTGTGCGAATAAATCAATAAATGTTTCAACATGGATACAAGAAATTATTCGTAAAATTGTACACTAATATGCCTACTCCTTTTGAGTCACTTTTAATTGTTATCTAACTTCCAGTAAATTAAAACTGTGAAGCAATTCTAAAAACATTGAATATTTAGCTCAATGTTTGACAAGAATAATTACATTTTAAACTTTAAAAAAAATTGAATTCACAGGCTTAAAAAATACACTTGTGAACTGTTCACATCTGCCCCATATGTTCTGTTCACAAGTGCCCCATCTACCAACTTCAGCCTAAATTATAAAAAAAAGATATTTTTAATTGAAATAAGGAAACAAAACTTTTTGTAGACTTACCTAATTAATGCCACTATAAAATGCAATGCTGATATTCTTCTTTAAAAAATGTCTTGAATGAATTTTTACTTCAATAACTTAGAAGACTTTTTTACTTCACACCTTCTAAAACAAACAAATTACAACTACCAGAAATCAAAATGGCCTATTGTTCTGAAAATTCAACCAAAAGATGGTACCAGTATTACCGTCAATTGATAATTTAAAATTTTTTTTTATTTCATATTAACTCAGTGAAATATGTAGCTATTTTGTCATTCACATGTGTTAATACTCTAATAATTTAAATAATTACTGTATCCTTTCTATTATTCATAAATAAAAATATGCTATATTTTCTGCAGAATATTGTACAACAAATTATAATTTGAATACATATTATACACATTATTATTTCTCATACTTTACATTTTCTGTATAAGCATGAATTTTATAAAAGATTATTTACCATACTAAAACAAAATAGTTTTGAAAAAAAGAGATTCTTTTAAGTTAGCTTCATTAAATTTGTAATGAAATATTGCAATAAAAATGAATAAATAAAATATTTGAATATATAGGGGAGAGTGGCTCACCTTGGGACACTTTTTTTCTTTCTTTTATCATTTTTTAAAAATATTGATCAGTTGTCAAAATTTTACCTGGTATTCATTCTTTTAACCTTTGTCTACATTATTAAATAGCCTTTGATCCATTATAGATAATAAAAAAATATATATTTATTTATTAAACTTGTGCTTTGTCTCAAGGTGTACCACTTGGTGGGGGCACCTTGGGACAGTTAACCCGGGAGAACTCACTAGTGAGAATGTCCAATTGCTTTTCTTTTACTTTACATTCATATAATATCAACTTTTTTTGGTTGGCTTAGTACTTTTATTCACAAAAGAGGTACAATAATTGAAATAACATTTTGAAATTTTAATTAAAATGAAAAATGGTTTAAATAAGAGTCTTAAAAAAGTACGACGGTGAGAGAAAATCTCATGCAGCAAGTTCTCCCGGGTTAAGAATAGATCTGAAAAGTTCAATAATTGAATTACAATATACATGGGATTGTTTGTTCAGGAAAAGAAATTTATTTAAACTGAAAAGACATTTCAGCTGATAAAACTTTTGCAGCCTTTCTGAATATTGTCAGCATGAATTGCTGCAATTTTTTTAATTCTTAATTTCTAATCTTTGCCATTGATAAGCCTAATGACTTCTTAAAAGAAGAAATAATAGCTATTAATAAATACATGTTATGTAGATTAAATAAAAAATGTTTTAAACACAATGTCTGTTTTGTTAAAATATTTCGAATAAAAGTTAGCTGGCATATCTTGTGTCCCTAGGTGCACCACCTCCACCTGTCCCAAGATGCACCATATGCCAACTATGAAATTTTAGGATGTCATGCTGTTAAGCTTAGCACTAGAACTATTATTATACACAAGTTTTATAGAGAAAACTTTAAATTTCATTATATTACCTTTTATTTCAAAATATTTTCAATCAAATTGCACTTTGCAACTTATCAAACTTTTACATGGAAGTTACTAGATATGTTTGCAAAATAAAAATCTTAATAAATTCTTGCCTGCTTCATCAATGGAATCAAAACATGTCTGAAAGTTAGATTGTGCTTACATCTATCTGCATCTGCAAGAGCTAATTTAAAATCTAGGGCAAAAAATAAAGCTGTCCGAAGGTGAGTTGGTCTCGCCTATATCAAACTTTAAATATCGCTAAGCACATTTGAAGGAAAAAAAATGCAATTTTGTATTCTACTTTTAGGAATGAAAATTTTAGGGACAGATTTGTGTAAAAGACAATAATTCTCTTGTTTGTTGTTTAGTTAGTACTGTATGTGTGGTTTATTTTTATGTATATTTATATTACATATTCTATAAGCTACCATATTTTATTTTTTACTAGGGATATGAACAAAATTGCATTTATTATACTTAGAGAGAGAACACAATTCTCTCTTCATTTCAGACATATATATCATAAAAAGAATGTGTGCTTTTTAAGTTCAAGTGCAGCAGCTTCTACTTTATGTACAAAAGAAAATCAAAAGGTATGGTATTTTCATATTTCTTTTTCTATGCATAAATTTCAGTTTTAAAGTTGTTAAATTATTATTTGATATGTTAAAATGTTATGCATTCATTATACAACAATGTATTTTAGATAATAATAAAAGAAAATAGTATATTAAACATTTTTTAAACATTGAAGTGTGTATTATGATTACAAGTACATATCCAGTATTTACAGAAATAGATCTTTACATTTATGTTTTAACAATCATAATCATTTAGTAGCTTATGTAGTTTGAAAAGATTGAATTTTGTAACATGATTTACAATTTATTTTTTATAAGAAACTTTTAATTTCTTATGACTTTTGATGCCAATATCTTCCTAAATCTTTTGTTGGCTTTGATTAGCCCAAAAAGTTTCTTCCAAATAAATATCTTCTGTTTAAGTCCTTGATCAGACCTTTAAATAGAGGTTCTAGTCTATTTAATTCTGGTGTGAAAAAGATGACTGTATTGTCCCAATCAACCTTTATCAGGCCATTTCTTACTTTTAGTTGTCTGGGGATGTGCTGCTAAATTTTAGATTTCATTGAAAATAATGGTCTGTCAAAGCTACTCACTAGGTTCATTAAGGCGGTTCTCAAATCCCCTGCTCAGCAACGGGAAACTTTCTGACACATTTTCTAATTCATTTTTAAATCTAAAGGGATAAAATTGACAGGCCTGACTATTGAAGTGATTTGGAATCGAAATGAGTTTTCTATTTTTTGATAAATAAATTACTTATTGGGTTATAAGATAAGTGATTTTGGTCACGTGACGACCAGTTTTTCTCTTTTCTCATATTGTGACATTCAAAACGCCTTTTTTGACAATATTTTCTGAAAGATCTTCAGCCTTTACCAAAAAATGGAAAATATCTTTTGATTGCATAGTTTCTAAATAAGAATACCTGCCAATTTCACGTGTTTTGAAACAAAAAATAATTTAAAAATATGTCAAAAAGTAGCCTCTTTGAATTTGAGAACAAACAGCCTTAACATAATTAAGATTTCTAGATTAGGCTTTTTTTTTAATATTATGAAATTTTCAATTAAATTTTATGTAGAATGTACTTGTAATCAGACTTTGTAACTGATGATAAATTATTATTTTTTATTATGAAGAATGCCTTCATTAAAATAATTTTTGGCCTTTATTAAAATATTTTTTGTTGCTATAGGTATAAACACAATCAGATGGATCATTAGTTCCATGAAGTGGTATATTTTATTATCTATTCTGTAATATGATTGATTAATTTATGTTAGTATTTAACATATTAGTACTGCTTCTTTAGCAGAAAATGAGCATTTTAAAAATCCAAGTGTACAGCCAAATTGATTCAGTAAGCAAATTGTTTGTCTTCTTCTTAAGCTTATTATTTAAGTACTGAGAAAGCTTAATAGTATTACCTACCATTCAAAGGATTAACTTTTTGATGTGATTTTTTTTTATATAGATTATTTTAAATTTCAGGTCTCGTTAATCTTTGAAAGAAAAATGAGTTTTATAAACATGACTAACATAAAAAAGAAACTAGGTAGCTTTGTATCAGACAACACTGTAAGTAAATAAGCACAGTTTTCTATTTTTTTTTTTTTCATTTGTCTGCTTTTTTGTATCTTCACTAAAAATTCTTAAAATATAATTTGTATTATTACTTTTCTCATGCTCTGATCTGCTTCTTTTCAACAGAAAGCAAAAGCTGGAGGCTGTTTAGCATTTGAAAAAATTGCTGATAATATTAATTATACTGATTTTTTTGAACGTAAGTGTTAATTAGATGTCTATCGTATTTGTTTTGTTTTTATTTCTTTGTATTTTCAGTGAATGAAGCAATGAAAATAGGACTGCTAATAGCAACTATTGTTATTAAAATTCTATGTCCATACACATAGGCGTAACTTGGGCTCTAAGACTGCGGGGGCAAAAATCTTGAGGCCCTTTTGTAAAAATTTATACCCTCCCCCCTATTACAACGTACACACACACACACACACTTAAATTAAATACTTAAAAAATTCTTAATGCTCAACCGCATACAATAAAATACCGAAAAACCATAAATTACACAATTCATGTTTTTAACACTTTCATGCCGGCGCGGTGGGTCACACTCGGCTGTCTCAGAGCTGGCAAGTCTCCGGCCTTTTGGATACCAGTATTTTAATACAGAAAATGTTGTTTTATTTAATTAGAGCAATTTGGCGATTTAAAGGAACAACATTTTCTCTAAAATAACAGTGGTGCTCAAAAAGCCAGAGGCTTGAAAACACTGAGACAGTCGAGTGTGACCCACCGTGCTGGCGTGAACATGTTAAAGAAATATTTTAAAATATTGAGAGCACGGCGTTATCTCTTATGTCTGATGCAATGCTCAATTAGAAAAAAGTGCAAACAAACTTAAGGCAGTTGTCAAGTTCCCTGCTTAACCCTTTCAGGGGCAAAGCATTTTCAATGCTAAAGTGTTGAAATAAATGAATGGCACCGGAATTAACCAACAAATTTAATTGCAAATAGGAAAAAGGCTATATTTCACTTTGCTATTAAATGGAAAATATTTTCCTAAAATTCTGGTGCCTTTGTAGCATTTGGTAATTAAAATTAAGTGGTTTCATAAACATACCGCCACCCCTGAAAGGGTTAACAAACGCGAACCTTTCTGACTAGTAAAAGTCATAAAAGTACAAAATTGACAGGCCTGATTATTGAAGTGATTTGGAATAGAAATGAGTTTTCCATTTTTTGATAAATAATTACTTATTGAGCTAATCTGCCCGAGTCCGTCAAAAAACAGTACGAATAGTGGAAAAGCTCTGCAAATCACAAAAATTCGTGAAAAATGTAAAAATCGCAGCACAAATTTCGAATAAGTTTTATCGAAAAGAGAAAAAAAATACTACAATGGGCTAGAAGATTGAAATTGGATTCCTTTTATGAATTTGGAAAAAGGGCAGCAAATCATGAAAATACACTAAAAATCACAAAAAATTCGAAAATTACTGTACGAAATCCGAACAAACTTTATTGGAAAGAGGGCAGAATTTATTTTAGGTCAAAATTTGAATCTGAAAAATTTGCAGCAGATGGCTAAAGAACGTTAAATCGCAATTAATTCCTTTGATGAATGTCAAGCTACGAAAGGCAGAAAAAAAGGCTAAATCATGATAAAAAGGTGGTTAAATATCAAAAATCGCACAGGAGAAAATTATTATATGAGGCTAAAAGTTTGAAACCAAATTCCTTTTCCGTGTTTCCAAATATTACTGTGAACTCTAAAAAAAGAAAAAAAAAAGCTAAAAATTTGCATTGAAGATCGCATTAAAAATCGCTACAGTTCAAAAGTAGCAGAGCAGAATATTTACGAAAATAAGCTAAATGTTTGAAACCAAATTCCCATTAGGCTGGAAATCTGAAACATAATTCCTTTTAAAAATGTCAAAATATCACTGTGAAAGCCTGAAAATCGCATTAAAAATCGCAAAATATTAAAAAGTCGCGAGGGTAAAAATTTACCATTAAGGGATTGCAATCGAAAAATTTACTATTAGGTAAAAAGTTTGAAATCGAAATCAGTTTCCGAATGTCAAAAAATCGCCACGGAGAATCGCTAAAAATCACATAGAAAATTGTATTAAAAATCACTAAATATTTGAAAGTCACTGCTGTAAAAATTTAATATTAAGGGTAAAAACATTGTAATCGGAAATCCTTCATGAATAACAAAAAACCAACATGGAACGCCAAAAATATCTAAAAATCGCTAAAAATACTTTAACTATCTCATTCAAAATTGGTAAAATTCAAAAAGTGTCAAGGACAAAATGAGCTGTATGAAGGCTAAAAAGTTAGAAACCGAAATAATTTTACTAATGTTAAAAATTTGCCCCGGAACTAAAAAAATTGCTAAAAATCACATTAAAAATCATGAAAATTTAAAAATCACAGAAGACAAAGTTTACTAAAGTAGTATAAAAATTTGATACCAAATTCCTTTTCCGAATGTCAAAAAATCGCCGTGGGACTAGAAAAAATGCCAAAAATCGTATTGAAAAATGCATTAAAAGTTGCTGAATATTCAAAAATAACAGCAAACAAAATTTACTAAAATGGGGTAAAATATTGTACTCAGAATTCTTTCATTAATAACAAAAAATCAACTCAAAACACTATAATTGGAAATCTTTTAACAATGGCAGAAAATCGACGTTGAACGTAAAAAATCTCCAAAGAACACTAAAAATCTCATTAAACTTCTCTAAAAATCAAAAATCGTTGATAGCAAAATTTACCATATTAGGCTAAAAGTCTGAAATACAATTTTTTTTCCAGATGTTAAAAAATCGACCTGGGACTTGAAAAAACCCACTAAAAATTGCATTGAAAATCGCAAAATCACAAAAAATGGCATTAAAAATCGCTAAAGTTCAAAATTCGTACATGGCAAAATTTACTATATTAGGCTAAAAGTTTGAAACCAAATTCCTTTTCCAAATGTCAAAAAATTGTCGTGGGACTCAAAAGACCGCCAAAAACACCATTGAAAAATGCATTAAAAATCGCTAAATATAAACTTATCCCACAAGTAAAAATTTACTCTAATCGGGTAAAAGATTGTAATGGTAATTATTTTCATGGACCAAAAAATAAATAAATAAACAAATAAAATTTTAAAAAATCGATGCGGAACATAAAAATTTTTAAAAATCGCATTAAAAATCCCTAAAATTCAAAAATCGTAGATAGTGAAATGTAGTACATTTAGGCTAAAAGTTTGAAACCAAATTCCTTTTTCGAATGTCAAGAAATCACTATGGAGATCGAAAAAACTCTAAAAATCGCAATGAAAAATGCACTGAAAATCGCATTAAAAATGTATTAAAAATCGCTAAATATAAAAAAATTGCATAAGTTAAAATTTACTCTAATGGATAAAACATTGTAATCGGAAATCTTTTGTGAATGACAAAAAATCGACGCCGCACGTGAAAAATCGCAAAAATTCAAAATAGCAAATGGCGAAATTTAAGATATTAGGCTAAAAGTTTGAAACAAAATTTTACTTACAAATGTCAAACAATCGCAGTAGAACTCGAAAAAACGCTAAAAATCGCATTGAAAAATACATTAAAAATTGCTAAATATTAAAAAATCGCAGGAGTCAAAATTTACTCAAGTGGGGTAAAACATTGTAATCGGAAATACTTCATGACAAAAAATTGACGCTGAACGCAAAAATCTCGAAAAAATCGCATTAAAAACCAATGAAATTCGAAAATCATAGCAGACAAAATTTAGTACACGAGGCTAAAAGTTGGAAACAAAATGTCTTTTACCAATGTCAAAAAATAGCTGAAAAGGCAGAAAAACACTAAAAATCGCACTAAAATGTCGATAAAAATTCAAAAATTGCTGTACTAATTCCAAATAAACTTTATTGAAAAGAGAACAAAATTTACTATATTGGGTTAAAAGAATGAAACCGTATTCCTTTCACTAATGCGAAAAAAATCGCTTCGAAACATAAAAAAACCGCTAAAAATCTAATTAAAAAATCGGAAATCGGGCTTCGAAGTGCAAAACTTCATATATAGCGGTACGTTCCTCCAAATTTTGTAGCTCTTCGTGCAGCGGTCTCTTCAGAACACCATCGACACATTCACACACAAACTTCTTTCTTTATTATCCAACACATAAAAATGTAAATTTGTCTGTCTGTAATTCTATAAAAATCCACAGTTTGGAAGCCAGAATTGTGAAGTGTTATGTACAGTCGTGGAAAAAAAAAGTAAACACCCCCTACTAACTCCTCAACAAATTATCGTAGACGAAAGTTACTGGTACCGAACAATTGGAAATAAAGTCTACTTTTAAATGATGTATATAAAATTTGCTTAGGGGCCATCTACATATTAAAACGAATCCAAACTTCATTTTTTTCAATATCAATACCCAATTTTAACGGGATATTTCAAACCTTTGGTTCAAACTATGCCTAGACACCAAATTTCAAATCATTTGAATGATAAGTTTTTGAATTATAAACATTCAAAATTTAGTGCTTCTAATGTTAAATTGCATTTTCAAATTTTTATTTATAACTTCTGAAATTATGATCTTTATGTTCTAATTTTTTGTGTAGCAATAATACTACCCAAACATAAATACGTTGAATTTGCAATTTTTATAATTTTCTGATATGAATTGGGAAATTAATATTAAAAAAAATTATGAATTGCAACCTGCAATTTTTTTGATGGATTCAGATTTATTAAGTCCTGCTTTATTGAAATCCAAAATTTCACATTTTTCTTCCAAGTAGTTTTCAAATTATGCTTAAAAAACGGCAAAATGATGGTTTAAGGGGCCGTCTATGATAGAAGTGACTAAATATTTTAAAATTTCTTATGCTATCCTCTAATCTAACAGGCTTAATTGACTGCTTAAGGTGCCTTGATCAAGAAGAGAGCTCTCTCGGTTAACAATCGAATATTGAACTTCAATTTGGATACAGCCCTTAAAATACACTCGTTTTAAAATAATTAATTTCTCAGAAACTTATTGCACGAATTGCATAAAAATTTGTTTTTAGACTAATTGAAGGGTGTAGAGTTCATTTATGCTGTCAGAATTGTGTACGTAGTGTTTCCCCCAGAATAAAAAAGGGCAGGGTGCTCCTTCAAAAAAGGGCACTTTAACCGAACAAAAAGGGCGCCTCAGCTGAACAAAAAGGGAACTTTTTTAAGAAAAAGGTTTTTGAAATTTTTGTTTTGATTGCTGTTTATTTGATTGTCACAAATTTCGTCAAAAGATCGTGGAAAAAGCGCGAATTTCGTCAAAAGATTGCAGAAAAAGCGCGAATTTCGTCAAAAGATCATTGAAAAAGCGCAAATTTCGACAAATGATCACGAAAAAGCGCGAATTTTGTCAAAAGATCGCGAAAAAGCACGAATTTCGTCAAAAGATCGCGGAAAAATCGCGAATTTCGTGAAAAGATCGTGGAAAAACACGAATTTCGTCAAAAGATCGCAGAAAAAACGCAAATTTCGTCAAAAGATCACGGAAAAAACGCGAATTTCGTCAAATGTTCACGGAAAAACTCAAATTTCATCTAAAGATCGCGGAAAAAACGCGAATTTGGTCAAATAATTTCAGAAAAAGCGCGAATTTCGTCAAATAATTGCAGAAAAAACGCGAATTTTTGTCAAAGGATCGCAGTAAAATGCGAATTCCGTTAAAGGATAGTGCAAAAAACCCGAATTTCGCCAAAGGATTGCGAGAAAAAACACAAATTTCGTCGAAAGACCGATGAAAAAACACGAATTTTGTCTAAGGGCCACTGAAAACATCCATAATTAGCGCCGAGAGGAGATCGTCCCCCGGCATTCCCCTCTGCTGTAACGTTTCAGAAAACTTACTATGAATTTCAATTTTTTTTTTTACTTAGAATCACCCTGATTTAGTTATATATTGGAATTCAGAATTTTATGCGGAAGGAACAGGGTAATTTTTGTTTCCAAGTTATGCTCATAGACTACTTTCTCAAAAACTCAATTTTTTAATTTGTTTGGATCAGATTTTTAATCTGTGTAATATAATAATTGATTTGATATCAGAAACAATACTACAACCACATATATGGCGAAATTCAAGATTTTTTTCCACGATCGTTTCGCGAAATACATGACTTTCTTCCACGACTGTTTCGCGAAATACACGATTTTTTTTTTTCACGACCGTTTCCGAAATTCACGTTTTTTTTTCCGCGATCGTTTCGGTTATTTCACAATTTTTTTCCACGATCGTTTCGCGAAAATCACGGTTTTTTAACGATTTTTTCCACGACTATTTCGTAAAATTCACGATTGTTTACCAGGATCGTTTGTCGAAATTCACATTTTTCCCCCGCGCGTTCCTTTGATGAAATTAGGGTTTTTTGCTTCACTTGATTGCCGTTTCTTTTTCTGTGACCGATTGATCAAATTGGCAATATTTTTTTGCGGCCGATCAACAGAATTAACGATCTTTGTTTGCGCAATCTTGACGAAGTTCGTGATAATTTTTATGCAATCTTTTGACAAAATTTTCGTTTTTTCTTCCTGATCGATGGATGAATTTAATTTTTCTTGCGATCGATTGACGATTTTTGTGATATTTTCCAGCAACTTATTGGGACATTTTGAGGTTTTTCTTTTGATCCCTTGAAGAATTTCGAGGGCGTTTCCCGCGATCGATCGACGATTTTCGCGGCTTTTTTACCGCGACTAACTGAAAGACTTCGTGATTCTTTTCCCGCGGTTGATTAACATAATTGCCGATATTTTCCAGCTACCTATCAGCGAATTTTTTAGGTTTTATTCTTTGGATCGATTGGCTAATTTCCAGAGATTTTTTCCCCTCTATTGTGTACGAACTTCGCTATTTTTTCCCTGCGAATGATTAACAAATTTCGCGATTTTTTTCCTGGATGCGATTTTTGAATTTCGCGATTTCTTTTCTTCCGACTGATTGATGACATTCGCGTTATTTTCTAGCAACTTTTAGGCAAATTTTGAGGGGGGTTTTCTGGCGACCAATCGACTACTTTCGAGATTTTCCCCCCGTGACCTACTGGAGAATTTCGTGATTGTTTTCCTGTGATCGATTAACATAATTGGCAATATTTTCCTTCTACATATTAGGAAATTTTGCAGGCTTTATTCTTGGGACCGATTGGGTAACTTCCGGGGCTTACTGGCGAAACTCGCTGTTTTTGCTTCATGCTAACGTAAACGAACTACTCGCTTTTTTTCCGCGAACGATCGACAGATTTCGCGATTTTTTCCCCGTGAGCAATTGGAGAATTTTTTTAGTTTCTCGTGCGTTAGATTAACGAAATTTACGATTTTTTCTGTGTCCGGCTGAAACAGTTGTTTTTCCGACCGACTGATGAATTTCACAATATTTTCCCGCGATTGACAGACTTTTTTTTGCGATATTTTTGCGCGACCGACTGACGAATTTCACAATATTTTTTCACGATCGATAGACTAATTTTGCAATATTTTCCCGCGATCAATTCTAGAATTTCAGATCCATCGATCGATTGCAAATTTCTGGATTTTTTCACGACGTATTGTTAAGATTCGTTAGTTGAAACATGCCGAGGGCAAAATTTTGCAAACCCAAAACGGGCAGGGCGCATTTACAGCTATAAAAAAACGGGCAGGGCGCTGCACCCTCACGAAAACACCTAAGGGAAACACTACTGCTATTGAAAAAAAACAAAGTTATGGTTCGTTTTAATATGTAGATGGCCCCCTAAGCAAATTTTATATATATCACTTAAAAGTAAACTTTATTTCCAATCGCTCGGTACCACCAACGTTCTTCTACGATGATTTATTGAGGAGTTAGTAGGGGGTGTTTACTTTTTTTTTCCCACGACTGTACACGTGTATTAAAACACGGCCGAGACAACTAAAGCAATATGGAATCAAAATAATTTATAGTTAATTTTTACTTAATAAAAAACTACAAATTTGACAGCAATTTCCAATCATATTCAATCATTATTCGTTATAGCTGTTGCCAACAATTAAAAATCCACAATAAAATTCTTACCACAACAATTACTTTTCTATTTTAAGATTTTCACGTGAAAAAATGAAATAAACGTTTGTTGAATTTAAAAAAAGGGAACATTATATCTACATCATAACTTTTCTACTGCAAGATTTGCACGTGAAAAATGATAAAATAAGTAGTCTGACGAATTAAAACAAAAGTGAATGTTACGTCATAATTTTTCTGTTTTATGATTTCCATAGGAAAAAATATAATTATTTAATTAATTTGATGAATAAAAAAAATGGAATATTATGTCACATTGGAAATATAAAGAATGTGATGAATTCATATAAGTGTGGAAAAATATATTGAAGCATGATAAAAACTCGATTATTGTAACATTGGCATTATTACTCCAATGATCCAAGTTCATTTATAGTACAACACTTCGACTGTTTTTTTTTCTTCTTTTTTTTTATGCTGTACGTTAAATTTTGGAATTGTTTTTTCAAAATAAACATTCTTAAAATTCCGAGCAACGCCGGGTACTTTAGCTAGTTTTAAGATAAACGATTATGGTAACGTAAAAACAGGTTTTTCTCTTTTTGACTGTTTTTTTCAACTTTCATACAAAAATTCGGTTCAAAAAGCCAACTTTGACAGTATTGTCTGGACGATTTTTTGCATTTACCAAAAAAAGGAAAACATCTTTCGATTTCTCCAGTTTCTGAATAACACTTGCTACAAATTTCATGGATTACCGAACAAAAATTAATTTAAAAATGTGTCATAAAGTTAAAGTTGCCCCTTTGGATTTGAACAGCCATAATAAAACTTTGTTAAAGCCTTGGGTTTTCGAATATTTTTTTAAAAATGGTGGTGATGATGGTGAGAGTGGTTGTGATAAATATGTTTAAAACCTTCATTCAGAGTTTCAACAAATTATATCGAAGTTTTCATTAAAAACTGTAGCTAATGTTCTGATTGGAATGACTCAGAAATTTTGCTTTAGGGTACACGGAATAATTTTACCTTAAGAATAAAAAAATTGATATTGTCTTTAAACTTCGAAAATTTTGAACTCTACCTCTTCACAAAGTTTCAAGTGTAGTAAAATAAGAACGAAATCTTGTGCGTAGATCTCTGTTATAGATTATGAAACATTATCCAACATTATTAGAGTACTGTTAAGAAATTTCATTCTGTCATACAATGAAGTGAGATGTCCAAATAAACAATTTAAAAAACTCAGTGCAGTTAAAAATCTATTTTCAAGAATTCCTGTTCATGGCAGATAATACATGTGAATTCATTTGTGTTACCCTGTATATAACCGATATTGCTTTAATGCATACTGATTAGTGAAGCTAAAATTTAAATCAGCTAAAAAATGCATAAAACAAATAAAGTTTTTTTCTATTGAATTACCATTTATATATGACAATGTATCATTTTGTGATGCTATGTAGTATATATGAACAATACAGCAAATTTGACCTGAAAAATGAGTAAAACAGTTGAAAGTGCATTTTTAGGAAACTCTTCTATAGATGGGTCCATACGAATTTTTTTGAGCTAAACCTGTGTCTATACGCTTTATACATATCACATAATATACGAAACTTTATTTCAGCTGGAAAACGCGCAACACAACTAAAAATGTATTTACAACAGTTACCCTCTATAGATGGCACTGTATCTAATTTTTTTTTTACATAGGAATATGGATTATTTATCTTCTACAAGCAACTTTTAGTATTATAAAATATTATTCGGCCACAAAATGCCTAACATAGTTAAAAACACATTTGAGAAATTCATACTTATAAACTGAAATGTTTATGATTTCTTTCATGCAACTCCGTAGATGATCTACCAAATTTATACTGATCACGTAATGTACTAAACTTTTACTTAAGCTTAGAAATGTCCATAACAGCTGAAAAACGCACTTCCAGCAATTATGGTTCTTAGTCAATCCTGTAAAAGAACCACATATATGCTGCTTACTTCATACTCTGTAGAAAGTATGCTGTCCAGCTCGGTGGCACATATCAGCTGTGTCATGCTTGATGTATCACAATGACTGCACCATTAAAGAGGTTGTTGACATAAGACAAAAACTACTGCTATGAAAGTTCAGACTTTAATTCTGTGTGATGTTGAATTAACAAATATTTATTCTAGTTTGCACACAAGACAGCACATAAATAAATAAGAAAAAGAACAGAAAATTAAAATACAAAACTGAGCCTTAACCATCAAACAGTACAAAACACTGGAGGGGCAAAAGATAAGTCTTGCCCCTGCTCCTGGAAAAATGCGGGGGCATATGCCCCGCCAGATTACGCCCATGTCCATACAGCTTGGTGCAGAAATTCTGCAACATATCTTGAAAAAATATCTAGAATATTTTAATTGTATTTTCAAGATTAACTCCAATTCCAAATTTAATAAATTATGCATCATTTCAAAGATAATTTTATGTATAATCCAAAACTTTTTACCATTGAAATTAACATTATGTCGATGTCATATGTTATGAAAGAAAAAATGACTCATAAAAAGTGCAGCCAAATAATAATAATAATAAACTGTTTCTTCAGTGAAATTCATTGATTAATGTAAAATGTTTTATTATTCTGCTATTTTGCTTGATAATTTTCTTTTAAATTATTAAGTTATTTGTAATTTACAAAAGTTGTAAAAATATATGTTTGTATAGATATAAAAACATTAAACAGATGACAATTATAATTCATTATACACAGATAGGAAATAAATGAAAGATGTAATTCATATCTGTTATGATACATCTATCCTATATCCTATAATACATACAAATGTATGAACTACAATTAAAAATATCCAAAAGAAAATTAAATTTAACCAAAAAATATATATATAATTAAAATTTATATATATATATATATATATATATATATATATATATATATATATATGAGGCATTCTCACATACATTTGACTTTTAAGTCCTTGAATAATAATTTTTATTTTAGTACATATTCTTGGTTTTTTAAAAATTTCTTTTACTAGAAAACATCCCATTGCATGACTGTATAACAATATCAAGGAGATAAATAAGTTTTGGACAATGTTGGTGTTCCAAATATACCACAAAATTCCTTACCATCCCGTGTCCCTGATGCTGATTTTTAAGTTTGGAGCTGTCTGTATAAAATTGTTTCAATAAAGTAATTCAGCGTAATTTTTTTCTGAAATTGGGACTAGTTTTATATAAATATATAGCAGAAAATTAACCTGCATACATTTTTACAGTTGTTATTATTTTTTAATTCTGTCGCTGGATTTTAGATTCTTTACAGTCCCTCTTGCTAAAATTATACAGAAAATCACTTCAGATGCAGCCACACTTTTTTTTCATGCAGAAGTATGCCAGAGAAAGAATGGCTAAAATTCTTTGACAGGAAATTTACTGCAGATTTTAAATCAGCATTTAAATATCAATTTCAAGCATTGTGGCTATATTGGTAGTTTTACCGTCCCCAAGGTTTATTCCTGCACTTTTCGAGGTAAATTAATTATTTATTTTTTTGTAATCTAGTCTAAATAACTTATGCTAAAAATCAATCAACATTGAGTCTATCACTTAGTCTTAACATGATTTGCCTAAAAATAGGTGGTAATTTTCTGTACTGTTCCTTTTTTGTTCCTTATTGTCCCTGTTTTCATTTATCGTCCCTTTTATCCCTTACAGTCCATTCCTTAACATCCCTTTAAGACAATGTTATACCATAATGTTGTAGTAAAAATTCTACATTGTTATTATTTCTTATTTGAATGTTTTGTGGATACTATGCAAATTCATTATAAGTAAATTTTAGAAGAAAATAAAAAGTTAGAGAGGTAAAATATCAAGGGAACGGTAAGGAAAATTAAAACTTAAACCTCAGTTAAATTAAAAAATAATCTTTGGTGACTATTTTTTCTTTATTTTGAATCATTAAGGGATTCGTCAAGTTTAAAATGTTATTTTATTAAGTTTAATGTCACCAGATTTTTATTCATGAAAGTTAAAATTTTGTGAGAATGCCTCATATATATAATACAGAAAGATAGAGATCCCTAAAAGATTGAAACATGCTTTAATTTTTTACCTGTTGTAAATAGGTAGGCATTGTAAATTGCAAAAGTGTTTAAAATAAGGTATGAATTAAGATTATGTTGATGAAAAAGTCCTGCCACAAATTTTCAAAAAGATACACCTTTTAAATTTTTATACAGACTCTGAATCCTGTAAAGTTATATTTAAAATTTTTTCTCCATGCTGTGACATGTACAACAGTGAAAACTCCATTTTTCTCCAAATTATGTTACTTTGAATTTTATGAAAATTTAGAGATTTTCGGCACTAAACAAACATCTGTCCATTTTTAGTGCTGGGAAGCTTCAAAATTACACAAAGTTCAAAGTACCATAACTTGAAGAATAATGGAATTTTTACTTTTGTACTTGTCAGAGCAAAGGGATTTTTAAAAAATATATATAACTTATAAGACCCAGGGACTGTATAAAAATGTAAAAAGTGTACTTTTTGAAAAATAATGATAGTACTGTTATACAACATAATCTAAATATCTGACACATTTTTTTAACACTTTTGCAATTAACATTGCCAATCTCCAACAGATAAAAAATTATAGTATGTTTCAATCTTTTTTAGGGCATCCTATAGATATGTTATGAAATTTAAATTTCTGCTCTGTCTTAAAATATTCTATACATTTTTTCCATCTAACTTAATTTTATAACCCTAGTTTATCTAATCCTTTCCTGTTTTAAAACTATTCCAATCATTCCATTTACTTTCATTTCATTTCTGTCTAAATGTGTGCATTAATATTTTATTTCTCTTTTCCAAATCCTTTTAAAACACTTCACAAACTATTATTGTTTCAAGGTCTTTTCATTTTTACTCCAATTTTAAATGCGATATGAATTCTATTAAAATTATTTGTTCTGCAATTCTCAGTTTTTACCATTTTTTGTAATTCTAAAAGCCCTTTTTTGTAGGTATATTGAGAAGATGCTTCACCTCGTTTTCCTTCTGTGGCTAGGGAATATAATCTGCATTTTTTATGCTCTACCCTTGGTACTTAGTACTTTACAGTAAAAATCTCTTTGCTGACATTTATTGACACACTTGAGATCTGTAGCCGAGATTTTTATGCTTTTGAATTGCTTAAAATCTATATACATCACTAAGAAGTGAGGTTCATCTTTAATAACATGGACAAGCTTAATTATCATCATCTAATAATGTAGAGTATGGTGGAGTGTTAATGAAAAGTTGAAGTGGTGGAATCGGTGTTGAATTCAGGCGGGTGGCCCAGGGGGGATATCCCCCCCTCCCAAGCAATGAGTTGTCCTCCCTCTGGAAAATTTGAGATTTTGTGTTTTCAATGGTCAAAAAGTACAATTCCTCCCCTCCCCGGAGCTCTATAATGTCCCCCCCTTTCCCCAGAAAAAAAGTGTCTGAATTCAACACTGAATGGAATGCCATAATTATTTGTATTTCAATATAATGGATTCATAGTTTGTGGTAGATTTTCTATGATTGATTTAATAAATATGTTTCCATTCTGGATAACTGTCTCCTAGTCATTTTATGGGGAAACTACCAAAATTCTTCGATCCTTGCTATTTGATTGTGGCAGTTGCAAAGTTTTATACAATAATGTTCTATTAATGATTTTTCCCTAGTAAGATTTTATATTTTATGGAATGGTGTGATGGTCTTGGTTGGAGACTTTGTTAATAAAAACAAAAAAGAGGAAGCTTTTATGATAACCAGAGAGTTATAACATTTCCAACAAATGATTATCCAGAACTTATCTCCCCCCCCCCCCCCCACATATATATATATATATATATACACACAAGATGTATTTGTACTGATGGTCAGAACTGTAATAGGTGATGATGCATGTCAAGACATGACATACAATTTTTATTTTGAACATTTTACTAAACCCAGATTTTCATTTATATCTAACAATATTTAAGATATTTTAGTAAAATATTCAAAAGATTTACTTTGATGTCTCTGAAATTTGATAAAATTATAAGTATTGCTAGTACATGCTTAACTCTTCATTTCTAAACAACACTAAGCGAGATGCTTCAAAATTTGGAAGGTAGCTGGCAGTGCATACTGCGGCATCGACTGAATTGCACTGTATTTCCAGCATTTCCCTTTTAATGTCATGGCATTTCACAGCAAGCAAAGTTTTCCTGTTGAAGTGTTTAAATATCTTCATTATTGTTACAGTTATGAATGAAAATCCGTGTTTGGCTTGATGAGAGACACACCGTAGTTTTTGTCTGAATAATTGAATTGCTACACTGTTAAAAATATTGTGAAAAATTGTCTCTGTTTTTAATGGCTATCTATTTTCTGATCAATGAGAACACTCCAAGGATGTTTATGTAGCATTCTCATTGGTCAGAAAATAGATAGACTTTAAAAACAGAAGTAAGTTTTTGCGATATTTTTAACAGTGTACTCTCATTCCATATACAAAAACCTTCCAGGTGATACCTTCTTTAGGTATTCATGAGCTTCACAACCCTAGGCACCTGAGCGATCTTTCTCTTTTTCATTTTTCCATTCTTTTCTCTTTGTTTCATTCTCGTGGGCAATTCTGCATTAGTTGATATCATCCTGTCGATATCAACTTATGGAGAATCGTGAACCACCCATGTGTTTGCTGTGCGTGGTGATCCGGTCCCTGGAAAGGAGAATCCTGGCAGTTGAGGGAAACTCACTGCTTTGGCCTTTGCTTCAGGTAGATAAGATGCACTAAATGTCAGGTAGAAAAATATCAATGTTATGGCCATACTACTACTACTTCTCAGGGCTCCATTATCTGTCCATGTTGTGCAGAAGTTGGCCATGATGGTAAATCATGCAAAAACTATGAACGCTGCATAAACTGTAAGAGTGATCATGCAGCATATGCCTATTCTTGTCCAAACTGGATCCGTGAAAAATAAATTCTTGCTGTTACAATAATTCAAAATCTTTCTTACCCTGAAACTCTCAAACTTAACTAATGCAGGACCCCATCTGTCAGGGTTTCTTATTCTAGTTTACTCAAACAACAATCAAAATTCGTAAGGCATATGAGGACCCAGACTGAATTCTCTTTTTCACCATGTAATTCACCTATGACAGCACTCTCCAGCACTTCAAAGAAATTAACCCATGATGTCTACTGTATCACTAGACTTTCACCAAAATTAGAATTTTGGTCACCATCATCAAAACCTGTTAAAATTGAATACAATCTTAGTCAGTCACAAAAATCTTCAGCAGAATCCATAAATTCAACCAAACGTGAGACTGAAAAAACCTCTCTTTCATCTGCATGTAATTTGCAAAAACCTAATATTTGTCAAACCTGGAAATCAAACCAAAAATCTTGTGTACAGAAAGAGAAAAAGAAATCCTCAAATCAAGCACCTTCACAGTTGGAAAACTGTGAAGAAAACGAACAAGAAATCATGTCTTAGCCCAACACTTACTTATATAAAAGATCCCAAACAGCTGCTCAACTATATGGAAGAGGCTATGGGATCGGAAACTTACAGTTATGACTCAAGTGCAGATGAAGAAAATATTGTTTTTTTTAAAAATCTGTGGGTTATAAACATGTTTTTAGGCAGTATTATTATGACATTTTATACTTTGTTTTTTTTTTTTAAATAATCATTACTTTATAGCTTTTATACATTTTAATTGTAAATATTTTCTTTGTGTCTTTTAACTATGATATTTTGGCTTTATTAAACAATTTTAACTTTGCTTGTTATCACATTACTTTTAAATTAAATTGAGTGTTTTTTCACTCATTGTTTTTAATCACAATCTTTTAATGTAACTCTTAAAAATATAATCCTGCCTTTATTTGAATTTATTCTTGGTACACTATGTCCTTAAAGGGACTTTGTGCCATTAAACCCCAATCAACCAACCAACCCTATACACAAATTTTTTGTCTGGACATGTATATTTATTACAGTTCTGACCATCAATTTAGATGCTTCATGTATATTCAGGTTGCCTTTTCTTACTGTCCAATAGCTAATTTCTAAATTGTTAGTCTTATAGGTATAGTTCCACTTGCAAAACTGTTTCAATGGACCATCATATTGAAATCGATTTATATCAAAAATAATTATTTTTGTAAAAGTTATGAAATTAAAATTTTTATATGGTGCCTGGATCCAATAAGTTGTTCTTAAAATATTTTTCAGGCTGTAACATGTAAATAATAATAAAAAAATGTACAATAAAAATTTATTGATTTATGGATACTCTGAATTTTATGAAATTTCAGTGTTTTCTGACACTAAAAATGCATTTTTCTGTTATCTATACTCACTTTGTGATTTGTAAGCCCTTTTTAAGCTTGCTATGTTACAACTTTGAGATTAAACTGCCATGTAATATAAAGTTTTATGTTTTCTATTTCCATCCTTGTGTCGGAGACCATGAGTTGAGTGAGAGTTGGGAGTAAGTTATCAGTGATGTCAAATTAAAAAGACCAAGGGAAAATAATATATGTAATGAAGACATTGGCTTGTTTGATATGCATGTATTTATGGTCCTGAAAGTAACTATAAATATTTACATAACTTTTTAATCTGCCTTAGTTGAGAAAAATGGTATGTCTGGATTTCAACATTCTAAACATGTTTCAACAAATGTAGCATTTAAACATCCAGTAACATCAAAAGTTACTCACAAAACTCTAAATAATTCAGACATCTGCTTACCACTCTTTCAATAACAGTAAATTAAAATATAAATAAAAAAAATCATCTGTGTTTACATTATTTTACTTGAGTGTTTGAACAGAAAAAATAAATAAATTCCCTGCTCAACTACATGAATTTTTCTGACACATTCCCAAGCTCATTTTCTTTTCTATTAACAAGGAAAATTGAACAGCCTTTTCTGTCTTCTTATAAATGTGATTTATTTTGGATCTTTGCATCAGTTACTACCTGATGATCACCATTCCACCATTGTTATATGCAAAACGTACACTCTAAATGCCAATTTTGATATTATTTTCTGAAAGATTATTAACTTTTGTAGGAACATTAAGAACATTGCCCAGTTCTTTAGAACCTGAATAAATGTATCTGCAAATTTTATGCTTTCACCAATAAAAAACGATTCTGAGAATATATCAGAAAGTAGTAAACTTAGATGTTACTCCCCTTTCTCTTCTAAGTTCATTGCATTAACTGAAAAAAAAATGTAAATTGAAAAAATTCTTTCTATGGGTATTATTCTTATCTACTAGATATTTATAAATTCAGATTTTGTGTATTATATGTGTTACTTTTAATTTTTCTTCATTAATAACATTTTCTAGGCATTGTTGGGATGCAGGTACATTTTGGTTTGTGATGCTGTTGCTACAGATTGAAAAAAAAAAAATCTGTAAGGTTTGTATGGCAATATCTGTCTGTAAATTGATCAAACTGTATGTTACATTAATTTATAGAAAGTTAATTGCTGACATATCAACTATTAAAGACTATCTGTTTCCAAAGAATTTATAATTATTTAAATTTTTTTAAATGTTTGCTATTTGTCTTTTTTATTCTGTATTTTAAAAAAAAATTAAATTTTGAACAAGACAGTGTTTTTCATCAAGTAAAGGTGCTTTATGTTAGAATGTCTTTAAAGCAATACTTCCATACTGATTTATAGAACTCAAGTTTTTCCAGTTAAATTCAAATATCCTTCTTATGTGAATTTCTGATTTTAGAGTTTTATTGTTTGTTCTGCATTACTTGAATAATAAATCTTATTGTTTAGGCTTTGAAATGCCAGATACATTCCAGTCATGGTTCTTAGCTTTGCAACTACATGTTTGGATGACAATCACTGCAGCAATTCCTGAAAAGACAGGAAAATTATTTAGAAACAGTTTAGTTGATTCTATGTGGAATGATGTTGAACTTAGAATGGAAAAATTAGCTGTAAGCAGATTACTATTTAAAAATTAACCTTTTTTGATTATTTTTTTATAACACTTATTGATAATGTTGTTTCCTCATAGGTAATGAAAAGTTCTAAAAGGAAACAGTATTTAAAGGAATTGGTTATGGAGTTCCAAGCAGGTCTTATAGCTTTTGATGAAGTATGTATGCATAAATGTCATTAATATTACTTATTACTTTAATTTTGTATTTTTAAGCTGTTCACACGATATTCAAAATATTATTTGTATTTAGTTTTTTAATTTTTAAAAGTTTTTATTTACAAAACAAATAGGTGTTGCTATCCAACGTACAATTTATTCACAAGTTTAACACAAAACTCTACGTTTCGGTTTAATCTTTAAAACCTTCATCAGGAGAAAAATTTTCTAAAATATAAATCGACAACAAACTCTTTAAATGCTACATTTTGAAATCAATTCAAAATACAAAACTTTCTAACGGAAACCTCTTACTCCCAAATAAACAGTTCAGTGGCGCCATCTTTTAACCAAAGATGCAAACGAAGAAAGAAATGCTGAAAAAAGTGGAATTTTCATTGACTTTTCAAAATTGAAAGCCATATTTCTGGGATGTGAAAGGAAACATTATCATTACACACTTCATGGTTTCTTAGACGAATTTCTAAAGATTCACGAATAATAGCATTGCGCGGAATAACTTGCTTGGAAAAGAAACCATGAAGTGTGTAATGATAATGTTTCCTTTCACATCCCAGAAATATGGCTTTCAATTTTGAAAAGTCAATGAAAATTCCACTTTTTTCAGCATTTCTTTCTTCGTTTGCATCTTTGGTTAAAAGATGGCGCCACTGAACTGTTTATTTGGGAGTAAGAGGTTTCCGTTAGAAAGTTTTGTATTTTGAATTGATTTCAAAATGTAGCATTTAAAGAGTTTGTTGTCGATTTATATTTTAGAAAATTTTTCTCCTGATGAAGGTTTTAAAGATTAAACCGAAACGTAGAGTTTTGTGTTAAACTTGTGAATAAATTGTACGTTGGATAGCAACACCTATTTGTTTTGTATCGATATTACAACGTAAAGTCCTTTATTATTATTAGTTTTTATTTATATTATAATTTTTTATTTGTATATAATATATTACATAATTTTTAGAGCATTAGTCTTCAAATTTTGGCCTTTTCCTTTCCAAAACAAGGTTCTTTTCCTTTAATATTCATTTTTATCTGATCAAAAATTATATTATAATGTATACATTAGGGATGTAATGAATATTCGGTCGGTATTTGGTCCTTTTGCTGACTATTTGGCCAAATACCTGTAGTCGAATATAATTAGACATTTTGCCGAATAGTTTCATATTTGGCCAAATATTCTAAGATATTTGGTTAAATAAGTTCAGAAAATCAAAACAAAATGTGATTTTAAGTATTTTCAAAAAACAATATTAAAAAATTAGATCTAAATACATTACTCAATTTTGAAGCTTAATGACAACTTATAAATAACTGTATAAAATGATATTACATAAACTTCAGGAGGCATCTCATTGTGAAATATGGGGTGGAGGAAGTATTATGAGGGGTTTGTTAATTTTGAGAGAAAGAAAAGAGAAAAGTATATCTCGGTAGCAGAAAAGAATAATTATATTTTAATGAAACAAATAATTATATTTTAAGAAAACAACTGTCAGGTTCTGAGAAATGTCTGCTATTAGAACTAGGGTTCTATATTATTTTTGTCTTACTATATTATATATTGTATGGTCTGTGTACTGGGAATTTCAAAGTAACATTCTTTCCTTGTCTGAAACTGGATCCGAGCCGGTGAATTGTACAATGTGGATGAAGGGATAAAGTCATGGATGGAGAGGGGTTTGCCCTACCTTTTGAGATGTCTGCTGGAGATGGGCAGACAAAAGAATTGCATGGACGAGGGAAAGAGCTGAGAATTTGGTCAGAGTAAAAACCCTGGATTTAAGTTGGGGGGAAGAGGAGGAGTGGAGAAAAAGTAGAGGGTTGCTAGGAGAGAGTCGCTTTTGCTCAGGGAGAGTGAGTTGACGCCTGGAGCGCAAGGTGCGAGGTTGTTCCTGTGTATAGCTCTTGTATAGCGCGTAGGGTTGAGTGAGGCTTGCAGAGCTTAGAGCCCATGTGTTGGGAGATTAAGAGTAATCTCCGGTAAAGCTAATTTAACGAGTGTAGAGTGAGAGTGATATAACGTAGTTTAACAGTACACAGCCAGCATTTAATTTAATGTTGAATTGGATCACCTAAATCCGAGTTTTTAAGTGTAAATAGTGTTTTACGATTTGTAAATAGTGTGTAAATAAATTTTTAATTTAGTTAATTGAAAGAGTTGGTTTTCATTTAAACAATCCTCTCAGAGCGTGACCGATATCACATAATCATATTGGTGGTGGCAGCATATAAATAGCAAAGGATTTCTTCAAAGTTGTGCGCACTAAGAGGAAACTCTGACAAATTGATGGCAGCGACGGGATAGAATCGTCTGAGACCAGTGACCAGCGAGCCGTGTTGCAGTGTGTTAGTGCCGGAGCACCCAGTGGAATTCTCGCATGGTAATGCCGGATCATTGAGTGGAATTTTAGAGAGATAACAACCAAGCGTCGAGTGAAAGTACAGAGTGTGTGTGCCCTATCATCGTTACAGTGAACTGAACGAGAGTGTTTGTGTCCTATCATCGTTACAATGAACCGAACTAAAGTGTTGTGCCCTATCATCGGTATAGCGAACTGAACTAGTGTTTGTGCCTTATCATCGCTACAGTGAATCAAATTACAGTGTGTTACAGCCCAAGTGCTGAATATCATCAAAGTGACTTTAAAGTGTGACATATTGAGTTCATCGTGGAACTACGTGTGAGCAGCGGAGTACCCCAGCAGATAAAGTATAAGGTAAGGCGTTTTGATCATTTCTTTCTGCTGACATTTTCAAACCAAATGTATATGCTTTTGTATAATTAATAGTAATTTAAGATAAAATGTCTAAATCTTGATAATTTATATGCAATCAAATAATTGTGTTCAGATAGGTAGGAGATATTAACAGCCATATTTACTATTGAAGGAAAGGCCATAATACCTTGTGCTAAAATTGATTTTCTAATTTTTTTTTACTAATAGTGGTAGTGAACAAAACTAAGGCATTGTGTTAATAATAGTTGGAAGGAATAATTGAATTTACTTAAATTTAAATTATTATTAAAGTAATATTTAAATGAAGCAATACTGTTTTAAGTTTGAAGAGTTGATAACAAACGAGCAATGAACATTTGCTTAGAATTTTAATTGGCTGGAGGTAAATTTCGAAAAAAAAAAAAAAAGGCTCACAGTGAAAAAAAAAAAAAAAAAAGGGCTCACAAGGGGGGGGGGGGGGAAGGTGGGGGTTTTGATTTTATTTGTTTTAAGTGTGAGAACCAGTGTTGAATTTGGAAATATTTTATCTATACTCATATTATAAAGAGGTAAAAATTGTTTATTTGTAAGAGGTAAGCTCTGGAACTACCGAACTGATTCCAAAAGTAATGGTATCAAAATGATGGTGTTAGTCCAACTTAGAACATAGGCTATATTTTATTTCGGTGCCACTTCCCCAAAGGAGGTGCAGGAGCAAAAAACGTTCTAAAAACGCGATTTTTGCATTACTGAAGGGCCTAGAAATATGAAATTTGGAATATTAGTTACTTATAAGATATAAATGATGTCTAAGAACAGTTTTTAAACAATTCGAAGTTTAAAAAGGGTGAAAATTCGCAAAAAGCGTTCTAAAAAACGTTCTAAATGGTAGTTTCTACATAATCTTAGGAAATACCAAACAGATTTAAAAAATATTGGTGTCAAAATGATGGTCACAATGTTTGCTCTAAGATAGGCTATGTTTTATGTCGGTGCCACTACCCCAAAGGGGGTGCAGGATCAAAAAACGTTCTAAAAATGCGATTTATGTGTTACTGAAGGGCCTAGAAATATGAAATTTGAAATATTAGCTACTTATTAGGTATAAAGGATTTCTAAGAAGAACAGTTCTTAAACGATTCAAAATTTAAAAGGGGTGAAAATGCGCGAAAAGCGTTCTAAAAAACGTTCTAAATGGTGGTTTCTACACAATCTCAGGAAATACCAAACCGATTTAAAAAATAATGGTGTCAAAATGACGGTGACAACCCTTGCTCCAACATAGCCTATGTTTTATGTCGGTGACACTACCCCAAAAGGGGTGCAGGGGAAAAATGTTCTAAATTGCGGTTTTTGCATTACGGAAGGGCCTAGAATCTTGAAATTTGGAATGGTAGTTAGTCATAAGGTATCAATGATCTCTAAGGGTATTTCCTAAAAAAATCGAAATTTAAAAGTGAGTCAAAATGCGTAAAAAGCGTTTTAAAAAACCTTCTAAATTGCGATTTCTATGCAATATTAGGAAATACTGAAACGGTTTCAAATATAATGGTGTAAAAATTAGGCTGACAGATCTCGCTCCAAGTTAGGCTATATTTTATATCTGTTTCCACTACCCCAGAGGAGATGCAGGAGCAAAATGCGCGAAAAGCGTTCTAAATGCCAATTTGTCAGTGATATCTCAGGAAGAATCAAACTGATTTCAAAAGAAATGGTAGGAAATTGATGCTGACAGACTCTGCTCTAACATAGATGCTATTTTATGTTAGTATCACTATCACCTATACATTGCAGGAGAAAAAAAGTGTTCTAAATTTCGATTATTGTGATCGGTGCGGACTAGCAACTTAAAATTAGGCAAGGTACATATTTATTAGATATAAATGAACTTTAAGAACAGTTTCGAAAAAATTAGAAATTTAAAAAGGGGGGTGAAAATGCGCGAAAAGCATTCTAAAAACATTCTAAATTGCGATTTATACTCAATCTCAGGAAATACCAAAGCTATTTCAAAAGTAATGGTTGCAAATCAATGGTGATAGTCCCTGCTATAATATAGGTTATATTTTATGTTGCTGTCACTACCATCTGAGGGTTTTGCACAACTGAGGGGTCCAACACTTTGAAGTATGGCATGGTATTTACTTACAAGATGCAACTGTTTTCTAAGAACAGTCGAAAGAAAATTCCAAATTTGAAAAGATGAAGTAAGCGAAAAGTGTTATAAATTACAATTTTTATGCAATCTTATCAAATACTAAACCGATTAAAAAAATAATGATGACAAATTGTTGGTGTTACAACCTGCTCAAACATAAGCTATATTTTATATCTGTGCCACTACCACCAGAGGGTTGCAGGAGCTAAAAACTTTCTAAATTGCGATTTATGTGATACTGAAAAGGCTAGAAACTTTAAATATGGCATGGTAGTTACTTATAAAATATAAATGCCCTCGAAGGACTGTCGAAAATAAATTCGAATTAAAAAGGGGTGAAGCGAAGGGGAGGTGTGAAAAGCATTCTAAAAAAGTCCTAAATTACGATATCTATGCAATTTCAGGGAATATAAACCGATTATAAAAGTAATAGCTGCGAATCAATGGTAGCAGTCTCTGATCCTATGCAGGCCAATGATTCTACCACCTGGGGTTTACAGGAACAACAAACGTTCTATAAAAGGCCTTTAAAAGCTCTCTAAATTACGTTTCTTTGGAGTACTAAAAATAACAAACCGATTTTAAAATTAATGTTGGCAAATTAATGGTGATAGTTCCTAATTCAATATAGCCCTTTCTGTTGGGAGAGATGGTAGGACTTGGAATTTGACATGATAGTTAATTTTAAGATGTAAGAAGATGGTTTCTAAAAAATTCAAAACTTCAAATGAATACTGAAATGAGCGTATTAAATGGGCAGAAAGGTTTCAAAATATTTTCTAAATTGTCATTTATTTAGATTTATTAATTTAAGTCTCCTTTCTGCCTAATGCAATGTAATAATGATGTTTAATCAAACTGTGTTTTAAATAGTAATTTTTGAATTATTCTTAAAAGTAATAGGTAAAAATTTAGTTAGTACCTTTTAATAAAAATTAGACATATAAATATCACTTGGCATATTTCAAATATTACGCGAGCAAAGCCGCAGGGTTTGCTAGTTGAGGATAATTGTAGGAATTTATATGTGTATGCAATTTTTCTTTATGTGGATGTTTTTACTGGCATCAATACTTTTATTCAATTTGCAACATATCAGTATTATTATGTAAATTGTATGTTATTATCTAATTGTATAAATTGGAATCTGTATTGCATAGTAATCAAATCGAAATTATTGTTTTTAGCTTTTTTTTTATTGGAAGCAAATTGTGTGATATCAATGGTTGAGGAAAATCAGGTTATACAGTATGTTAAATTAGAAATATAATACATCGATTATCTGAAAGGTATTAATTAGTATAATAAGTGGAGGTAACTGTACTAAAGTAGAAATTTAGGAAATATTAATTGAGTAGGTTTAAATATTATTGTAGAGTCATAATAGTAATCGGTGGAAGGTATGGCTTTCTTATTGAAATTAAAAAGGGTGGATCTTCAGATGATAGCCGAAGAATTGGGGGTTGAATTCACAGAAGATGATACCAGAATTCAGCGATGACTATGACAAGGGGGTTATTATGGAATTATCTAACACTATTGTTGAGGAATGACTAGAGCTCGAAAAGTTAGAAAAACAGGAAAAGTTAGAGCGCGAAAGGTTAGAAAGAGAAGAAAGGCGGGAAAAGTTAGAAAGAGAAGAGAGGGCTGAAAAATTGACGATGGAATATGAATTAGAAATGGAGAGGCTAAGGATGCAAGAGTCGGCAATAACTCTAATGGGTCTAGGGAATCTAATAATGAAAGTAGCATAGAAAAATTGATCAAAAGTGTTAAAACTCTGTCTATCAAAGTACCAGAAAAGACTGAGGGATGGAATTTATTTTTCAACAGTTTAGAAAGGGCATTCAAAACTAAAAATGTACCAGAAAGCCAGCAGGCCGAAATTCTACTAAATATGTTAGGAGATAAGGCGGATAATTTGTTAATTTATACCACTAGGGAACAAATTGAGAGTTATAAGGAATTAAAGGAGTTAGTTCTAAGCCGACACCTAAGGCGTGTTTGGAAAATTTTAAGAAGGCTGAAAGAAACCAGAATGAGACCCATGTATTATTTGTATCGCGCTTAATAGCAACATGGGAAAATTATTGTAAGATTAGGGGTGCAGACTCATATGAAAAGGTCAATCAGTTAATAATTACTGATAAGTTTTTAAATACGTTAGATGAGGAAACCGCATCATATATTGGGTTAACTCAGCAGAGTAATTGGTTAGAAGCTTCTAAAATTGCTAAAGAATGTGACAATTATTTTGACGCTAAACACAAGTCTTATGCGGTTACATATAAAAGTTTTAAGGGTACAGATAGGTATGCAAACAGCAAAAAAGTGAGACCGAGAAAGGATAGTAAAGTTAGTGATAATTGGAGGCAAAACGGGAGTAATGAGATTAATTCATTTTTGTATAGAAAAACTGAGTTTAAGAGATATAGCCCTAGATGCTTCAAATGTGGTATAAGAGGTCATTACCAACGTTTTTCTAATTATTACGGCTTGCCTTGACACTGTTTTGAACGCACCCTTGCGCGTTCCACCAGACTTTTGTGTTTGGCAATGGCAGTCTTTTATCATTTTGTTCTGTTGTTCGCACGTCGAATGTTTCTATGGAGAAAAACCCACATTTTATTGATCTATTTCGTTAGCAAAAATGACCATGGGGTCTTTATTGTTTATAATAATGATTATTATAGTATTGATGTAGCATAATTATACAGATTATGTTTTTGATTCAAGTGGTATTGTCCACAAAAACAACATCGCAATGTTCCGTAACTGAACTGACTATGGTGTCAGTCCATACAATTTCCTGTATATATGTATATAAAAAGTGAACTGTTTTGTTGCTTAACTCTCTTCGTATTATTTGACTATTTTCCATTTATTTGAACTAGTTACAGTCCATAATCAATTTACATACACACGCACATAAGTGGTCCAGTTGTTTGGAGTTAGGAACTGGTACTATTCTCGGAGTATTAGTCATAGATAATCAGTTAAAAGATGACTGATAAAAACAAGCTAAAAACTTTAAATCATCAGAGGGGAGCCTATAAGGGTTAATTAACTAGAATACAAACATTTTTATATGATGAAGATAAAAATGACATTTGGGAATATCAAGTTAAATTTGACAATATTCGAAAAATTGTCTCGAATCTAGACGACTTAAAGGTGAAATATTTTGAAATTATAGAAGAGGTTGCGGAGCTCAATGATCATCTAGCAGCCTTTACAGAAATAGAAGATGAAGCAGAAAAATTAGAAGTAAGGTTTAGAAAATTCTTACTCTCTAATAGTAATAATAGTGAAAATGCATCTCATGTTAGTAATTCAAATTTTGAAAATTCAAGTATAAATTATAAATTTCCTGATTTACCATTACCAAAATTTTCGGGAAATTATCAAGATTGGTACACATTTAAAGATCAGTTTATGACTTTAATTGATTCGAATAATAAATTAAGTAGCACACAGAAACTGTATTATTTAAAATCTATCCTTAGTCACAGTACTTTAGATGTAGTTACAGATGATGATTCCTATGAATTGCTTTTTAAAGCATTACAAGATCGTTTTCAAAATGAACGTTTTATTGTAAATTCTCATTTGAATGAAATATTATGAATGGAAAGTTTATCGCAAGATTTAGCTAAAAGTTTAAGGGCTGTTGTTGACGGATGTCAAAAACACATTCGCGCTTAAAACTATTAGTTTAGAACTTAATCAATTTTCAGAAATCATGTTGATAAATATTATTCTTAAAAAACTAGACGAAGAAACGAAAAAACAATTTGAGTTATTCTTAACCAACAGTGAATTACCCAAATGGGATGAATTTATTGCCTTTCTGCAAAAGCGCTGCTTAGTATTAGAGAATTTGCAGGGTAATTT
Source organism: Maratus speciosus (assembly GCA_963932465.1). NCBI lineage: Eukaryota > Metazoa > Arthropoda > Arachnida > Araneae > Salticidae > Maratus > Maratus speciosus. The sequence goes on from OZ010787.1 coordinate 264,281,341, forward strand.
AATTACGAAACCAAAACAATTTTCAAGTGAAAGAAATCAAAAAGCAAAAAGTTTGCTCATAAACAACGATTCCCGTACAAAAAATAAATGTCTTCTTTGCCATTCTATCAATCATTCTATTTTTAAATGTAATATGTTCTTAAAAATGAATGAATATGACAGATATAAAGTAGCAAAAAGATTTAATCTCTGCATAAATTGTTTATCTGCAACGCATTTGATTGCAAAATGTTTATCAAAATCACGCTGTTGTTCAGATATTCACCACAGTTTACTCTGCCGCAAGCATGCCTCTTCTTCTAAAGAGAAAAATTATCCACCTGCTACTCAAAAAATAAGTAAAAGAGAAAACAAATCAAAAGATGAAATAACCTTGGAATTCCTCCCCTCACTTCTGCAGAAACAAATGGATGTAATTCGGTAAATAATAAATCGTTGAAAGCTTTAAATAATGTAAATACAAAAAATAGATCAATTTTATTAAGTACTTGCTTTGTTTTTATTGAAGATAAATTTGGAAATAGAAGGAAATACAGAATGGTGTTAGATTCAGCAAGCAATGTCAATATTTTGACTACAGAATGCGCAGATGCTTTGAAATTAAACAAAAGGTTAATTAATGTTCCACTAAGTGGTTTGAATGGTTCTTTACATAATATAAAAAATAAAATTTCCGGTGTTATTTCCAATGTGAATGAAAGTTTCAAGGAGAATATAGATTTCTTAATTGTTCCTAAAATCACAGATGTAATACCATCAAAGCAATTAAATATATCAAACATTAATTTACCAAATCTTGTGGAATTTGCTGACCCAATGTTTTTCAAACCGGGAAAAATTCATGGTTTGATTGGAGCTGAATTATTTTACAGAATTTTAAAACATAATTCAGTTAAGATTAGTGATAAGTTAATTTTGCAAGACTCAATTTTTTGATGGATTCCAACCGGTACACTAGATGACAGGGAAACTACAAATAATTCCGCTATGTGCCATTTTATTAGAGATTTTGATGAAATTAATGATAATTTAAGACAATTTTGGGAATTGGAATCTATTGGCATAACGCATGATCCGAAAATATCGGAAACTGATCAAACGCAACAAATTTTTGTCAAAACTGTCAAATTTGTAGACGATTGATATGAAGTTCAGTTGCCCTGGAAAAGGGACTGGAAATTAAGCGATAACTTTAATATTGCGAAACAGCGTTTGGAAGGTTTAAAAAGAAAATTTTATAGAAATCCTGAACTTTTTCGTCAGTATTCTCAGATAATCAATGATTACCTAAATCAAGGAATTATTGAGCAGGTTGAAGGAAATGAACCTGTTTTAGACAAGGCTGTCTACTATTTGCCCGTCTTCGATGCCAGCTCTCATGATAATAATGATTTGTCCCTTAATGATTGTTTATGACCCGGCACCTACTTAAATCCAGTTTTATTTGATATTTTAATCCACTTCAGATTATACGAAATTGCCTTTTCTACTGATATCGAGAAGGCGTTCCTTCAAATCTCACTCGCTGAAAAAGATCGTGATTCTGTCCGTTTTCTGTGGTATGATGATGATTTAAAATCTTTCAAGGTCTTCAGATTTAAACGTGTTATTTTTGGAGTCAATGCCTCTCCATTCCTCCTATCAGCTACCATAAAGGAGCATACCAAGCGGTTTAGGAACCTACACCCAAGAACTGTTCACCTACTCGATAAATATATTTATGTGGATGATTTTATATCTGGCGAAGATATGCTGCAAGACGCTCTTGATGTTTCCCTGAATGCTAACAAAATAATGTCTGAAGCAGGAATGATTCTTCGAAAATGGATAACCAATGATGATTGTGAAGTGCTGGCAAAAGGAAGGTTTAAATATTCAAGCAGAACATGCTGCAATAAGCCTAGGAAGCAATCTAAGCAAGGTATTAGGAATGTCCTGGAAAACAGAAGATTGTCTGACATTCGAAGTCAAAAGTTTAATAGAATTCTTGTCATCGCAAAAAGGCTCAAAACGCCTACTATTGCAAGCAGTTGGTAAAATCTTCAATCCGCTAGGCATGCTGACGCCATTCACTATTAGAATAAAATGCCTGTTCCAAGAACTATGGCTAAAGAAGACAGCATGGGATGAACAGTTACCAACTAATGTGCACAAAAAATGGTTAAAGTGGTTCGAAGAACTTCCAAATTTAGCAGAATTAAAAATTTCGAGGAAAATTCTTGGTTGCTTGAATCAAGTAATAGCTGTAGAAATACATGCCTTTTCTGATGCTAGTAAAATAGCGTATGGCTCTGCAATTTATCTGAGAATAAAAAGAGAGAGTGGTGTGGAAGTCAATCTCTTGACTTCAAAGAGTCGTGTTGCACCGATAAAGGAGATAACTCTGCCTCAGCTGGAACTTCTCGGAGCCTTACTAAGTGCAAGACTGACCAATAAAGTAAAACCCATCCTAGATCAAACGATCACATTGACAGTGTAATATTGGACTGATTCCAAAATAACATTATACTGGATCAAAGGCTTATCAAAACGATGGAAACAGTTTGTGGCAAACAGTGTTATAGAGATCAATGCACTGACTGATTCTAACTCATGGTATCACTGCTCCAGCAAGGGCAACCCTGCTGATCTCTTAACGCGAGGTGCGACTATTAATTCTATTATAGAGAATCCCATGTGGTTTAAGGGACCACAATTTCTAGCAGCTGACGACTTGTCAATTCCTAGTGAACTTATTTCTGTTCCAGAAAAGGACTATTTAGTAGAGACTAAGTCAAAATGTAAAAATGACATTGATTCTAATATTTCTCTTTCTCTTTTCAGGAATCCTGAAGCAGTAGATTTTTTTCTAAGTTTAAAGAGCAATTATTTCAGTATTCTTCGTATATTGGCTTATATATATAGGTTTTTTCACAATTGTAAGTGTAAGTCAGTAGGCTGGTGCCGAGGCAGCCTCACCACCTCAGAAATAAGGGCTTCAGAAACTTCTTTAACCCTCCGTCTACCAGACGGGTCCATTGGACCCGACAGGTACATACAAAATATTCATTCAAACCAAAAATTTCTTTAAAATAAACTAAGTATATAAACCAGACAAAAATAAGGTAAATAAATAAGTTAAATAGTTTTAAATAAAAATTCTGGTGTAGAACGTTTTATTAAAACTTGAATAAAATTCCCGGTAGATCTAGGGTTAATCAAGTTAGTACAAAATGCAGAATTTCCAGAAGAGATTAGCAGTTTAAAACGGAAGTCAAGGGTTCCTCCTTCCAGTAAAATTAAATGTTAATCCCCCTTTTTGGATCAAAATAATATCTTAAGAGTTGGAGGCAGATTGGAAAATTCAGATTTAAACTTTGATAATAAGCACCAAATCATTTTGCCGAAAGGCCATAAGATTACAAAACTCATATTTGAGTATTTTTATAGGAAATATTTTCATATTGGTCCCCAAAGTTTGATGCATTCGTACGTATGAGGTTTTGGCCCGTAAGTGGCAAAAATTTAGCACGAAAAGTAGTGCATGACTGCGTTGTCTGTTTCAGGAGCAACCCAGTTACTGCCAAACAAATCATGGGTGTTCTCCCATCAGAAAGGGTAACTCCAAATTTTACTTTTAACCATATAGGAGCCAATTTTTGCGGTCCTTTTGAGATTAAATATAAAAATCAGAGAAAGGGGATTTTTCATAAGATTTATGTTGCGATCTTTATTTGCTTAGTGACAAAGGCTATTCATTTAGAGGTCACAGACCTAACATCAGACGCGTTTATCATAGCACTTAAATGGTTTTTTTCTAGGTGAGGAAAATGCTCTTTGATTATAACAGACAATGCTATAAATTTCAAGGGTGCTAATTCAGAATTACGCAAACTTCATGAGTTAGTAGACCAGATGAAAAATTAGCTAATTATCTTACGACAGAAGCTATTGAATGGAAGTTCATTCCTCCTAGATCACCCAACTTCGTCAGTTTATGGGAAGCGGGGGTAAAATCATTCAAATACCATCTTAAAAGAACTTTAAAGGGTGCTAGACTGACAGTGGAAGAATTCCAAAAAACCACTCAAATTGAAGGAGTTTTAAATTCACGTCCCTTAACCCCATTATCGACCGACATAAATGATTTTAATATATTGACACCAGGCCATTTCCTAATTGGTCGGCCAATAGACGCTATTCCAGAACCTCAATTAATTGATATTAGCGAATCCAGATTATCTCGATGGCAAAGAGTAAGTAAATTTGTTCAATTAATTTCGAGAAATTGGCAATTAAATTACTTAAGTCATCTCCAAAATTATTCAAAATGGCAGGTAAAGAGCAATAACATCAAACCAGGAGCAATGGTAGTAATAAAAGAGGACAATTTACCTCCTTGTAAATGGATGCTGGGACGAATTCTAGAGGTTATGCCAAGGAAGGATGGTAATGTTAGAGTAGCGAAAGTAAAAACTGCCTCTAACGTTTTCGTTAGGTCGATTTCTAAATTATGTGTCTTACACGTTGATTGATGACCCATTTGTTTTAAGAAATACCTTAACTTGTTTTACCTTAAATTTTCTTATTGTATTGTAGAAGTAGTATTGTTATTGCAACTCATCCTTATTGTATTTTGTATTATCATTTATCTATTTCTTATTTAGTGTTATATGCATAGTATTGAAGTTTATATATTATAATATTTGAATGTGGTGTGTAAGTTGTATAATATATACACTTTATTTTGTTTTATTGAATGTTGGCACATGTCAATAGGGGACGGCATGTTACGGCTTGCTTGACACTGTTTTGAATGCACCCTTGCGCGTTCCACCAGACTTTTGTGTTTGCTGTTTGGCAACGGCAGTCTTTTATTATTTTGTTCTGTTGTTCGCACGTCGAATGTTTTTATGGAGAAAAACCCACATTTTACTGAGCTATTTTGTTAGCAAAAATGACCATGGGGTCTTTATTGTTTATAATAACGACTATTATAGTATTGATGTAGCATAATTATACAGATTATGTTTTTGATTCAAGTGGTATTCTCCACAAAAACATCATTGCAATGTTCCGTAACTGACTATGGTGTCAGTCCATACAATTTCCTATATATATGTATATAAAAAGTGAACTGTTTTGTTGCTTAACTCTCTTTGTATTATTTGACTATTTTCCATTTATTTGAACTAGTTACAGTCCATAATCAATTTACATACACACACAGTAATAAAGTGAGTAATGAGGGAAATAATAATAATAGCTAATGTCGAGAACAGAAAGCGGGTGTAAATAAGATTGTCGTGAAAGGAAACAAAGAATTACCTAAAGGGGCTATTGTGGTGAGGATATCGGCAAAGGCCGAACAGAGAACTAATGTTATTGGTGAGAAATTAAATAAACTCAAGAAAATTGAAGTTAGTGTAAATGGGGTGCGAAAGGATTGGTTGATTCTGGATGTGAAATTAGTGTCATTCATAACGATTTGGTACTGAAAGAGAAATTAAAAGGAGCAGGTAGTATTTATTTACAAGGATTATTTGGTGAAGCAGTTAAATCACCGTTGGTTAAATTACCATTAGCTATTCCGCAATTTGGACAAACTAATATAATTCATCAGGAAGTACTTTGCACGGTGACCGATAACATTAATGAGCAGGTAATTTTACATACCAAAGTGATTAATGAGTTGTCAGTGGTTAATCGCAAGGAGCCATTGCTAGAGTCCCAAGAATTAGAAAGTTCAGAAATTAGTATTGATAACTCGAGTGAAAGGAAAGATATGAGTAGCAATAATTGTAATGTTTATGCAATAGAAATGAGATCGGGAAATTTACAAGGTCAAAATGCAGAAAAAATGGAAGTAGAGGAAAATAATAAAGTTATTGTTAGTAATTCAGGTATGTTTAAGAAATCCCAATTGGAATGTAAAAATTTAGAGAGAGTTTGGGAATTAGCTAAAATGGATAAAGGAGATTATCATATTGTAGATGGTTTATTGTATCATAAAGAGAAATTGTTAGGTGAAACTATAGCTCATTTAGTAGTGCCTAAAGTCAAAAGAGAGGGAATCTTAAAGTCAGCGCATGTGTCTAATGAGGGAGAACATTATGCGGCAAAGAAAATCTTAGAGAGAATTAGGCAATCTTTTTATTGGGAAGGTATGGCTAAAGAAGCTAAAATATTTTGTAAATCATGTCTAGAATGTCAGTTATCTAGAAAAGTGAAAGTGCATGATAGAGTTTTAGTTGAGATGGCGGATGGTTTTTGAAGATGATGAGGAATTTGGAGAAGTTGGGGGAAATTCCTATTTTAAACTGGGAACAAGAGGTAGAACGGGACATAGAAAGGTTCGAAATAAAAGGGTTATCTAATAGTCAAGTCAAGGATATAAAGTCCATTTTGAGGGAGAATAAAGTGATATTTATGGGTCCTGTGTGACCAATGGAAGTAGGGGAGCACTGTATTGATTTGAAACCAGGTGTGGCAAGGAAAAAGCCAAAGTTATATAGTGTACCTGTTGCTTATAAAGAGGAAGTAGATAGACAGAATCAGGAGTTATTAGAATTAAATCTAATTGAAGTGTCAAATGCAGAAATTAGTCATCCAATTGTTTGCATGGCAAAAAAAGACACACTGTTAGGCTTTGCATAGATTATAGAGCTTTAAATTCAGTAACGCAGGTCCCAACATTTCCGATGAAAGATTCGCAAGAAATCATGTATACTGCGGGGGCAGCTAAATATTTATCTTCGATTGATTTATTGAGGGGCTATTGGCAAATTAAAATGGCTGAGGAATGTAAACATTTGGAAGCGTTTACGACTCATAATGGGGCTTATCAGTGGCGTACTATGCCTTTTGGTTTATCAGGGGCGGCTGTTACTTTCCAAAAAGATATGAATGAGGTCCTCCAAACTCATCGGAGATATGCACAAGCATATATTGATGATGTCATCATTTTCTCTGACACTTAAGAAGAGCATTGTGAGCAGGTTAGGGCTGTCATAGAAGAACTTAAAAATAGAAATTTTATGATTAGGCTGGATAAATGTAAATTTGGAGAGAAATTGACTAAGTTTTTAGGTCATGTAATTAGGGGTGGAATGCATGCACCTGATGAGGAGAAAATAGGAGCAATAAGGGACTTAAAGAGACCGAAAACTAAAAAAGAAGTTGGATCTGTTTTGGGATTAATGGGATTTTACCGATCTTATATTCCAAATTATGCAGAAATTGCTATACCTTTAATTGAATTAACTAAAGGGAAGGTTAAAAATACTGTACCATGGGATGAAAGGGCAGAAGAAGCATTTAATACCCTTAAAGATGAGTTATATAATGTGATGCATTTGGCTACACCTACCGTAGGACTGGAATATCAGCTTCACGCCGATGCTTCAGACCTGGCAGTAGGATGTTGTCTTACTCAAAAAGATGAAATGGGTCAGTTTAAGCCGATAGCTTTTGCCAGTCAGAAATTATCAGTGGCTCAGCGTGCTTGGCCGAGTATAGAGAAAGAGGCTTGGAGTGTTCTCTTCGGGTTGCGGAAGTTTGAAAAATGGACATATGGATCTCTAATTGATATCATAACGGACCATAATCCATTAAAATTTCTCACTGAAACAACCCCAAGGTCCCCCAAACTCACTAGATGGGCTCATGCCTTGCAATGCTGGAACCTGAGTATTTCTCATCGTCCAGGAGCGCAACGTTTGAATGCTGATGCAATTTCTAGGCTACATAGGAAGAACTGGGAAGAACAGCCAGTTGCTAGTCCATCGGCATCAATGACTAAATAGTGGACAAACCTTAAAGGGGTGTCATCACGTTTAAAATTTTTTTTGTGTATGTGTAATTGTATTTGAATCTTGTGTTTATAATAGTGTATTAGCATGTGTAGTTTTTCTGGAATAATCATATTAGTATATGGTTCATTAGAGATGTCAGTAGATAATGTTCAGACACCTTGAAATATATATGTAATAATAGTAATGAAGAAACCTGCAAAGAGACTATTGAACTCTTCTGTGATATTACTATATATTTGGGGGAAAATTAGCCCCTAAATGGCTTATTTTCTGCTAAGGTAGGGGGGGGGGGCTGTCAGGTTCTGAGAAACATCTGCTATTAGAACTAGGGTTCTATATTATTTTTGTCTTACTATATTATATATTGTATGGTCTGTGTACTGGGAATTTCAAAGTAACATTCTTTCCTTGTCTGAAACTGGATCCGAGCCAGTGAATTGTACAGTGTGGATGAAGGGATAAAGTTATGGATGGAGAGGGGTTGCCCTACCTTTTGAGATGTCTGCTGGAGATGGGCAGACAAAAGAATTGCACGAACGAGGGAAAGAGTTGAGAATGTGGTCAGAGTAAAAACCCCAGATTTAAGTTGGGGGGAAGAGGAGGAGTAGAGAAAAAGCAGAGGGTTGCTAGGAGGGAGTCGCTTTTGCTCGGAAAGAGTGAGTTGATGCCTGGAGCGCAAGGTGCGAGGTTGTTCCTGTGTATAGCTCTTGTATAGAGTGTAGGGTTGAGTGAGGCTCGCAGAGCTTAGAGCCCATGTGTTGGGAGATTAAGAGTAATCTCCGGTAAAGCTAATTTAATGAGTGTAGAGTGAGAGTGATATAACGTAGTTTAACAGTACACAGCCAGCATTTAATTTAATGTTGAACCGGATCACCTACATCCGAGTTTTTAAGTGTAAATAGTGTTTTGTGATTTGTAAATAGTGTGTAAATAAACTGTTAATTTAGTTAATTGAAAGAGTTCGTTTTCATTTAAACAATCCTCTCAGAGCATGACCGATATCACATAATCATATCGGTGGTGGCAGCATATAAATAGCAAAGGATTACTTCAAAGTTGTGCGGACTAAGAGGAAACTCTGACAACAACCTTTTTCTTTACATACAGAATGCAAATTCACTAAGTTTGAGTTGAATGAGAAAGGATATAAAAAGACTGAGGATACATGCAAGTTCTTATTTTTTTTTTTGGGGGGGGGGGGGTGAAATGATTTTACTAAAATAAAAAGAGTTTCATTTTTACAGAGGTAATGAGTTTCTATTTTAGATAAAAAATGTATAAATTTACTAGAATTATCTATGGATTAAATAAAAAATTATTAAATTATTATTTACATTTTTGAAAGTCATATGTTATCTTATTGGCATCGAAGTATTTAAGATATTACAAAAAATACATTCAGCTGTTATAATTTTTGAACATTCAAACAAAAAATTTATTTCAATAAGTCCTTAATTTAATATTTGATTTTAAAATTGAAAAAAATAAATAAATAATAAACAATTAAAATAATTTTTTTTAAAGTCAGTATTTGGCTGCCGAATGTTCAGTATTTGGCCTAAAACTTGGACGAATATTTTGTATTCATCTATTTGGCCAAATCACTATTCGTTACATCCCTAGTATAGATACAGTGAAATACATTTAACATGAAAAATCGGTTAACATGAAATGATATAGTGGTCCAGACAGTATACTGTGCAATTTAATAAACTTTTTTTTTTTACACGAAATAAATTCTCTTTCGATCTTCAGTGGCATGTTTGCTGAGAGTCACTGTAAAATATATTTATGGAATTATTTAACTTCAGAGAATCGGTTTCTCTTCCTTCACGGCCATCTCCCCCCCCTCCCCCCCCCCCAGTGGTCATCATCCATCAGGGCTCTCCTCCTCCCAATGAATAGAATCCTTATCTGTACCAAAGAATCACTGATTGTGGGAACCCAGCTCAGAGTAAGACTGGCTAGAAAGCAAGCCCATTGTTATTTGGAGGGAATGTTAAAGCATACAAGGTCCTTTTTGGTGCTATGTTGCCCTCAATACTTGAAGTGTATGACCCAAAAGATGTCTTCAACACTGACAAAACTGGGTTATTTTACTGCTGCTTACCAAATAAAACTTTATTGTTTAAAGACAGTCATGTTCAGGAGGAAAAATCTCTAAAGAAAGAATTACAGGATTGGTTGGATGCATTTCGGATGGATCTGAAAAACTACCCTTATTTATCATTGAAAAAATTTGAAAACCACAGTGTTTTAAAAATATAAGAACATTACCAGTTGAATATACAGCAAACAGAAAAGCATGGATGGTGGCCACTATTTTGAATGATTGGATTATCAATTTGGATAAGCAATTTTTATGAGAAAAGTGTAAAGTCACACTTATTATTGATAACTGTCCAGCACACCTCTATATTGAATTAAAAGCTATAAATATTGTATTTTTGCCTTCAAATACCACAAGTGTTTTACAACCATGTGATCAAGGCATTATACAAAATTTGAAATAAAATTATCGAAAGCAATTGCTTCAAAAATATTTAGTCACAATCGAAGCAAAAGAAGATTTCTGTATTAATTTGTTGGATGCATTACATATGTTGTGCTCAGTATGGAATTTATTGAGGTTTAAGACAATTGAAATTTGTTTTTGCCATGCTGGATTCTCCAAAGTAAAAAATTCTTGGGCACTTCATGAATCAGCCGATATTGAGACTGAGCCGACATTTAATGAAATGTTTGAGAAAGGGTCAACATTACTAGACTGTCCTGCAATATCATTGAATGAATATGTTCAGTCGATGATGATGCATCCACAGCACTGATTCTGACAAAGAGATTTTGGAGATCCTTTCATAATTCAAATGATTCCACCTATGTAGATTCCAGCAACAAATCTGACAACGGAATCAACTATGCAGTTCCTGTCCCCTCTACTTCAGAAATGCAGAAAATGATTAAAAGTATGCACAGTTATTTACACGTGCATTCGAATGAAGAGATAAGTAAAATAATGGATGATCTCAAACAATTTGTGGACAATATGGTGCTGAAAAAGACACTTAAAAAAAGATATCTGATTTTCCCCCTCAAAAAACAATAATTTTTTTACTTGCTTTTTATCCTGATGGATGCAACCTATTATAGTAGTTTTACAGGAAATTGAAATAACATTTGACGACATCAAAAATATTGGTGAGTTTTGTTCTTTTTTTATGAATCTCTTAACACGAAAATAAAATTCAGTCCTCTCAGTTTCGTGTTAAACATATTTCACTGTAAATGTAACTTCTTTAATCCGGAATCATCACGATTATGGCAATTCCAGATGATAGAAAATTCTGGATTACAGAAGTTTTGAAACAAGAATGCATTTAGATAAATATTAATACTAATATCTTTCATGAATTTGGTAATTTGAAATAATTGAAAAACTTTGAGAAAAATCAATTCAAAATGCTCTAAAAAATATATATTTTTTAAATAATTATACTATATATTTTATGCAGTGTCGCCATCTGTTGTAAATTGCAAAAAGCAATAACTGTACAATTTTTTAAAATTATGATTTATGATTACTCAATAAATAATACAAAACACAAGAATAACAGACATATAAAAAAAATTCTAAAACCAAAAACATTTATAGTAAAAATTTAAATAAGACTTAAAATTAATTTAAAAAATAACTTTATAATTACATTAGTATATTTAAAAGAGTGATATATATAAGGCTAATGTTATAAAAAATTAATGTATAGAACCTACAAATATCGAAGTAAAACACAAGTAAGAAATAATAGTAATAAAATCCAATTTTGCGATGTTTTGGCACCATCTTCTTATCTTTGGAAAAAGAAAAATTGTAAAATTACCATTAATTCTGAATTTTTGCAAATTAATATTAAAAAAAGACACCTATATTAATTACATATTAATTTAGAAAATTCTTACAATTTTAAAACTGAAAAAAAAGTAGTAAATTGGGCAGGCTATTCATTTTTCTTAATAATTTTTGGAAAATTATTCACATATGTACTATTATCTTTAATTGAAAATAAAAATGAATAAACCTACCGAAATATCTGGATTACAGAAGTTTCCAGTTAGAGATGTCCAGATTAAAGATGTTATACTGCATATATAAATTAAGATTATTCTAACCATATTTGGCGCAGTACAAGGTCATGCCATTGATTTATAACTTTAGTTTCATTCTGTTAATTTAATTTCTTTTTAAATTTCAATTAGATTTTCATCTCATCTATTTTATATACCATAAAGTACTGAAAGTAAGCCTCTCTGAATATTAGCCCCCCCCCCCCCCCTTATATATGTGATTTTTTCCTTTTTTGAAAAAGTGCCATTTATAAACCCTCCCCTTAAAGTTTTATTTTCTGATGTTTTCAATCCTTCTGTTTTTTTCTGGAAATTCCTAAAATTTCTTCTTTCCATATCTTCTAAATGAATATATCTTATACAATTTATTTTTAACTAATCTCTTTACATATCATTATATCAGAATGGCATACTTTGCTATGTGTGCTACCAGACCTTTGATAGGAATATTCCTTTTGAAGGTCATGGCCGCACTTTCCCCTATCCAGCAAAATTTCTGTCAGAGCATATGGGAGAATCTTGGAATGGGTGTGCTTCTTTCTACTGGATGAAAGTCAAGCTCCCTTATATAGAACATTCAGCTGTCGACACCCCTTCCTCAGCAATTGGGCAACAAACTGCAGAATGCAGAAATGACTGTCCAGAGAGAAGAGAGGTCAAAGTAGCCAGTGGGAAATGATCAGCTGATTGATTACAGCCAGTGGCAATGCCATCTGTGACAAAAGTAGGAAAGGGAGAAGTGACAGTAGAATTAGAAATGTCCCAAAACATAATAAAAAGAGGATGGGAGAGAGGTTATGCATGAAGGATTGTTAAACAACGCCTGCAGTGAAGGAAAAGGAATTGAGGGTGGTGAAGAGAGGAAAAGAATTTATACATGTGATCATTGTTTGCACCTATTCGTTATCTTGGGCAGAGGTCATGTGTCCTGACCTGTACTTCGTACCAAGCACTAATACGAGTTCTACGCTAAATTGCTAGACTGTAGTTTGCTTTCTGTTTCAACATGTGCTCCAGAAATTAATAATGTCTAAGGTTAGGAATAGTTATACCATTGAAAAAAAGTTAGAGATACTTGAATGGCATATAAAAAGGGTTGCAATTTCCACAAAACAGCAACAGAGCTTCAAGTGGACCGAAAATGTTTGCGTATCTAGTTAAGCAATGACGCTACACTTCGGTCACATGCTATTGGAAGTATGAAAAAGATAGGCTGTGGGAGAAAGCCATTGTCTGAAGAATTTTTCCAGCTTTTAAAACTGAGTGTGATGAAGGCAAAATTGTCAGCGATAAAGGCGTGGTGACAGAAGCTTCTGACAAGCAAAATGACCATCACAAACTTCAAAGCTTCAAACAAATATGTGGCTAATTGAAAACCGCATTTTGATGTAACAATTCCGTGTGGAACAAATGACAGATAAAACATTCCAGAAGAACTTGAGGAAGAAGTGACTCACTTCTTGCAATGTGTGAAATTTGTTCGATACAAGCCTATATTAGAACATTCTTGTGATTATACTTTATACAATATAGTAAACATGGATCAAGCAATGGTCAGGTTTGACAGTCCATGCAATGCAACAAATAATGTGAAAGGAGGTACAACGATACGAATTGCAAATACAGGTTGCAGCAAAAGAGGTTTTACGTTGGCCTTAGCAGCCCATGCAAATGGATACAAGGTGGTGGCATTTTGCATTTTGAAGGAGCATTCTGGATGGATACAGCCTAAAGTTTGGGCTAAACCCTGAATTCTGTCAAATATAATAGTTACAGCAACAAAGAAGGACTGAATGATGACTGATAAGTTTGAAGAATGGACTTCTAAAGTATGGGGAGCTAACACCAATGATGTACATAGTCTACTTATTCTGGATTGCGCACCAATCCACATTGGCAGAAGCTCTTGGACGTAATATAACCTTTGTGGTTTATATACGTAACAGAGTCTATTTAAGCATGCAGAAAAACCCAGTGGAAGTAAAGGCTGGTAAATAGGACGTATTGGAAGTGAAATATTTAAATGAGCATATATGAAAAACGATCTCTTAACTAGGATAATAAAACAAAATGCATAATAGTAGAATTAACGAAAAGAGTTTATTTTACTTTGACGACACAAGGTGATGATACAGCAAGTAATCAATATGAAGATTTATCACAGCAGTTGTTCTTGTACATATAAAAACACACCATAACAATGGCGGTTTGCAGATGGCTTGAAGATACATTTTACAAACATTACTTTAAGATTTAAAACTATTTAAAAATAAACTCATAGTTAAAAGAAACTAACAAGTATGTTAATTAATTCCTCCAGAATGTTGGACCAGCCAACACTCAGTATCGTGAGAAGTTACTTCCATTTCAAGGAAGATAAAAATGCAAACTAATGATGTCTGGAACCTTTATTTATATGAAATGGCTAGGATTGAAATCAACGTTTCAGAGCAGAGACCACGAAATGGGCCAATCATGGAATGGCATCGAATCGATGCAAAAGCTAGATTCGATGATAGATTTGATAATAGATACGATATTGTCAGTTGCCATCTGGCCGGAAAAATATCGTTACGGAAAAACGTAATCACTTTGGAACATGGTTTTGCCAATGTAGGTTGCAAAGAAAATGGAGTCCGTGAACGGAAAAAGATAGAGATAGCTATTGACATTACAGGACTAATACATTATGTAAAACTGATAGATAAAGTCCGGAAATGAAGTAAAAAGGTAAGTTAAGTTTTGGAAACATTTATTACTGATATCATGAGATATTATAATGAAGTAATAAATAAAAAATAAAATATGAATTTGTAAATAAAAAATGATGATTGTGGTATGAAATTATGATAAATAGGAAATAGGAGGCGATGAGAAAACCAATGTTTGGTATCTCTATCAAATGCTCCCCCCCTCTCATTGCCTCTTTAAATAAAGAGATAACTTATAAAAAAGTTAACTAAGAGAGCAAAGGGTTGAAAAATCCATAGATATCACCATTCGACCCAACTCACCAAAACTATTTAACGAACAGAAAAAAAATTTTAACTTTTAGAAAGGTGAAAATTTGAAAGGTGAAAAATTTTAAACTTGAAAAGTTTAGATTGCTTCAAAAATGAAAACTTGAAGAAATACGTCTAGTTCATTTCTGAACCCAAAAACGTGAAACAACTCCAATAATTGAAAAGTTGAAAAACTTGAACTTCAAAAAGTAGAAGTAAAAAAACTTTAAACAAAGTTTTTAAATATACTTTGAACATGAATTAACAATTTTTAACAATTTTAACAAATGACTAGAAAAAAATTTAAGTGATGAAAGTTCATAAAAGAACAAGTTAAATTAAATTTTAAAGTTTAAGTGAAAATGTATAGAGAATTTGCTAAATGAGAAAAATGAATTAACTCTTCAAAACAACTTGTTGGCTAAAAACAGATCTTCTTTGCCTAAAGACAGAGGTATATGTATCTTAGACTGAAGATTAACAGGAGCCTAACAAAGAAGTTAACTTTAAAAAGGTGCAAAATTCTCATACAATTTAAATTACAAAAATGAAAATGATGATGACGTACCACTTCAAAAATATAACAGTTTCCAATTTGGAAACGTTATCACCAGCTCTCCAAGACGTCTTGATCGCAATAGTTACAATTGAAAAATATTTTTATTACAATTTTAAACAATTCATATAGATAAAAATTTAAGCAATTATGAGAACTTGAGATCCAGGCATTTAGGCTCAAGCAACAAAAACGACGGCTCTTTCAACAAACTAACATACAAATCCATTGAGAATGAATTAAGGGCACATTTATACCACTTTTACTCTCCCGCTAGCAGGGATCACACATACACATAGATTGGGTGTCGCTCTAAATGCCTAGAATAGATAAACACAAATTAATGATATGCATAAGAAAATTCATTGTATAAGCACAGATACAAACAGTTTAAAATAAGATTTCTTTAAATATTTAAAAGCTGTTTTATAAAAAAGAAACCCTTTTACTAAGATATATTTATAGTTGATTTTAAGTTTTAAAAAAACCTCTAACCAATTAAACTTGGACAATGATCAAGATAGCTGGTAATGCATGAAAAAGAATATATACTGGCAAATGAACAGGAATCAAAATAGCAATCGTATGCACTTATCCTTTAAACTGAATTTAACAACATTTAGGTACAGTGTAACAACAAAAAGCTTAAAAAGGATTCAACAAAATTCACCAGCATAATCATGGGTACGATGTATGAAAAATTTATGTATTAATGATGTATGCAAAATTTATATATGGAAATGAGATGAACTATATCAAAATCTAATAAGTACTTCACATCATGAACAGAAGCTTTATAAAACTCAAGATCTTATTTTTGGATAATGGCTTGGTAAAAATGTCTGCCAGGTTTGATCTGCTACGCACGTGACTGAGCAAAAATTCCCCTCTATTAAACAAATCCCGAATAAAAAACAACTTGACGTCGATATGCTTGGATTTGTAATTTTCCACAGGAGATTTAACAAAATCAATTGCTGCTTGATTATCTGCTTTCATCTCAGCTGTCCTCCCCAGTACAGGTATGATCCCCTCCTGTGCACACTCGTGACGTGTCCGGTCAAACCAGACCAAGTTCTTGACGGCCTTAGTCATTGTGACGAATTCAGACTCCATGGTCGATAACGAGACGCACTTTTCTTTAAAAGTGCGTCAATCGATGGGAGCTTCGTCAAGCATGACTATTTGACTGCCAACCGAGGTCCGATCATTGCGGTTAGCCGCAAAGTCGGCATCAGTAAAGATCATGATATTGTTAGACCTGTACGAGAGTTTTAGCTTAAAATGCATAGTAGACTTTAAATATCCTAGCAATCGTAGCAACCCATCCCAATGCACTATACCTGGGTTCGCCTGAAACTGGCTCAGTAGGTTCACGGCATAGCAGATATCGGGTCGAGTACGGTTCGCAACAAAAGAGAGACAACCCAATAAATTATGGTAAGGAAAATGGGACATTTCCTGAATGTCATGATCGGAAACTGGACAACTAGATCTTGAAAAAATAATACCTTTACTTATAGGCAATGAAGACACTGGAATTTTAAAAGAACTAAATCTATTACATACATCTTGAATGTAGTTTTGCTGGTGTATGATAACTCCTGATTGAGTATCTTCAAATTCAACACCTAATAGCTTTCTAGTTCTACCCAGTTCCTTTATGTCAAATCTTGCTTTTAATTTCTTTAAGGTGTTATCTATAAGCTTTTGAGTTTTTCCAAAGATCACTATGTCGTCCACATACAATAGTAATAAAATATTAGAATTAAAAATATAAACACAATTGCATCATGAAAATTTCTTAAAATCGATCTCTAGTAGAGCTTTATGAATTTCCATGAACCATTCTCTCCCACTTTGATGCAAACCATACAAAGTGCGATCTAGTTTGCAATATAAATGCTCTTTTCCAGGCTCTGAGAATCCGAGAGGTTGGTGCATATACACGTCCTCACTCAGTGGTGCATACTGGTAGGCGCAGGTCACGTCACACTGAGTGTGTGACCACCCGCTACACGAAACAAGAAGGGAGAAAAAGAATCGGATAACGCCAAAGTTCACAACAGGGCTAAAAGTCTTTTCGTAGGACTCTCCCTTTATTTGTTTGAACCCTTGAGCAACAAGTCTAGCCTTGTGCCTGGCGATCCGTCCAAATTCATCCCGTTTCGTCATGTAAACCTACCGGCAACCTACTGGAGTGACATGTACCGGTAATTCTTCCAAATGCCAAACTCCACGGTCTCTCATAACCTTCATTTCGAGCTTCATTGCTTCCCACCAGATTGAGCTCTGTTCCGATCTGCATGCCTGCTTAAATGTTCTGGGAGTTTCACTATTGTTAGCTAGTCATGCGGATATATGTGAAAAACTAGACTCGCTAGAATTGTCATCTTCACTATCAGAAGGAGAGGATTTTTCAGGAATGGGGACTATACCAGAATAAGGATTGGACTGTTTGAAATCAAAGATTTCAGGCTTAAATAGAATATTGTTTTCTTCACAGTATTTCTTTACTTCGTTTAAAGAACGCAACCTGTCGTCTTTACCCAATTCATAGTAATAGATGTCTATACGATCTTTTTTTCTACGCATGACAGGTTTTCTAAGCCAACGAACATCTCTAAGAATAGTTGGCTGAATAGTGTCACTCGACCCCGAATCCTTGTCCTCCCCCCTCCCAAGCGGGTAATCTTGAGAACTGCCAGAAGGACCTGGGATAGCCTCAGGTTCATCTTCAATGGCAACATCTCGATTAACCTCAGCTTTGGGAGGGAAGAGGGCATAATCATCGGTGCCCAGTACAGCTACACTGCGTCTTACCCCAGTCGCACATTCATTAAAATACACATTTGAAGATTCAACAATATCATCTGTTTCTGGTATCCAAATTCTATAACCCCGTGTACGAAATGCGTACCCTACCAAAAATCCCTTTTTGGCACATGCTTCTAGTTTCCACGACCTTTGCTTTGGAACTTTAATATATGCTTCTGTACCAAATGGCTTTAAATGCCAGACAGATTGCTTTCTATTACCATAAAGTTCGAAAGGCGTTTTCCCCAGAAGTTTTGGACAGATTCTATTCCAGCTGTATACAAAGTATTTTAAGGCCTCTGGCCAGAATTTCGGGTCTAAATTACTGTCAATTAGTAATGTTCTAATCCCATCTGCTGCCGTAGTCATGAAACATTCCACAACGCTGTTTTGCTGTGGCGTGTATGAATTTGTGAACTCGTGGCGAATACCCTTTTCATCAAAAAAACGTTTAAAAGAAATGTTGTCAAACTCTCCACCATTATCAGTCCGAAAACTCTTGACTTTTCTATTCAGGTATGTTTCTGCTCATATGATATGCTTTCTCACGACATCAAAAGTGTCAGGTTTCAATTTTAATGGGTAAACTGATACACGGCGGGAAAAGTCGTCAATAATTGACAAAAAGTAACGTTTACCACCTCTTCCTTCAATACGGCATGGACCCCACAAATCTGCATACAGAAGCTCAAGTGGATGATTAGAGTGGATATTCTTGTTAAATTTATGGGAAATATTCTTTAGCTTGCCAAATTTACATGATTCGCAAAATAAATTGGTCTCTTTTATCCCTGGTAAGCCACGTACGCCTTGCTTATGGCTTGTATGTGCAATTAAAGAAGGACTTATACGGCAGAAGTTTCAAATTTAACAGATTTATGAACAGAGATTGGGATTTTTGGATACAGCCTATAAATTTGATCTTTTAAATATGTGCTAAACAAGTACTTGGCCCCCCGATGGACTTTCACCTCACCATTATGACCCTGAAAGGTCAAACCATTTAAATCTAATTGAGGACCAGAAATAAGGTTTCTACGTAACTGATCAGAATGCATTACGTTACATAAGGTAAAAACCCTTTGACCAAAATGAAGTTTAACTTCCCCTTTACCCTTTATGGGAAATAGAACATTTTTGATGGCAACTGATATTTCATCATTTAGTTCCTGAAAACTAGAAAACAAATTTTTATTATTACAGAAATGATGGCTCGCTCCTGTATCAAAAATCCAGTCACAATCATTTACAATATTACTTAAACTAGAATGTGAGATAAAAAGATTTGACTTACATGTACTTTTTGATAACTTCGAGCGAGAGCCACCACCTCTGTCATTAGAAACATATGGAGAAGAACATCTGGTATGCTTGTGCCTGGGATTCTTGCTTCGTTCTCTGGAACCTCTGAGACCTCTAGGAGACGAGTCGTAGGCACTAGTAATGGAGTTGGAGTCATCATCCGGCGGGTTAGAATAAGACGAATCACTGCGGTACCTCTCGGGAGACTGTTTGGAGTAGTGATTATGGGAACTGGATCGGCTTGAAGAGTAACCATGTCGAGAATATGAAGAGGGAGAAACATCTCTGTGACGAAACTGGTTGTTTGGAGACTTTAAAAAGCAATTCGTCTGTAAATGACCCAATTTGCCACATTTCCAACATCTTTTTCTTTGTGGCTTTGGAAAATGAGGTTTTCCTTTAAAAGATTTCTGCAATTTCACTGTATTGGAGATGTTCACTTGTTTAACACTATCTCGATCACGCAACCTTTGTCTGGTCTCTTCTGCCACCAGTTCATCAACCACCAAATCAAACTTAAATACATCCGCAGGTTTAGCCAATATCTGTTGTACTAAAGTGTCGTAATTTGACGGTAGAAAGTGCAGGAATTGGTAACTTAGGTAACATTCAGCAAAATTTTTATCTATAGACTTAATTTCTTGGTAAATTTTCTTCAGCCTTGTCGCAAAAAGATTTATAGATTCACCATATCTTATCCTTTCTTCCATAAGCTCGTTAAACAAAGACATATGATGAGTACGTGAATCTGGATGAAAATTTTTGTGCAATTTATTCCAAGCTGCAACTGGTTCTTGACAATCATCAATTAATCGCTTAAATTCTGGCTCTATATTAAGGTAAATCAAGGAAAGAGCCTTGTTTGCACGGGAGGTAAATTGACTAACCATATTGGCAGTAACACTCGTACTAACTTCAGGTACCATCTGTTTTAAACATATTATCTCCCACAGGCCTTTTTCTAACAACAAATACTTCATATCGCTACACCAAGTAGCATAGTTTCTTGAACTAAGTTTGTCTATCGTATTTGTGGACATCATAGAAAAAATTTTAAACACAGCCAAAAAAAAAAATTTTAAGTACCAGAAGTGCTACCACCCCCCCGAGCTTTTCGTCTGTTATCTTCACCTGTTCCTTTAACTTCTTTACTTTTCTTCAACTTAAAAATTTTTTTAATCTATTTAAACAAAAAATTCATCATCAAACAGCAAAGTAAACCAGTCTATTGTAAAAAAATCATCAAATCAGGAATAAAGTTCGTTAATATATGCAAAAATTCTATAACTAATAAAAAAAATTTCGTTAAAATATGCAACAGTTCTGTAACTAATAAGAGTTCATTGAAATATGCAAGAATCCTGTAACTAATAAAAGTTCGTTGAAATAAAAATCAATAAACAGCATTCAACATAAAAATTTCGATTTGATAACTCCGGAAAAGTTCAGGGTTATTGCAAATAATATTTAATTTTATCTTAAGAGATCGATTAGCTCATACACCTCCTAGGTTATGTCCGCCCATAACCCATATTCTTGGACATAATGTAACCTTTGTGGTTTATATATGTAACAGAGTCTATTTAAACATGCAGAAAAACCCAGTGGAGGTAAAGGCTGGTAAATAGGACGTATTGGAAGTGAAATATTTAAATGAGCATATATGAAAAACGATCTCTTAACTAGGATAATAAAACAAAATGCATAATAGTAGAATTAACGAAAAGAGTTTATTTTCCTTTGACGACACAAGGTGATGATACAGCAAGTAATCAATATGAAGATTTATCACAGCAGTTGTTCTTGTACATATAAAAACACACCATAACAATGGCGGTTTGCAGATGGCTTAAAGATACATTTTACAAACATTACTTTAAGATTTAAAACTATTTAAAAATAAACTCATAGTTAAAAGAAACTAACAAGTATGTTAATTAATACATCCAGAATGTTGGACCAGCCAACACTCAGTATCGTGAGAAGTTACTTCCATTTCAAGGAAGATAAAAATGCAAACTAATGATGTCCGGAACCTTTATTTATATGAAATGGCTAGGATTGAAATCGACGTTTCGGAGCAGAGACCACGAAACAGGCCAATCACGGAGCGGCATCGAATCGATGCAAAAGCTAGATTCGATGATAGATTCGATAATAGATACGATATTGTCAGTCGCCATCTGGCGGGAAAAATATCGTTACGGAAAAACGTAATCACTTTGGAACGTGGTTTTGCCGATGTAGGTTGCAAAGAAAATGGAGTCCGTGAACGGAAAAAGATAGAGATAGCTATTGACGTTACAGGACTAATACATTATGTAAAACTGATAAAGTCCGGAAATGAAGTAAAAAGGTAAGGTAAGTTTTGGAAACATTTATTACTGATATTATGAGATATTATAATGAAGTAATAAATAAAAAATAAAATATGAATTTGTAAATAAAAAATGATGATTGTGGTATGAAATTATGATAAATAGGAAATAGGAGGCGATGAGAAAACCAGTGTTTGGTATCTCTATCAGAAGCAAAACAAGTTCTGGATTCGGTTGACACAGGTTTGGTATTAATACCACCTAAATGTACCCAATTGCTACAACCTGCAGATGTGTCATCAAATAAACCATTTAAAGCTTAAGTGAGCGAACAATGGCAAGAATTTATGAAGAAAGCAGAAAAACACCCAAGGGAACCATCAAAAGAAACCATCAAAACATGATGTTATGCTGTGGGTGTCTAATGCTTGGGAGAATATATCAGAAGAACTCACCAGAGTGTCTTTCAAATGCTGTGCTGTCTCTTCAGTTTGTGATGGTGCTGAGAATGGAGAGTTGCATAACAATCTTTGTCATGCTATAAAACCATCTACTGAACAGTTAGAGCAAGAAAAAATGGATCTAATTTTTGATTTAATGGTTTTTCTTCTTCTGAAGAATATGAATGATGTTTATTTTTTAAGTAATTGTATATTTTGTTTCACTTGCTTTATACTGTTAATGTTTCCTTTATTTTTATGCACTAAGATTTAAGGGTGTTCTCAAATCCAAAAGGGCAACTTTCTGACATAACTTTTAATTCATCTTTGTTTGAAAATGCATGAAACTAGCTGGTGTTGTTGTTCAAAAACTATGTAAATGAGCTATTTTTTCTGGGTTTTTTTTTTTTTTTTTTTTTTTTTTGCAAACACAATAGATCTTTCAGAAAATAGTGTCAAAGTGGGCGTTTTGAACCGAATTTCCGCACGAAAGAAAAAAGAAACTCAAGAGCAGGTGAAAAATGTGTTTGTCACGTGATCAAAATTCCTTATAACTCAATAGGTAATTGATTGATCAAAAAATGGAAAAAACAGTTCAATTCCAAATCACTTCCATGGCCAGGCTTTCCAATTTTATACCTTTCCATTAAAATATGAATTTTTAAATGTGTCAAAACATTTTGCACTTGTTGAGCAGAGCAGTTAAGAACAGTCTTAACCCTCTCGCTGCGTAATTGTTTTATCAAAATAGCTTCAAAAATTGCATACTTAATTCCTTCGCAACAAATGTCTTTTAAGAATTTTTATTCTTTTGCCATCGGTTTTTCAAAACAAAAATTTTCGTCTGATTTAATTGGGAAAATGCTCCGGCAAAATTAAGGCAAAATTTACAATAAAAAGTAACTGGTGGGAATGATCAAGGCGGGTTAATTAGACGGAGAAAATGCATCCCCGATGAAATCTCGGGTTGCGCAAATTTTGCTACTTTTTCATTGCCCGAGAACCTCTCAGGTTGCACAGCGAGAGGGTTAATAGATATTTATATCGAGTTTAAGTTTTAAATTTTTTGTTCATATTTCTTTCATATCTAAATTAATTATTTTATGTAAATTTGTTTCATAAATTTATTATTTTTATTAATGGAAACTACTTAGCTTCTATGGAAGGGAATTTCAAAACCAAAAAAATGTTAATTTGATCTGATTTTATTTTGCAAATTGTATAAATCCTGTGAAATTTCATAAATTCCAAATATACCCCCACTCTCCCAATTTAAAAGTCCCAATTATAAGCCCTCTTAAAATCATTAGAATGTCCTGTCTGCTAAAAGAAGGCTTATTTTCTGTACTTTATGGTATATATATATATATATATGTAAAACCATAAATATCTTTGTCATAAAAAATTCTTCATTTTTTGCATCTGTACAAAATAAAATAACACGCTTTTAATAATTTAAAATGCATTAATACATTATATTTTCTGTTATTCTGCAAAGAAAAATAACTAAGTCTTGTTATTACATCAGACATTTTCTAGCTGATTACAAATTTAAAAGTCAATTTCTTCATGTGAACTTTATCCGGATAAAGAAAATCACCCAATTCCAGTTAAAAAAAAATATATATATCCCATTAAAACTTTCAAAGTATTGGGCTAATTTTGAAATATATTTTTTTCCCACACTGCACCACCTGTACTGAAAACCCATTTTTCTTTTCAATTTAAATGTGAATCTGTAAGAATGAAGATGGCTTGAACCTAAATATGTCATATGCTCCTGAAAAGTAGATTTCTGATGGATAGCTCCATTGGAATATTTTATCCTGATCTGAAGATCTTTCCATCAATTCTATTTTTTATCAAAAAATGTGTTTTACAGTTTTTGTATATCTATAGTTAGACTAGGAATGAACCCTCAAGCAGGGCTAATTAACTATTTTCATACTGGCAACAACAGCTTAGAATATTTGTTACTATTGACACTGATTTTGAGGCATGTATTGATGCAAGTATGATTGGATGACCTGTTTTATTGTTGTTTCTTACTATTGTTCTTTATTAATGTAGCTTTCTTTTCTAAAAGAATATAAAAGCAATTATAAATTTTAGTGATTGTTATTTGTTTCTCCCATAATATATTTTTTAAGCAATAAACTATTTTGAACTAATTAAAGCTGTTAAACTTATTATGAGATATTCTATGCATTGAAAAGAATATATATAATACTACATATACTTAATGGTAACAGAAATGTCTCATTTGTTAAATGAAAAACTGGTTTTAATTATTCTTAGAGATGGGAATGCTAAAAAAAACCCCGGAAATTATGGGGAAAAAAAAGTTTTTTTTTTCGGATTTTTTTCGAAAGGTTATTTTTCCATTTTTCCAAATTGGAAAAGGTGAATTTTCATTTATAAAATAATATTTTCCAAATTTTGTAATAGCTACATTTTGATACTTTTTATTATATTTATTTTTATGTGAAGTGTCTCAAATGAAAACATTAATGGGGGATATCTGATCTCTAAGCAGAAATCTGTTTAATAAAACTTGATTCCTGTAAAGGATATTTCATATTTTTTTTTTTTTTTTTTTTACCTGAAAACACAAGACTCTTCACAAAATTTCTCTTAAAAGTAGACATTTCAGAAAATTTTTAAATCTCCAAATTAAATGTTTCACAAATGGAATTATTGAAGAAAAGGAAAATTTCATGTCATGGCGCTAACAAATGAATCTTATTTAGTTGTATACAAGTATGGAGGAATTCGTTAAAAATGTTTAAATAGGAACCTAAATATAATGACAATTTCTAATTCACCAAATTTTGATTACAATTTGTACAAGTATATAAAAAAGTTCACAATTTCAAGAAAACTTGATTATGTGGGGAAAAAATGCAGAAAGATGCCTGGTAAGATAATTAAATTCAATTTCTCTTGTTAAAAATGAGTTCATGTGTAAAATTATTTCAATAATAAGCCAATTAATAGTAAAGTTGAAAATCTCACATAAAATTTGAAACATGCATTCATTTTTAATGCTATAGCTGCAATTAATCATGTAATCAGATAGAAACTGATAAAAATATTTAACTAATTAGGAAAAAAAATTAAAATAACAACATGCATTTGAAATTGCTCTGTTCAAGCACTTTTACTTAAATATAAATCCTCAGGTGTATTTAACTCTCTCTATATTTTGCATATACACATGTATATTAAATAAATTTTTCAAAGAAAATGTAAACAATTTCTTGAGCAAAATTTTGTTGAAGGCAATTTTTATACTTAGTAAGAAATACACCTGCTTTTATAACTTTTACTTAAAACATTTTATTGCATTTTTATTACTTTCATATTAAAGAGATAGGGGGAAAAAAAAACATTTTTAGTTTCTAATTTCTCAAACTTATTACAAAATTTACAGTTGATTTCATTAAAGTCTTCTTCTGAGTCTAAATTAGCTGATTCTGCACTGCTAACACTGTGTGTCTCAAGTTTGAAGTAAATGTTTGGAAAAGTATGTATAAAATGTTTTGGTTTAATTTTCTAACATAGGTCTGAAAAAAAAAAAATCAGCTGCATAGGATATTTTTGGTTAATTGTAATTTTTTTACTGTGCTGAATCCAAAAATGACCCCCATTTCCTTCCCTCACATACAATATCGTTGAAAAACAGGGGGGTTTACATTAGAAAAGCACAGTTGCAATGAAAAAAATTCAATATTTTATTATAAGTAACTGTGTTCCAAATTACTTTCCCCCTTGCTTTTCACACTTTGTATTTCAGTAGTTATGTGAATCATAGTAGAAGCTTATGTCTGTGTGTAACTGTTTTTTGTTTGTTCCTCATTTTTCATGCATTTTTTATTTGTAGTGTTAAGTTTTGAGTTCATATCTCTTGAGCGTCACTGAAAGAAATATGGAATCATTATTGGATATGGTTTTCTGCTTGAGAATAGGATACCAGATTTCAGGTTAAAAAGAGAAAATTTACACTTTAATTAAACTAAAGACATAAGTTTTGCAAGAAAAACTGATGTGATGGAATTTAAAAAAAAATCCTAAGTGGTGTTTTATTTGCAGACCTGTGTAATCTAAACTTAAACTAAAACTTAGTTTTGGTTTGACTTTAGACTGTAAAACTAAACCAGAACTTTTTTATACTTGGTTTGAGTTTAGAATAGAAAGCTATACCAAAACTAAATATATATTTTGATTGGAAATTAAAAGTATAACTGTGAGAAAGAAAAATGTAATATTGCAAAAAATACAATTTTTTTTAAACAATGGAAGTTTTGAATACTGATATGTATAACAATAACAGAACTGCAATAATTTGTTTCTTTAAACTAGCATCATTTATATATTTAAAAATCAATACTAACTATGTAGATGGGATGTATAATACATTTGATTTCAAACTGCAGGAATATTGGCTGAAAATTATGAGGTTTTTAGAATAGCTCTACTGGTAATAAAACAAATATAACTGAAAAAATCATTTCAACAGAGACATGATACAATAAACAACAGCGTTAAATAAAGCGTGAATGCTACTATGAAAATTCTGAGACTGAAAAACTAATTTTTTAAAAGCAGGCCTTGCCCCCTTTTTTTTTCTTTTGTAATATAGTCATATATAGTGAAAATAACTTTCTTTTAGTGTGGATAAATGAAAAAATTGCTTATTATTTAATGTTTTGTAGGAAAATATAATTTATTTGGGAGAAACCTTTGTAAAAAATTAATTTTTTCTGAAAAAATCCAGAAAAAAACGTTTTTTTTTCTGCCTCTTCAATTTTTCCAGAAAATTTACATCTCTAATTATTCTTATTTATAGTTTCAGCACAAAGTATTTTCAATTATAAAGTGAAAACACAATTATTGTTGTTTTATAGAATTCAGGAACTGAAAAAAAGAATTGTAGTTCTCATAATCCTGGAGCTGGTGACATCGAAAGCCCCGTGATCACGGAAGTAATTTTTTTTTTTTTATGTAAATCAAATACGAACAAAATGAGCTAGGTATGACTAGGTTTGACAAGCAGAAAGTATTTTAAACTAATTATTATTAAAGAGCTATAATGATTTACTATTATCGCAGAAAGCTGACACATGGCCAGCATCCAGAGGCAAAGTAAAGAAGCCACTGGTAAAAATTCAAAGCAAAAAGTAAATGTGAAATTTTATCACCAGCTGCCTCCTTAAAATAGGTATGACTGATTTTTCTGGCAAAATAAAGTTTGTCATACCAAATTTTTCTGAAAGAGCACACAATTTTCTATAAAATGCTCTAATAGTGATCAATATCCATGATAACATTAAAACATTATAGTATTTTTAATAATAATTAATTAAACATATTTTTGTCTTATCAAACCTAGTCATACCTAGTTCATTTTGTTTGTACAACTTTTTACTATCATTTTACATAAAAAATTTTTAATTCTGCGATCACAGGGTTTTCAATGACTATCAGCATGCATCCACAGATCCCAACAACAGTACCCTTTTTGTCATCTGCTGTAGGCACTTTATTTATTTTTTCTTTCTGTCAGCATTTTTTTTTTTTTTTTTGCTTGACAATTCTTGTAGGAAATATGATAACTAGAATTTTTATATGCCTCAGATCTCCACTCCAATGAGAGCACTGTTAAATCAGCAGACACTTGACACATGGGCATCTTGATTACAGTAAATCTTCTGGTTAGAGGAGCAGTATTTGAAAATGTCAATCTAATTAAAACCCCAAAAATTATTTATGGGGACTGGGACATCAGTGGTAACTGAGAAGTTGGAAATTCAGGCTATTCCTTTAAAGCCCATATCTCATTCAAATATGCATGCATCATTTTGATTTTTCTATCCTAGTTTAGTAAGAACTTTCTAAATATTTTAAGATAAAAAAAAATTACAGTTTGCTTTAAAGTTAAATTTAAACTAACAGTGTAAACAAACATATTTTTTCTCATGAAAGTTATGAGATATTCACTTTTGTACACTTTTTAAAAAAACTAAGAGAATTCCTGCCTTGAAATCTTGTGTGATGAGAAAAAAATTCTTGATTTTATATAATGAACCTATTTTAATCTTTTATTACATATTTTCAAAATTTTTAAAAAGTTATAAATTTCACTTATAAGAAATCTGCATATTTTTGTCATACATATTCCCCATTTACAAAAATATCCTAAAAATAAAATAGATTTACAAGATGCAGTAACACTTTCTCTGTCATATTTTTAAATTATAGAGCTGTACTTGCAACAGATTTGCACAAACTGTATCATTACACAAAAAAATCACATTTTGAGAAAAATGAAAAAAAAGAAAAACCTGGCCCATTGAATGGTATTTAACTGTTTGTTTATATTTTTAAGCCGGTAATAATCAGCGTTAGAGAGTTAAAAGATACATACAATTATATATATATTTGTAATCTGCAGAATCTCTGTTTTTTATAGCCAAAATTTAAAAAATCGATTTTTGAAGGTATTTGGCATCCCCTTAAGTATAACAACTCACAAATTTCAATCTAAAGTTGTAATCTAATGAAGCCATTATAAATTATATAGGCCTACATTTATGGTTGTAGTTTTTAATGATAAGTAAAGTCAATGCACAAGGGAAAAAAATGAACCAACTTGATGAATGCACACATACACTTTAGAGGAGTAAGAAATACCATATCACTTGAAATATGAGATTACATAAACACATTATTTCAGAATAGTACACAAAATATCTCCAATTTTGATGAACAAATGGGTACACAAAGCTTCCTCCATATATAACCTAGATTATGTCACAGAGCATATATAGAAGGGGGGAAAATAATAATACTCACAGACATATAGTTGAACGATAGGTATAACCTTCATTTCTAATTCATGCAAGAAAAAAAAGGAAAGTACAGTGTAACTCCAATTATCTGAAAATCAGCTTTACCAAATGAACTGAAACTCTGAATTCAATTTTAAAAACATTGAATTACTACTTAAAAACTTTATTTAACTCTCCGAGCATCTTGAGGGCTTTCCTGCATTTTCATAAAAATGCTTATAAAAATAATATTAATTTAAATTTTCTTTCCCTGTTTTTTTCTAAAATACACTTCATGCCCTTTTATTTGACATTCATTTTAAAATACAATTCTGTTTAAAATATTTTTTTCTACAACAGATTGAAGTTGATTTTGCAAAACGGAAAAATACAGGCAAACTGCTCAGAGGGTTAAAGTTTACCATTAAACAAACTGAATGTGTTTATTTCATAATACATTATATGCATGCATATAATATTACAATAAATAAATCTTTGCAAACTTTTCCAAAAATAAATACTAGAAGATGATTACTTTGAACACAGAATTTTGTTTGCTTCCAAAATATGCAGTGATTTTCTTTTGCTGTTCAGTCTGACATTGCTTCAAAACCACTTTGTCATGTCATCTTCTGAACAACAGAATATCAATAACATCCTCTTTTTGTTCAATGTATGCTTGAAGTTTTTATGTAGCTTCACTGGGAGTAAAAGTTTTTTTCATTTCTTTAGATTTTCTTTTCAATTGCAGAATCTTATTATTTCATCTATTGCTTTAAGTATTTCTTAATCCGTAAAATACTGGCTTAAATGTTATTATCTGTTGATTTGCAAGGAAGTTTCTAAAACATATCCAAGAACTGTTCAGTCTTAGATGTATTGTCATCTGAAATTCTATCATTTGAAGAGTCTCTGTTTTTTCCAAAAACTGTTAATTCAACATCAAACTATAATCTGCATTACAATCTAACTAATATTTGCTCCTGAACTCCATTTCATAACCAAATTTATTCATATTTATAAACTTTAAATGTAAACATTTTGTACCCTATCATTCAGTCCCTCAATTAAAAACTGTTACCTATGATGTTTAGTAATTTTCTCATTAAACGCCAGATCCATTAATTGAATCAAGGAAGTTGCATTCAGAGACAAGAAAATTACCCTGATCTCATCTGTATCCAGTTCATTTCCAGCTGGGTGTAATGATGCATTATCTAATATTAAAAGGATAACATTTTGAGGAAGGTATTTTCCCTATAGAAAGTACTTCATCTCTGGAACAAATTCTTTTAAAAACCACATGCTCATTTGTCTGAAAAATTCTATGGAACCCCAGTTAACTGAAATTACTTCACTTCCATACTTTTGTAATAATCAGCATTTTGCCCTATCATTTTGTTAGGTGTATACAGTTTTGGGATTCAGTGTGTTCGATAGATCTGCTACCTAACCCTTTATTGACTTCGGTGAACCGATTTTCAAATGGAACTTCTAGTGCAGAAATCGCAAATTTATATTTCTTACTCTATTTAAATGTTCATCTGCACAACAGAGTATTCTAAGCATAACACTGTGATAAATTCTTATTTGTTTTGAATTTGTGTTACATCTGAAATTTCCGCTAGATAAATGCACTGGTGTCCACAATGTACAGTCGTGGAAAAAAAAAGTAAACACCCCCTACTAACTCCTCAACAAATTAGCGTAGAAGAAAATTACTGGTACCGAACGATTGGAAATAAAGTCTACTTTTAAATGATGTATATAAAATTTGCTTAGAGGGCAATCTACATATTAAAACAAACCATAACTTCATATTTTTCAATGGCAATACCCAATTCTGACAGCATAAATGAACTCTACACCCTTCAATTAGCCTAGAAACAAATTTTTATGCAATTCGTACCATAAGTTTCTGAGAAATTAATTATTTTAAAGCGAGCGTATTTTAAGGGCTGTATCCAAATTGAAGTTCGGTACTCGATTGTTAACCGAGAGAGCCGCCTTCTTGATCAAGGCACCTTACGAAGCCAGTTAGATAACAGAACAGCAGGAGAAATTTCAAAATATCGACTCACTTCTATCATAGACGGCCCCTTAAACCATCATTTTGCCGTTTTTTAAGCATAATTTGAAAACTATTTGGAAGAAAAATGTGAAATTTTGGATTTTCATAAAGCAGGACTTAATAAATCTAAATCCATCAAAAAAATTGTAGGTTGCAATTCATAATTTTTCGAATATTAATTTCATAATTCATATCATAAAATTATAAAAATTGTGAATTCAGCGTATTTATGTTTTAGCACATTAGCATTATTGTTACACAAAAAATTAGCACATTAGGAGCATAATTTCAGGAGATATAAATAAAAATATGAAAATGTAATTTAACATTAGAAGCACTAAATTTTGAATGTTTATAATTCAAAAACTTATCATTCAAATGACTTGAAATTTGGTATCTAGGCGTAGATTGAACCGAAGATGTGAAATATCTCGTTAAAATTGGGTATTGCCATTGAAAAAAATGAAGTTTGGGTTCGTTTTAATATGTAGATGGCCCCCTAAGCAAATTTTATACACATCATTTAGAAGTAGACTATATTTCCAATCGTTTGGTACAAGTAACTTCCGTCTAGGATAACTTGTTGAAGAGTTAGTAAGGGGTGTTTACTTTTTTTTTTCCACGACTGTAACTTTATAAGAGAGCAGAGGCATGCACAAGTGTGAATGTTCATATTTGAAAATTGTTTCCATAGCTGTCAACTGTTAAGAATTTTGGCTACTGGTTAAAGCAAAAAAAAAAAAAAAAAAAAACTACCTACTTAATTGCAGATTTGCAATTAAATAACTGAAAGTGCATTTTTTAGATATTACAAGTGGCCAAAAATCATAGGAGTTGGCAGCTATGTGATTCCTAACTCTGTCAGCCTACATTACAGAAATCCACAATAGTTCATTAGTTAAAAGAGTATGATTTCTACCACCACAACAGTCAAATACTGCCTTGATGTTAAAATCATACCTCATATTCTCCAATATATTGGTCACAATATAAATATTTTCTGCTTTTCTGAATCCTCTTTGAAAATAAGCTAGTGGACACAGCGGGCAGCTTAAAGCTTGACCCAGCATCTGTAGGAAATATCCCTCCTACATGTGCTTTGGAGCATACTTTGGAAGTAATTTGCTTTTTTCTTTGCTCTGAGCTTTATTTGCATGTGCTTTTTTCCACCATCAAAATTGACCCCTTGTTGAAGCTTAATTATTTTGTTTGAGGCTATGATCCAACAAGATGTGTTTGATTTTACTGCTGTTTATCTTCTTTATATGATAGAAAATTTATGTGAATACTTATAGGAGTAAGATTAGCTAAACTGAGAAGAAAAAAAAAAAAAGGAGAAAATATTTTCTGGACCTCCCCCTCCCATCCAACATACCTAGATATTTGCTTGCTTACTGGGAGGTGGGTGGTGGGAAATTTCACAGAGTTTGAAATTTAGATATGACTGATATTTATAATTACTACAAAGTAATAAGTAGAACATTTTTTTATTGAATTAAAGGTTTTAAACAGTGTGCTGGTGGAGGTGGGGAGGGCAGAGGTTCAAAGTTGAAACTTTGGAGGTAGAAGGAAATTTAGATAATTAAATATTTATTGTTTTATTATTACTAGTGAACAAGAAATACAGCAGATGATATTAAAAAAAAAGGAGTTTTAAGGATTTAAATTTTTTTATATTCTGGGAAGGGCAAAGGGGGAAATGTAAATTTAAGAGTGATTGGGTGTAATTTAGATTATTGTTATGTTGAGGGATTAGTAGGACTGGGTGATGTCTAGAATTAAATATGATAAATCGGCATATTTATATCATGATATTCTAATATATGCATTTTGCAACATACTGTAGTAGACAAAGTAGTAAAATATCAAGTACCATGTGAAACTGAACAAAGTAATAAAATGATTGATATTAACTATATATTTTTTCTTTCATAATATATGCATAACTTCAATATACATTATATATTTTATTAAAGTTTAATATTTAAAAAAAAGTTACATCATTGTCAAATAGATTAATAAAAAACTATATATAAATAAGGAAATGTAAATAATTAACTGATAAAAGAAACTAGTTTGGATGTACCAATCCCAAAACTTTCTTCTATGTCATACATGTTAATACTTCAAAATTCACTATCACAGAGCCAAAATTAAATGACAATTTATGCCCATCATGACTATTCTAAAGATATAGGTTCACTAAATTGTATGCATTTAAAAAGAGATATATGCATTGCCTCTTTCAAACAAATCATTGAATTTCAGCACCAACACTATTAGATGTCTGCAACCAAAATTCCTAATCCAAAAAGTATAAAAGAAACACCTATTGGACAGTATACACCCAAGCCTAATAAGGATCTACTTATGTGAAATTGTAACAGAAAATGATGTTTGATTAAAATACATGTGTTAGTTTTTGAGATACAGCTATCGCAAAAATCGTAGAAAATGTAGCATATCAGGGTCAGCTGGGCGATTAACACCAAGACCCAATCAGCAACAAGTTATGCCAATGTCTAACTGAATCTGAAGTTTGAGAAAATCCATGCAATAGTTCTTCAGGTAGAGTTATTGCAGAAATCGTAGAAAATGTAGCATCACATATTGGGCGATTAACACCAAGACTCAATCAGCAACAAGTTATGCCAATGTCTAACTGAATCTGAAGTTTGAGGAAAATCCATGCAATAGTTCTTTAGGTAGAATTATTGCAGAAATCGTAGAAAATGCAGCATCACGTATTGGGCGATTAACACCAAAATTTAGTCAGCAACAAGTTATGTCAATGTCTTAACTGAATCTGAAGTTTTATGAAAATTCGTGCGATAGTTCTTGAGAAAAAGCTATAGCGGAAATTGTTAAAAATGCAGTGTATAGTGCCACTTATTGGGCTATAAACACCAAACCCTAAGTAAGTTGAGATCAGTAAAACTTATCTCAACATCTAACTGAATTTGAAGTTTGATGAAAATCTGTGCATTCCCAGCAAAGAAAGAAACAGTGGGCCATCAGCTGGAAAAAAGATGGCAACCAGCAGTGCCATCAGCGGTAAAGTGCAAGGGTGCCATTACTTAAACCTGTCGAAAAGTGTCCAAGCCAAATGCAGCTGGCCCATCAGTGATGGCCAACAGCAGGCCAGCATTGGTATGCCATCGCATTACTTCAATCCGGCACTTTTCCTGCAGTGCTAGCACCTATCCCACTGCTATTCCTTTGATGGCCCAGCACTTTCCCTTACAAAAATTTCTTATAGAATTCTATAAAAAAAAAATAAAGTATTATATAATTATGGCTCTTTTTTCTATAAGCTAGTTTCACCAAGAGCTGTAGAAATATCTGTAGAAATGTCTATAATAGAAATGTCTATGAAAATATCTGAACTGCATGTGGTCACCCTCCCAAGTACTGGCCGCGCTCGATGCTGTTTGGTTTTCTTGATCGGACATGAACAAGTGCTTTCAGCGTATGCTATGACTGTTCGTAGTTTTCAAGCTCTCATTACACTATTTCAAGTTTGTTTCTTTTGTGATTTACGTTCCCAATCATTAAACTGGTATAGAAATTATTCTATTATATAAAAATCCTATGTATTTTACACGCTTTTTTTTATTATTGATTCTGAACTGTGTAAATTATGAAAACCGAAATCCTTTGTAACCTAGTAAAACCAGATTTAAGGAGAAAAAAAAAGTTCATTGAAATAAAGAATTTATTTATTTATTCATTTACTTATTTATTTTGTTGGTGGCAGTGGTGCTATATTTTTTACAGTTTCAAAAGAATTAGCTTCACAGCTTAAATTGTGTTAAGATATTCATTTCAGATTTGTGTTCAAATACTCAATGTCTTCGATATTCGTAGCTCCACCTAGCGTAAGGGTTCCCAGCAATAATACTGCAAAAGTTTGTGCACTTCCATGTAGTGGTGGGCCGGCGCATGAGGTAAAATGGATGCCCAACAGAATTTTATCTGATGATTTCCAACAGCAAAGTTGACTGAAGCTGTCCAGCAGTGGTCATGCAGTGGTAGACCATCAGCCAGCAGTTCTCCATCATTGCCAGCACCTAGCTTGCTGCTGGCTAGCAATTTCCTCTTTGCTGGATTAGTTCTTGAGCAGAGCTATTGGGGAAATCATGAAAACTCAGCATAGCTGCACCACCTGCTGGACGATTTACACCAAAAACTAATCAGTACTAATTTACAAGTTATAACTGAATCTGAAGTTTGACGAAAATTCATGCATTAGTTCTTGAAATAGAGTTATTGCAAAAATCGTGAAAAATGCAGCATAGCAGCATTACCTGTCGGGCAATTTACACAAATTTACAATGAGGTATAACTGAATCTAAAGTTTTATTAAATTCTGAGTTGTAATTCTTGAGATAGAGCGCCTACAAAATTTGTGCCACATACAGACAGACAAATATTTTCTAAAAATAGTCGAATTATGTTCAGGACTTTCTCAACATATAAATCCGTTGAAACCCAGAAGTCGAATTTTTTCTTCTTGTAAAGATAGAAGACAGTAAAAGAACTAAAAAACAATTTTTGAATTGTTAAATTTTTATATTGCTATTGGAATGTTATTTTTAAAATTGTCCTATGCGTTGGCGTCTCTGACAAAAAGACTCTTAGTTTTATTGCATTTTTATATTTCCATTTAAAAAAATATATATATAAATATATAAAACTCTGCCTATGCTGCAGACCACAATTAAACGTTTTTCAAAATTTACCTTCCCCTTGATTTCGTTCTTCCGACACCCATGTATGCTGTATACATGAAGTACAATAAATAAATAATTTTATGCAATAGAGGTTAAGAATTTTAATGAGTCACTGTCCTTTTGAACTAACTTCTCGCTTTCATATTTAAAAAATCCATAAATGTGCAAGAAATTTTTGTATGAAAGAATACTTTTTTGAGAAAAGCCCTAAGAATTTAATTTAGAAAATTCTGAATTTAAAAATATAACCAGTCCCCTCCCTCACCCCCCACACACTGAAAAATTTAAGTCTCTCCTTCGATTGTCAGCACACAAACTTTAACTGCTTAATTTTTCTGTCCTGTTTTTCATTTTGAATTCTAGTGACATTAAATAAATAAACAGACATCTAAATATTCTCTGCCACACCCCACAAACAAGTGATGGCAGAGTCAGTAAAATACTAAATACTCACATATATCACATGAATGTCAATTTTTAAAAGAAACTGTGAGGAGATAAAATCACGCTTCACAGAAATAAAAATATCTACATTTTAAAAAAGGACTCTAGAATAGACATTAGTAAATATTACTATGGAAGTATTATTACTTTTGTCCAATTAAATCCACTGCTGCGAATAAAATGTAATATTTCATTTCTTTATCGCCCTGATTCGCACATTGTTCAATAACAAAGAGCAAATATTCATCAACACTACTGACCTTCTGAGATCTAAATACAAGAATGAAATGAAAACCATGGTATCTGTGCATTTTGAGCCTTACACCATCAATACTGTAAAAACAATATATCATCCGCTGTTGGCAGTTGCATGTAAAAACCAGATGTATGATATTTATTGCCTGTCATATAAACACCGAAATGATCATACTTTCATCTTTTCAAAAACCATTTAGGCTGAGAGAAATCACACCGTTAGTATCATGATAATCGAAACCGAGGATTTGGTATTTAATATCATGGTTTAGACTGGGAGAATCTTGAGGATTCATCATGGTTTAGGATGGGAGAAATCATTGTGTTAGTATCATGATAATCGAAACTGAGGAAGTCTGTATTTATTATCATGGTTTAAGTTGGGAGAATCTTAAGTATTTGAAGTTGAAGAATTGCAGTTTAATGAAAAAGTATGATAATCGCAGTTTACATCAGAATTATGATATTCATGATATACTGTTGTATAGGGGGTTTTGATATCGTTATCACAAGTTATATTTTAAATCGATTTTATTGGTTTTATCGATATATCACCCAGTCCTAGTGTTTAGTGACTAAAAAATAGAGCAGATGAGTATTTTTTTCTTAAATAAAGTTTTAAAGATTCTAAGCTGTATATACCAAGGAGGAGGGGGGGGGCAGAAATAGAAACTTCAGAGAAGGGGGGGTTATAATTTGGATTTGGTTATTTGCCTATTGTTACTGAAATCAAATGATTTGTTCCATTTCACTATAAAGGAAAAATATTTTTCATAAAATATTGTCAAACAGCATTTTAAGCTGGCTTTAATGCTGCAAGGAAGTAATCAATTATAATTCAAGATGTCTGACAGGGAAAAATGGAAAATGTTATTCGATTCTTTGGCAGGAAGGATTGCACTAAGTTTGTTTTGAAATTCAAACTCGTTACTTTATGATACGTTCACAAAATCATTTCCCTTCATATAATAGTGGAAATGCCAGTCATTTTTATTCTGATAGCAACAAATCATATAGTTTCCCATTTTCCCATAAAGACAAAATATCTTTAAAAAAATATTGAAAAATGAACCAATCAATGTTAAAGAATAGCTTTGATTATTTACACATAACTGAACATAAGGAACATACATAAAATATTATTTTATGTTCCTTATACTTTTTTCGTTTTATGCGATACTTTCTAAATGTTCAAATACAATGTTAATGCAGAGTTAAGGTTAAGCAGTTTGTGAAATTCTAATTATTTATTAATAATGTGATTATTAAAACTTCATAAGTAGAAGCATATATCATTTTGGTCACCATTTGAAACATGTTATTGTTAATTACCCGACTGAAAAGAAGGGTTATGTGTTTCATGCGTATCTGTGTATGTGGATTTCTTTATACCCTCGAAACATACCAACGCCTGGATGGATTTTAATGAATGAGGTCTCTATTGATTCGTCTTAATGGCCTGATGGTTATAGGCTATGTTTTGTTTTTATAAATTCAAAATGGCGGTAGATACGAAAATTTTTTTTACGCACCCTATTGAGTGGCATATCATTGGATAGGTCTTTCAAAATGAAGAAGATGTTTCATTGACTATTTTACAGTCAGAAGCTCCATTAAAATATTATACTGCCTGGAAGTTGTGTATGTAGGATCTCTAGCTTCACTGCAACTCTTAACTATCATAGACATCTATAGACCTCATCAAAACAGTGTTTATAGATAGGAACTAACAACTAAACAGAACTTAAAAGTCATCAATACAAGTAAATAAAAAAAAATAGGTAAGTAATATAAACAAGTAATATCAAAAAATACTTTATGTCAATTCCTACTTAGGTCAATAAAAGAAATTCTTTCTCCCATTCTTCTTTCCTCTTGGTGCTTAAAATGCCTTGATCAAGAAGAGGGCTCTCTTGGTCTTAAAATGCCTTGATCAAGAAGAAGGCCCTCTCGATTATTGAAAATTAATTAATTTAATTTAATTAATGAATTAATATTTGAAAAAAAAAACTGGATTAACATCAAGTGTCATCCACTACAAGTTTAAAAAAAATTATTTGAGCTTGATTGGATGAATAATAAGTATTTTTTTAATGATTTAAAATTTGAACAAGATATCTATAGCGAGAGTGTGAGCTAATAGTAGGAATTGAAAAAAAAAATAGTTTCACATTGATGAGAAATAATTAATTAGTTCACTTTTTACGCAGTCGGGTTTTTTGATTTTTTTAATTTAATTGTTTATATACAGTATGGAACCGTTTATCTGGAATGATATTTCTAATAGACTTATTTCAGAATCTTTGCAGAAAAAAGTGTCATACATTGCCAGTTTGACATATGCACTGCTTGAAACAAATGTGTAATTTGATGTCAACATCTAGTACTTGAAATGGAAACATATTTAGTTGTATTTTAGATGTTTTAATTTTTATGCAGAGGAAACAGAAGAATTTTTATTCTCAATTTTATTCTTATTCCATAAAATACCTCCTTTCAAACTCTGGGTAACTTTTGATCTTTCTTACATTTCATTTTTAATCCAAGTAATCTAATAATTTAAAATCAGAAATAATGCCACAACCAGATATATTCCATAAAACTTATCAAATGGATGCTGCTTTAATGCCCAACCAGTTAACCGGGAAAACCAATTATCCGGAATACATCTGACCCCAACCATTCCGGATAAATGGTTCTGTACTGTATAAAAATAGTTTCACATTGATGAGAAATAATTAATTAGTTTGCTTTTTACACAATCGGGTTTTTTATTTTTTTAATTTAATTGTTTATATATATATATGTGAACATGTAGACACAAAAGTATGCCTTTATAATGTATTCTAATGCACAATTTTAATAATGTTTGAAATGAAATCATAATCAATGAACATTTTTTTTTTTTGTTTTTGCTATCTTTTTTTATAGTTTCAATATTTTTTTTTTCTGTATTATAGTGACTCTGGTTTATATAACTGTTTCATATACTTTAGCTCTTTATAGTATGCAAGAATAAATGAAATGATGATGATTTCATACTATTTACACATTTTCATTTTTAATTAATTTTTTCTAATTCAGTGAAACCTCTGAAAACATAACCAATATGTATCAGAATCCTGCTTTAAACGGAAATTTTCCTGTTTCCATTGAAAAGACCGAGATACAATTATAAGAGATGGCATTCATGCTAAGATGGATTCTCCCTAATCCCTTACAATTTCATCTTAGCAAATTTCATTGTAGAATCTGATATACATCCTGTGTTTTGTGTATGTATGAAGGGGAGGGGGGGATGTGTATTATTCGGCAATGCATTTGCCAGTGATTTTTAATATATTTCCATATTCTCAACTAATGCTTAATGAAATATTTATATGTATATTGCACATTTTGTTTATTCTTTGGTGTTACATATTTTTTTTTTAAATGTTATAATAACTGAATTTAATAATAGTCTTCTAATGTACAATAGTATGGTGTACTAGTTCTTACATGTACCCAAGTTTTAATTACATACAGTTTTTTTATTTTATGCGAGAAATTACTTATCCTTAGCACTGAAAAGAAGAACATGTCATTTAAGAATTAATTCATTGACAGTTGTAAATTGCACTAGTAAAATGTTTCAATTGATAAAATAAGAACATATGCTGCTACTTATTCCGTGTGATTTCAAGAACTGTTCCTTCAGACTTTATATCTTACTGCTAAAATTAAGCAAGTAAAAATTTGATCATAGAAAAAAAAATCTACCAGTTTAATTTTATTAAAGTAGCAGAGTAGTAGTAAGTGCAAGAAATTTCAGCATTGTAACTGATTCTCCCCTCCTTTTACCTACTCTAAAAAATCATAAATTAATATTTTTTCTTTTGCTGTTATATTTTACATCTAATTCTGTGCCTGCATATTTATTAATTTAGTCACTATATCATTGTTTTTCTAATTTTCCCTAGGGCATTATGAGTGAAGATACTGTATTAGCTGCAGCAGCATGGCGAATGTTATTTGCCTGCAAGTCTGTACATCCTCAATTATTAGAAAATGCAGTTTTATATATTCGTAAACAACTAGCACATGTAGAATCTCAAAATATTCAAGATATTGTTTACCGAGGATCTGTTTCATTTCTCCCTTTGGATGATATTTTTTCAGATATTGAAATATAGTATTAAATTCTATTTAATTAAATAATAAAATCTTATGTCAGAGTGTTTTTTTTTATGCCTGTTCACATTTTCAGAAATATGTGATTCCTTTAAAACATTGTATAGTTTCTAAAGAAATTCAGTTGAGCCCACATGTTAGTCAATGAGGTTTTGAAAAACATTCACTATATCCAATATTCATAATAGCAAATACAGTATAAAAAATGGAAGAAATAATCAAAAGATATTTACCCTTTTCCTTAATTTTCACCCATTTGTTTTTAAAATTTTATTATATTTTAAGGAGAAAGTTAGTAACTTTTCTTTGAACAGCTGATTTTAAAATTGATTTACACATTTCTTCTTCAGTCAGACATATAAATGTTTTTTACAGCCAATATTATGTCTTTCAAAATTAACTCATAACTTTTTTTAGTCTCTCCACAGCACGTTTGGATCACACTAATTCTTTGTTTTCCAATTCTG
Source organism: Maratus speciosus (assembly GCA_963932465.1). Taxonomy (NCBI): domain Eukaryota; kingdom Metazoa; phylum Arthropoda; class Arachnida; order Araneae; family Salticidae; genus Maratus; species Maratus speciosus. Next base: position 264,322,661 of record OZ010787.1, read on the forward strand.
TATCATCATCTTCTCAGATTCAGATGGATTTAGAACTTCAGCAATGCTATTTTCATCTGTTTCTAGGTTACTATCAGTGTAATAGTGTTAGTTACATTTTGTTTTCGTTCATTCCACCCCAAAGAAAACTGTTTTCAGGATCAATTTCTAGAGAAAAATCTAAGATTTGTCCATTGAGAAATCTTATGTGTTTCCAGCAAAGTTTTGAATGTTTTTGGTTCAATAGAGCACCTCCCATCTTCTAAAAATAAGCATGTGGTTTTTACATCAGCAACAAATCTCCGCTTCAATTCAATGTTCAACAAAAGTCGAATTATCATCATTCTGTATTACACTTTGATGCATTTCATTATGCCCATATCTATAGGTTGGATTTTTGAAATTGTATTTGACAAAAAACAGCATTGTGTAATGTTTTTAAGCTAGATGTTTGTTTTATAGGCTGTACAGTTAGCAATCAAAACAAAAATTTCTTCTCGTTATTTGATAAGCCATTATAAATTTCATTCAACCATTCAGAGAAAATTTCTAAAATCAATCATGCCTTTTCATTATTCTGGCATCCTACAGGTAATTCAATGTTTTTGAGACAGCGAGGATTCTTGGATTTTCTGATAATTAAAATTTTTTTTGTTATCCGGCCAACCATATTGCAGCAAAATAATGCAATTAGTCTGACTTTAGGATGTTTTCCATCAGTACAGATTTCTCCTTTTACTGCAAATGTGTGATCTGATAAAAAGTCCTGTCTCATCAGCATTGCAAACATCTGAAATTTTAAATTGTTTAATTAAATTTTCTGCACTTTTCAATCCTTCTTCAATTATTAATTCATTTTCTCCTTGTGCACTTTCTCATTTAGTTTTTAGAAAAAATGCATAGCAATTCTTAAAACGTTGCAACCATCCTTTACCTGCAACAAAATCTTTTTTTCTTAAGCTTGTAGCAAATTGCATCACTTTTTTCTTTAAAATAGGTCTATTAATAGGTAAATTTTTTTTGCTTTTTCTGATATAAACTACTTAAGGCAATTTTCAACATTATCATATGAACATCATCAAAAACAAAACCATTTTCTGTCAAAGACAGTTAAAATTTTGTGATATGTTTTTAACGCACCACTTTTGTTCTTTAAATCTGTCTATAAAGAATTTTCTGAAATCCTGAATTTCTTCACGAATTTTTTTCAAATTTTTTCATTTGACCTGCATTAAGTAGGCTTACTATTTCAATTTTAGTTTCTAATGAGAAACGTTTTGCTTTACCATGGTTTTTGAACACTAAAAAGGGCTAACTTCTCAGTCCTTGCATCAAAAAGCAACTAAAAATCACGGTGATTGTCATCCTTACATGCAAAATTTTCAATTAAAAAGGACTTCCTGACTATAGTTTCACTCTCAGGACTGATATTTGCGGCAAAAATGCCCAGAAAAAAAGACAGTGTTCTGTCCCTTCATTTTTTAAACCTTTGTTCTTCAGATATTACATTTTTAGTGAAACTTTACTTTTGTACTCAGACAGCAAAACTTCACAATTTCTGATAATGACATATTCAGTTGTTTGCTGTAAGCAATCTCTTTAACATTATTCAAGCATTGTGGATCCAAAGGGACAGAAGAAAATTGTATTAAGGGATACTTCACTACTTCCAATCTTGCAGTAAATGACCTTGATTGTAGTATGAAAGAATCACATGGGAAAAAAAGTTAGAACTGTGTTAATATTCTAGGCTCTTTAATGAATTAGATAGAAACAAATTTATAAGAAAGACATAACAGGTTATTTATTATGCTAATAATAAATGAGGTATATGTAACATAAATTAGGTTTTTATATTATCTGTTAAGTTTGGTTTTGCTAAAGTACTTTGCAGAATAGATTATCTTAATTGAAATTATCAATTTTGGGAACCATTGTGATTGTTAATTTTTTCAGAAGGACTATAGTTGGGAAGAAAAATGCTTATCATAGTTTCTGTGGTATCTACACTATCTTCCGAACAATCACTTGAAATATTTGAATAAAAATTATTTGTATTTAATATAAAGTTTTGTTAAAGGAACAATAAAATTAAAGTTTGAAGTTAAAAAAATATGAATTCTTTATGAAAAAAAAAAAAACCAGCATATAGTTTTCTTTTAATGTAAATTAAAGGGTAAAAAATATGTGCTGTGTGTAAATTCTTTAATTAGCCCCATGTATGCTTTTAAATTAAGAAATGTGATAAATTAAAAATGAATCTTAGGCATGATAAAAGTTACTATTCCAAAATACGTTAAAATAATTATTGAATTATTTTTCACAGTATTAATCCTTCTGTAGCTCACCTTATTTTTCGATCATCCATTGCATACTGGTTCAATTTGATCCCAGCTAATTTTCATCAAGCTATAACTATATAATTTATGGCAAAAGTTTAAATTTTATTTTAGTTTTTAAAGCTTTTGAACTGTACTTTAAGATTATTTGATTAATTTTACCTTAGGAATTATTTTTAATTGAGAAAAAAATTATTTAAACAGGAGTATGTTTTCAAGAATGTCAATTTTACTTCAAGCACATTCAATTCAATAAATTAAAATCTCATATAGAATTTTAAAGTTTGATTACTAAAACATACTTTTTCAATAAATGATTAACTTATGTTTATCCTGCCCCTATTTGTGCATGGCTGTAGATAAGAAAGAAAGATTTTCTAGCTCATCTTTTTCACATATACACTGTCAACTTGTCAAAAAACATGGGATGCATCATCTGTGGTTGTTTTTGCTTTTAGGACAGAGGCGTCATCAAAATTCTGCCAATGGGCAGGGGGGGGGGGGGGGGGGTTCAAATCTTATTTATGTATAATAGATATAATGGGTGAGAAGCCTCCTTGAACTCACACACACACTAGCACTGCCCTTCTTTTAGGAACTGACATCTATTACGATGATTCTAAAATGAAAAAAATTGTAGATTTCTCAACAAAATCTAGATGCTTCTTTCTGGGTTAACAGCATCCTCAGGATTTCAGCATTTTCTACTTTCACTCCAAAAGAAAAAAAAAAATCCGGTGATATCTCTTTATAAACTATCTAATTCGGATCAGTTTTTTCAACATTGCCATTAATCGATAAATGTTGATCAACAACGGAATGAATGTGAAAATGGCTTGCTTTCCTTGTTTTTAGTGGCATTAACACTAAAAAGGCTGTGAGGGGTCATTTTGACCCCTACCATATAAATATATTTCGGTTCGAACCAGAAATTTCTTTGTAAAATGAGTTTAAAAGACACAAAGATGAAAGATGTTAAATAAATATGTTAAACAGATTTAAATAAAAATTCCGGTGTAAAATATTTTTATAAAACTTGAGTAAAATTTCCGGTTGTTTTAGTGTTAAAACGTTATAAACACTATTGATTTAAAAAAAGTAAGCATTTACTTTACAGCTGTTTAAGAACAAGATTATTCTTCTTAAACAACTGTTGGGAAATAACCTGAGCAACGAGACTTGTTTTCAGATCTATTGTGCCACTTGATATTGCCTTTGCGATGAATTATTTTGTTTTTGCAATAGTAAAAGTGAAAGTGGGCTATGCAATAGTGAAAATAATAAAATTGCTTTATCAAACAGAGTGAAAAACACACGATGAACTTACAGCTTGCTAAAAAAGCTAAGTGCCATTACGCATTTTAAACTGATATTGGATACTTATTCCTTACACTTATTATAGGCTTTTCATTTATACAACTCTTTGGGTTACGCTGATTTCTCCAGGTTGCAGCCTGGACATAATGTAAAATTTCTTTGATATGTGACGTTTTCTCTCTATTTTTTTTTCTTTTTTTTTTTTACGATATCAAATAAAATTTATTACTTGCCTTTTTGGCTTCTCTTTTAATTTTTTTCATATTTAATTTTCTTATTTAACTCTTAATCTTAATGTTGTTTAATTTTCATTCAAATCAGTTACTGTGACATTTATTGTTTAAAATAAAACTTGTGTTATAAAGCAATTGTAAACAACTATGCCACATTTTGCATAAATGATCTTGATCATGACATTCCACCTTATTTTATAATTGCTTTCTATTGCAGTTTCAAAAATTTCAAGTTTTCATATACAGTATTTTTTTCATAAAGTAATAGTAAAATTTTATATGACTAAAAAGTGAAGGAATAATCATAAAAGAATATATATATTTTCATATCTATTTTAAGAAAAAATTGCAGAACTCGATTGTAATAAATTCACTTTTAATGAAAATTTCAGCCTTTGTCACGTACGAAGAGGAATTGAAATAAAGTGTCAAGTCTTTTTTACAAATGTAACCAGAAAACAAACAGAAATAAAAAATTACAATAATTTTTTTAATATCATTTTATCCCTTAAAATTTTTTCAGCATTCGGAAAAACAGAGCAATGTACAAAACACCAAAAGATTATGAAGGTGTTGATTAGTGAGGGCTAAGCAGTAGGGTTGGTGGGGGTAAAGATCCGCATGGGGCAAAACCATGCACTAACAGATTTAATATGAACGCAACGGTCTTTTAAATTTTAACCAATAGACTGCAGTTAGGTTTCAATCATACCAATTGTGTATTGATGCGATGAAAGTAGTACTCCGTGCAGAAAAAAGGAGGTAAGTTTCAATTTTTCATTTTTGATGTAATATTAAAAAAGAAACTAAGTGATCGTTGAGTCCAAAAAATTCAGTGGAAAACGGAAACGAAGTATACCTCTATTGTATTCTTTTAAACTTGCAGTTGGCCGGTTAAGAGGATTCTTCACGCACTTGAAAACATACGCTCCATAATTTTAATCCTATGGGCAGGTTATTTTCGAATTTCTTGTTTTAATTTTAATATTTTTAAACGATTTCTTTTGCATGGATAGCTGAGCTCAATCTTTTATATAACTCTTTTTTATTTTTTCGATTTTAGTTGCAGTTTTTTTTAAAAAGGTACTTTCAGTTTCGAAACCGGTTTTGAAACTGAAAGTACCTTTTTAAAAAAAATCTGCAACCAAAATCGAAAAAGTAAAAAAGAGTCATAGTAAAGATTGGGCTCAGCTATCCTATGCAAAAAAAAAAATCGTTTAAAAATATTCAAACTGAAATGAGGAATTTGAAAATAACCTGCCCATAGGATTAACATTACGGAGTGTGTGTTTTCAAGTGCGTGAAGCATACCCTTGGAGGGCACTGCACAATGGGGTAAAAACCTGCATATGTCTTGAAGGCAAAGATACGCACAAGTGCTGGATGCGGAGTTTTGCCCCATCGTTTTACCTAGAGGCAAATCTTTCTCAAATTACGTTGTGGGAAGCTTAATATTTTTTCTACGTTAGTATTGTATGAAGTAGATGTGAGTAGATATCTGATTAACGTAATCTATTTAACTACTTTTTTCTTTTCAAGTTAAGTTTTTTTTTCAATGATAGAATAAAGGTATCTAATAATCTGCCTGTTTTTTAAAGCCATTCTTTTTGTTCTATGAAATGCTTTTGTTTTAACTCTTCTAATGAGCAGGACATATATGACGGACATGATTCATAATAGTTTCCTTCAAGTCTCCAGGAACATAGATGTGTTGCTTTTTTATAGTTGCTGCTTCAATCGAGTTACAACTTTCTGCTGGTGTCTTGCAACAATGCTAGAAAGGTCGTGAGAACCTCTTCCTCCCTCTATTTCATCCAGACATACATGTGTCCCACATTATTATTAAAGGAATGCACCACAAAGTTATAAACACATAGATTGCGTTTATAATAAGCTATGTGCGTTGAAAGCTTAGAAAGTTTAGTGCTTTTTGCAAATCGAATGCACAGCAGTAAGTTTCATCTGAGGCTTTAATTTTATCAGTTTTTATTTTCTTTCTAGCCTGTTTAGCTATCCGCAAGTGGAGCTCTCCTTCGATTTCAAGACTTTTTCAAGTGTTTTCACCATTTTGTGTTGCGAGCTTGATTGACATCACATAATTTACATGTATCTGTATTTGGCGGCTTGAAGTGTAAATTAATTTTTTTGCTGAAGACTTTACAATAGAATTTCTCTTTGACGGGCGTCTTATACTTTGTCGTCCGTTCCTCTCTAGGCCTAAGATGGTGATTAGAGTTCTTTTTTTTCCTTGTAATGATTTTTTAAGAAAACTCTGTCGGTATTTTTACAGTTTTTTTTTTTTTTACCGAGAGGAGAGGGGGGTCATCAAAAACAGTATTACTTTCCCGTCATAGTTTATACATCTGATTCACGAATGTTTATTTTTCATCAGAAGTTTTGAAATCGCTACTTATTTAAAATACAATTTTTTTTATAGCAATGAGGCAAGAATTAGACAATAAAATGTCACAGATAAAAAAAAGTAGTGATGGAGTAGTACACTGATGAATGGACTTGATTCAGTATGGTTGCAAAGGTCTTTTGTATTACTTCACCAACTCTGGGCACAGATGCAATCTATGAGAAAGTATGTGAACTACAGACTTGTTGCAGTATGGCAGTAGATAAAACACAGTCTACTGCACCTTCTACATAAGCTATCTCATTTTTTTTTTTTTTTTTAAGTGGACTTGGTCTACTATGGTTGTGAGCCTCTCATATAGTCCTCAATTATCTAAATTGGGTAGTTTTGTTGTCAAGGTGCAAGTCAACGCTGACTGCTTTCTGCTCTACGAAGTGAAAATTATTTCGGGTACTTTTGGGTTATAGTGGCCCCCACAATTACGATTATGCCAAGATTACAGTTACGATTTCGCCAAGATCATTGAAAAGCTTATATGGGGCATTCTCACAATCTTTTGACTTTTAAGTCCCTGAATAATAATTTTTATTTTAGTACATATTCTTGTAGGGTTTTTTATTTCATATATTGAGGAACATCCCATTGCATGATTGCATAACAATACTAACGAGGTAAATAAGTTTTAGACGATGTTGGGGGTCCAAATACCAGGAAAACTCCTATACCGTCCCATGTCCCTGATGCTGATTTTTAAGTTTGGAGCTGCCTGTAAAAAATTGTTTCAATAAAAGTAATTCGATGTAATTTTTTTCCGAAACTGGAACAATTGTTTTATATAAATATGTATAAAAAATTAACCTTCACACATTTTTACGGTTAATATTATTTTTTGAACTCTGTCCCTGGATTTTAGATTCCTCTAGCTAAACTTATACAGGGTGTCCGGTCTCAACGGTGTCCAATGGCTAATTCCTAAACTGTTAGTCACAGACATATAGTTCTAATTACAAAAATGTTTTAAATGAGGTAAAGAAATATTTTTAAAGCTGTTTAGGTCAAGAAAAACCTTTATTTAAAAATTACGAAATTTAAAATTTTATACGGTTCCGCGGTCCTATAAGTGATATTTAGTAAACTTTTCCTATTTCTCTAACAAGTAAGGCAAAAAAAGTCCCATTCACCTAACACTAAAATTGACCGAATTATGACATTTTCAATTTTATGACTTAAACCACTTTTCTGTAACTGAAAACAGATGACTTGGACCAAGCTTTTAGGGGTCGTACACGAAGTGCTTAAAGCATTATAAAGGGCGTCCATTCCAAACGATGTTCAATGGCTAATTCCTAAACTGTTAGTCAAAGACATATATTTATTATTACAAAAAGGTTTTAATTAATGTAAAGAATTATTTTTAAAGCGATTTAACTGAAGGTGCTGCCCCCGTATAAATATTACGGTAGTGTTAAGTTTTAGGGTTTCGTTCATCTGACGAAACCCTATTCGTCTCGCTCCTCTGTCTGTCCGTCTGTCACAGAGCCCGTTCTCAGAAACTATACATGTTGGAGACTTGAAATTTTGCATACTTATAAATGAACACAACACATCATACGACAAATCATAAAATTTTGAAAAAGTCGTACATTTAACCCTTTGGGCTCCCACATGTGTATTTTAAACAATTCTTTCTAAGTGAGCCCCTAATTAGTATGCAGGCGTGAAATTTTGCATACTTATAGATGGACACCTCAGATCAAACGACAAATCATAAAATTTTGAAAAAGTCGTACACTTAACCCTTTGGGCTCCCACATGTGTATTTTAAACAATTCTTTCTAAGTGAGCCCCTAATTAGGTTGGAGGCGTGAAATTTTGCATACTTATAGCTGAGCACCTCACATCAAACGACAAACCATAAAATTTTGAAAAAGTCGTACACTTAACCCTTTGGGCTCCCACATGTGCATTTTAAACAATTCTTTCTAAGTGAACGCTAATTAGGTTGGAGGCGTGAAATTTTGCATACTTATAGCTGAACACCTCACATCAAATGACAAATCATAAAATTTTGAAAATGTCGTACATTTAACCCTTTGGGCTCCCACATGTGTATTTTAAACAATTCTTTCTAAGTGAGTCCCTAATTAGTATGCAGGCGTGAAATTTTGCATACTTATAGATGGACACCTCAGATCAAACGACAAATCATAAAATTTTGAAAAAGTCGTACACTTAACCCTTTGGGCTCCCACATGTGTATTTTAAACAATTCTTTCTAAGTGAGCCCCTAATTAGGTTGGAGGCGTGAAATTTTGCATACTTATAGCTGAGCACCTCGCATCAAACGACAAACCATAAAATTTTGAAAAAGTCGTACACTTAACCCTTTGGGGTCCCACATGTGTATTTTAAACAATTCTTTCTAAGTGAACGCTAATTAGGTTGGAGGCGTGAAATTTTGCATACTTATAGCTGAACACCTCACATCAAATGACAAATCATAAAATTTTGAAAATGTCGTACATTTAACCCTTTGGGCTCCCGCATGCGTAATTTAAACAATTCTTTCTAACTGAGCCCCTTATTAAATTGGAGATTTGAAAATTTGCATACTTATAGCAGAACACCTGAGGCCAGGCGACAAATCATTAAATCTTGAAAAAGTCTCATGTTTAACCCTTTGAGCTACCATATATGTATTTTAAACAATTCTTTCTAACAGAGCTCCTAATTAAGTTGGAGACATGAATTTTTGCATACGTATAGCTGAATACCTCAGAACACACGACAAATCATAAAATTTTCAAAAAGTCTTATACTAGTAAATCTGCAGATCAGGAGCCTCAACGTCAGCTCTACAATTCATTGTGTTTAGCACCCTTTGAGTAATATTAATCTTTCTACAAAAAACGAAATTTAAAGTTTTGAAATTACATAAACATTTATAAAACGAAAAAATATTTCGAAGGTTTCTGACATTAGAAACGTTAAATTAAACCCCTTGTTATGTAATGGTATTCTGAAAAATCACATGAGCTACTTATTCTGGTAATTTTTAGATAATAAAGTAGATTTCTTCAGGGGGGCTCTGCCCCCCTGAACCCCTTCGTAGTGTAATTTAATTTACATTTGTAATTATCAATTAATTGTGTTAATGTCCTTTAGTAAATTCTACCAGTAGACGGAAACGTACATGAATTCTTTTCTACAGCCCTGTATATTACGTGAAGATTTTTACGCGTCGTCTATAACATTTAAATTTAATGCGACAAAAAACCCTCTTAAAACTGCTCATATCACATTTCCGGGGATTAGTATGCATAGTGTGCACCATATATCCAGTTTCTGCGGAGTCCTGTATATGGTTCTATTTAAATTCTGCAAACATTTGTTAGTATACTAAATGTAATTGGGCTGGGAAATACATAACTCAAAAAAAAAAAAAAAAAAAAAAAAAAAATCCCACTGAAGCAATTCGCGCTCATTTTCATTTATACTTACGAATTCATTTGTGTATCCCTGTACATGGTCTATACAATATTTAAGCACTACTTATTAAGCACAAATTTACTTAACGTTAAAACGCACACCATAATCGAAAATGCTCTTCAGCAATCATCCCTAATAGACCAGAACTGTATCCGAAATTTTTTATGTGACCCTATAAATGAACGATAAATACGATTACAAATCATATTCAAGCTTCTTGTAGTCAACCACAGTAATGTAATTTAATTTCATAATGTTTGAATTAGTGCAACACAATTAACGCACTGACGACAGGCAATTTAATTAAATCTGGGTTTAAAAACAGTAGAAGCTCCTCCCTCTTCTGAAAGTGTCTCGGAAATTGGTTTCTGAGATATGCTTTTCATGTTTATGCAGCAGTAAATATCTTTCAATGTACGGATGTAATATATAATGTCTTACAATCTATAAAAAATATGGACAACACAATATAAATGTCTTTTCTGTAAGGTAGAAGTCACTTCCTTAGTCAATGATGTATTCTGAATAAAAACGAGAATTCTCGTTTCCCGTCGCTAATGTGTTAAAATAAGCTGTCAAGAGTTTTTTTTTCCCGTAGACCACATTTTAATTGACCACTTTTGTGTGACCCTGAAAAAAACATATGCTTTGCACCCCATATACTACAAAAATGTTTCAAAAAATACATATCAATTTTATTATTTTGTAACAGAGTAACATCATTAAAAAACGCCACAAAAGGATTTTCTTCAAAGATTGTAATATTATGAATACTTTTGAGTTCCCTGTACGCATGCTGTAAGTGCTACACATAACATATTTTATAGTAACCAGGTTCTAGTGCACCTTAATAAAGTATATAAATTTCATTACGTTTAAAATTGTGTAACATTATTAAAATACACCGCAGACGATTTTTCCCAAACACTATAATGTAACGGAATAGTTTTGAGTGCCCCTGTAATTAAGCTATGAATGCTACACTCTTCATTTTTAATACCAAACATATTTTGGCAAACCTCGATAACGTATATCAATTACATGTAATCCCGACTATATTTACGCGAGTTAGAGCAGAGCAAGTAGAGAAACACGGCAGGCGACAGATAGAAAAACTGAAGTCATAAATACTTTTCATCCATGTTGGAAAGTGTTAAAAAGGATTTACATGCCTTTAACTGTACTTTTTTTTCAGCATGGTTAAACATTAGTTTAAACATCCTAATCCATGCGATAGCAATAACATATTAAAAGCCCCCCAAAATATGCATATCTGGAGATCTATAAATCTACTGGAAAATAATTCATTATCGTGCCCACTGTTAATTGCATAAATTGCATCGATTTGGCGCGATAAAATATTTTTTGTGATAGCCTTTTAATAGTACTTGCAACAAAATTAACGTAATTTACTAACTTCATTCATATTTGACGCAATGATAGGCTACGAATAACAGTCGCTAGGCAACGAAGAAAAGGAAAAAAAAAAGAAATATGTATCATGTAAAACAAGAAAATTAATTTAAAAATTCTTTATATTATTGGAATACATGTATAAATGTCCTCAAAACATTATACACGTAAATAAAAAAATCTGATAGATATATTGATAAAACTTCAATATAATAGGAATAATTTAAAACCCTTATTTGGAATTTTAGTATCCATAATTTGACATTTAAATCCATTAATCAAACGTGCCATTTTCTTTCAACTAATCGAAATTTGAAAATCGTCTGACTTGCCGTAGAAAAGCATTATAAAGAAAAATAAAATCTTCCATATTTTCCGAACGAATGAACGAAATTTAACCAAAAACTATACAGCTACGTCCGGGTATCTCACGAATATGCCCAATTAATTTCAAGCTGATCGGATGCTTTTTGCGGCAGTTATCGCGGAACAGACAGACAGACAGACAAACGGAAATCAAAACTTTTCGTGTCTCCACAGTAAGCCTTCACTGACGTTTCGGCAATTATTTACTCCACCGTGCTCTAACTTGTATATTTTAAGCAATTTTTCTAACCTCCGCCCTTTTCTCCAGGGGAGCACTTTTCCAACTTTTGACGACACCCCTTTGACCATTCTTTCATATTATGCACAATAGCCTTACATATTTTAGTTCCACTTTCTACCGCCAGGGGCGCCTACTTATCTCGGGTGCTATGGGCCCAATCCCTTCGACTAATATATATACGGATAGCATGTAAAATGGAGTTTCGTTCGGATAGAGGTTTGTTTAGATTAGAGTGCAACCCTGGTTGCGAAGTGTGGAACTAACAGATTTTTCAAAAGGATAAAGTGTTTTTTTTCTTATTAAGACCGCCATCACCTCGAGTAACATATCTACTGATAGGTTGTTTAACGAAGTTTCCTTCCGATACAGTTTTGTTAAGAATAGAGTGCGCATCCTGGTGGTGGAATGTGGAGCTAACAGACCGCGATTTCATTTAAAATAAGAAATCTAACAAGGCGATCTGTTTGAAATTTTAAGATAATTTATAACACATAAGAAAAAGTTTATAAAAAATGGCGCGTGAAATTTCGGGCAGGTGAGGAGAGGGGGAGGAGCAAAATATTTCTTTTTTAGGGTTTCGTTCATCTGACGAAACACTATTCGTCTCGCTCCTCTGTCTGTCCGTCTGTCTGTCTGTCACAGAGCCCGTTCTCAGAAACTATATATGTTGGAGAGTTGAAATTTTGCATACTTATAGCTGAACACCTCACATCAAACGACAAATGATAAAATTTTCAAAAAGTCGTAAATTTAACCCTTTGGGCTCCCACATTTGTATTTTAAACAATGCTTTCTAAGTGAGCCCCTAATTAGGTTGGAGGAGTGAAATTTTGCATACTTATAGCTGAACACCTCACATCAAATGATAAAATTTTGAAAAAGTTGTAAATTTAACCCTTTGGGGTCTCGCATGTGTATTTTAAACAATCCTTTCTAAGTGAGCTCCTAATTAGGTTGGAGGCATGAAATTTTGCATACTTATAGCTGAACACCATCATGCGACAAATCATAAAATTTTGAAAAAGTTGTACATTTAACCCTTTGGGTTCCCACATGCGTATTTTAAGCAATGACTATAACTGTACCATATGCGTCACTAAATGTATATGGGGCATTCTCACAATCTTTTGACTTTCATGTCCCTGAATGATAATTTTTATTTTAATACACTTTTTTGTGTTTTTTTTTAATTTCATATACTGGAGAACATCCCATTGCATGATTGCACAACAATATTAACGAGATAAATAGGTTTTGGACGATGTTGGGGGTCCAAACACCTGGAAAACTCCTATACCGTTCCGTGTCCCTGATGCTGATTTTTAAGTTTGGAGCTGTCTGGATAAAATTGTTTCAATAAAAATAATTCGATGTAATTTTTTTCTGAAACTGGAACTGTTGTTTTATATAAATATGCAGCTAAAAATTAACATGCACACATTTTTAGGGTTGTTATTATTTTTTAAACTTTGTCCCTGGGTTTTAGATTCCTTACCACCCCTCTTCTAAAATTATACAGAAAATCATTTCAGATGCAGCCACAGAATTTATTTCAAGTTTTTTCTCATGCAGAAGTATGCTAGAGAAATAATGTCTAAAATTTTTTGACAGGAAATTTACTGTAAAATTTAAATCAGCATTTAAATATCAATTTCAAGCATCGTGGCTTTATTTGTAGTCTCACCGTCCCCAAGGTTTATTCCAGCACTTAATTAAAAAAAAATTAATTTAATCTAATGTTAACAACTGTTTCTAAAAATCAATGAACATTGTGGCTATCACTTAGTCTTAACATGATTTTTCTAAAAATAGGGGGTAATTTTCCTTACCGTCCTTTTTTTTTTTACCATTTCGTCCCTTTTTTCCAATACCATCCCCCTTTTTTTACCTTACCGTCTCTTCTTAAACACCCCTTTAAGACAATGTTATACAAAAATTCTGTATTAAAAGTACTACATTGTTATTATTTCTTATTTGAATGTCCTGTGGGTACTATGCAAATTCATTATAAGTAAAAATTTAGAAGAAAATAAAAAGTTATAGGGGTAAAATGGTAACGAAAATTAATCTCGCAAGTTTAACTTAAACCTTGGTTAAATAAAAAAAAAATTTCGCTTCTGACCATTTTTTCTTTATATTGAATCATTAACGCATTCGTCTATCAGATTAAAATTATATTTTAGCAAGTTTAATTTTGTCAGATTTTCCCCCCCAAAAGTCAAAAGATTGTGAGATACCCCATATACATCATATATTATTATATTGTCTGTTGGAAAAAAGTAGCTAAGTTCAAAAATTGGATTATGATTTTTAATTTCGGGCAACATACAGACAGCCTGGAGTATTATTAGTCAGGATAAATGGGAGTCTCTGAGTGAGTCAGGTGTGATCTATAGTGGAAATTTTTAGATATACAGTAGAACCTCGATTAACGGAGGATCGATTAATCGAGGTATCTGTTAACCGATCTGATAACGAAGTCTGTTTTTTGTGAATGAGCCTTGAAAAAGACCACACTTTTTATTTCACTATCGATGCTCTTCTGCCCCCAAAAGCACTCAATTTCTAAGAAACATTGCACCCTGAGAAGTCAACAGCGAACAATGCTTTGTTTTCAGTGGCCGCGTGAACTTTTATAAATTTTTCAATTTGATTTTTAAAATTTACTACTAGTAGTTGATTTCCTTTTTAAATTTGTTAAGCTGTGAAACATAACTTTACATATATTTATTTTTATCATTTAAAAAAAAAAAATCTATTGTTTTTTATTTTAAGAGATGTTAAATTCGCAAGCACGGCGAGTTTTTATACACAGTTTCTATGAACCGATATTTTCCATATCTGAGGTACTAGCGGTCCCAATTATCTCGGATAATCGAGGTTGCACTGTATGTACTCTAGGAAAAACGGGTTGGAACATGATTTTTTTTTTTTTTTTTTTTTTTTACAAGAACTTTTAAATCTAAGTTCCGTAAATAAAGTTGTTCCAGAAAGGCCGAACGAGCGTTGTGAATTTTTTTCGAACAACACTTTCCTTATGAGAAGGTTAGCATAAATTTGCTGTCATTAACGCTTGTAACAATGATCCCTGCTTATATTATTTAAAAGAAATAAAATTACTAATACACCGAATGCTGAACTAATGCTGTTCATAAATTCCAAACCATATAAAATTCATTCACATTAATTTACATATTTACAATAAGAAAAAAAGTTTAATAAGAAAAGAAATACATATAGTTGCATATTATTAGTACTTTAAGAGGTAACATGTAGATTAAAAATAATTATTTGTTTGCAATATAAAAAAAAAAAAAGAAGAGAGAAGATACACTTCCTCCCAGTAGCTGACGGATTATTATTAATTCCAACAATGCATAAGAAAATAGGTTTTCACACCAAGAAATATACAAAAAAAGAAAAAAAAAAAGATCGCGAAAAAACAGCAAATTTCCCCCAAAAGATCGCGAAAAAAAAGCAAATTTTCTCAAAAGATCGCACAAAAACGGAAAATTTCCCCCAAAAGATCGCGAAAAAAAGCAAATTTCCTCAAAAGATCGCACAAAAACGGCAAATTTCGTCAAAAGATCGCGGAAAAACGGCAAATTTCCCCCGAAAGATTGCGAAAAAAAGCAAATTTCCTTAAAAGATCGCGAAAAAAACACAATTTCGTGAAAGGGGCGGGACCCCCCCCCCCCGCTGTATTTCCGAAAATTCGATGTGAATTTCCGAAAAAAAAATTTTTCACTCAGAATCACCCCTGAAATAGGATATACATAATCTAAACTTTAAATACGTGGAACATACTGTAGGATTATCATCCGTCGGTGGATGGCGCTAACTTTTGAGAAATAATCCAGATGTATTTGTAGATATATATAACAGATTTATAATTTGGCGATAAATCTTGGTCGCTTCGCGATTCATCGTCGGGGACCGCTATAACCCAGAAGTACCTTATTTCTTTTTACGATAATGGTTACATTGGACAGTTGTATACGTGCGATAGTACCTGATAGTTAAAGATTCTGTGAAATGATTGAGGATGCCTTCATACGCATTAAATTATGTTCTACTTCTTTTCTCTATACCGATCCGAAATAGTTCTGCTAAATACCATAATTTGACAAAGTTTAACATCGAATAATCGCTTTACACATTTTTAATGGTTCTTGGTATAATTCAAATACATTCATTTTTGTACTTGCTGCTTTTTTACTTGCTTATAAACAACCGACAGTTACCGTTTTTTGACCAAATAACTTTTGAAAAGGGTTTGTGAATACGTTTTATTATAGCTTCATATTAATTTACATCCAGTATATTGTGGTACCTAGTTCTTCTGTATAAAATAATAAAACATTTACTACTTTTTTGAAGTGAAAGATTTCACTCAACACTCATTCGTTTTAGTGGAAATGGAACAAAAATATGCAGTGCGGTACTTTTCCCCAACACTGCGAGTTTTTACCCCAATGAAACAGCAAAGGCCCACAGGGCAATGTTTTTAAAAAATTGCAATTCCTTGCGAAATCATAATTTGACAGAATCTAGACTCATGGTGACACTGGCTGATGTTCTTATATAACATTTTAATCAGCCATCAAACAAATTTAGACTAATGTGTTCATTAAAAATCAAAATTTATGGAAATTGCGGGTTTTTATCCCGACCTGCCGTATATAATTAAAATGAAATCACGTGTGTGCAAATAAATCTAAAAATAAAAAAAGCATTAAACGAGAGTGTGAAAATGCAAAAAACTATGAATGTGATACGGAATCTTCAGAGGAGACTGACAGCCACAATTCATAGTGAAGAATACGTTATTTCATAGAATATTGATAACATTTAATAACCAGTAAAAATGTATTTTTTCTTGAAAGCGCAGATTCAATTAAGTTTGATAGCTAAGCATTATCTTTTAAACATGCACGCTCTCCTTGAAGGCAGTCGTTAATTTCTTCAAAAGAATAAAATTCAGGACATTTTTGTTTAATTCTGGAAATTTCTACAGACAATTTAACTGTGAACAGACATTGTAAACGAATTAAAAATGATTTTTTAATAGTTCTTTGAGTTTTCAAAATTCCCTTCTTTTTAGAGTTTGTCCCTGTTTCGTAGATTCATTTATAAGATGGATCCATTACACATTACAGGTAAAAACTCTCTACAGGTGAAAATCTTTAGCTCAGAGATTTTTTTTTGATAAATGCGTTGTTTGGTGCAAAAGTGGTGCAAGTATAATAAAAAGTATTTGATAAATTGAGTTAAGTGCACAGAAGGTATATAGACATACCAATCTATACATAAAAATATCGATATAAGTAATAATTTCATGAAATTTGCACATGCAGGTAATACCCAAAGATGTTTTCCATTTAATATTGTAGTGCACCCAAATTTTTTTTCAGTTTGATCGGAGTGATTAAAAAAGTACAACATTGATTACATACACATATTTTTAGTTCAATTGTAATACAGAATGATGAAAAAACATAAAATCCTTTAATATCTTCATAACATTTTAGAAAATTAGAGTTTTTGCCCTTTTTTTTTAGCAAAATTTCATGCTTACGCCAAACAGCGTACTTTCAATTCAACTAAATATATTTCAATTTCTTTTGTACTACTATTACCTGTGCACTGAACTAGAAGTTTTACAATAGCTTCAAAAATAATTGAAATATTTAAAAATATGTCAAAAATACATATTTTTTTTTATAAAAAATTATCATTTTTTTTTACATTTGAGTACCTATAAAACAATTACGTTATCACATAGAGCTTAGATTCTGCTCCAGAACATAGTGAGTAATATGGAAAGCATTCTGAGAAAATTTCACAGAAATATGTTCAAAGCATTTTATGTAATGAAGTTTATCGCACATGGAAATAACGGAAACATTTATTTTCCAGAAATCGCATTTAAAGATTTATCTACATTGTTTCTTATACAGGGTGGTTCAGAACTATATGTCAAAAATGTAAAGGCAGGAAGAGGAGACCTAAATAAGCAGGTTTCGTACAGGAATGTTGGTGTGGAAATGCAGTGTTAAGGCAGTAGAGGGCGCTGCTGAATTCATTGGATAAAAACAATTCGCTTGCTTGAATAGTCCTTCTCCACACGGATTTCGAGCAACATGCTCGTTACACCAATGCGGAGCTTGGCGACAAGAATTTCATGTATGGGACTAAGTAAGGAGATGGTTAACACCCAATGCACGTCCAACAGCTTTTGAGCTTGTCGAACGACTATCGTCTATGCTTCTTCCACTGCAGGAATCCTGCGATATCCTACAGCGTCCATATCACACCTGGAAGCATAAAACGATCCACTCGCGCACAACTCCCGATGAAGACGCTCAAATGTTCGGGGATACGGCAGAATCCACCCGGGAATCGTTCAATCTAAATCCTTTGAGCAGTCAATCCATTTCCTTGCGGAATCCCATACACGAAATGCATGTCGGCGAGCTCCGCATTAGTGTAATAATGTTGCTCGAAATCCATGCGGGAAATGACGATTCAAGTCAACGAAGAGCATTCAACAGCGCCCTCTACTTTCTCAACACTGCATTTCCGCACCCACATTCCTATACGAAATCTGCTTATGTAGGCCCCCTCTACCTGCCTTTACATTTTTGACATGTAGTTCTGAACCACCCTGTATATAGAATTAATTTAGTGGTGTCAATTAAGGTTTATTAGTGTTTTTGTGTAAAAAGCGTAGAGAATCATGTATAGCAACTTCACTGTTTACATTTTTCCTGGTCTTTCTGCTCATTCCCGATATTTGACTTATTACTTCCTGTTTATCAAATGGTCATAACTCCTCTTCTAGTAACCGTAAGAGTAAAATTAAAACAGATTTGGAATCGTAAAAGACTGCTCTTTCAAATTAAACAACAACAACAAAAAAAATAGAAAAAATTCACAAAACAGCCATTTTAACGTAGGAACCTTAAGAAATTTTGACTTAGATCACTACTGCGTGAAACGGGTCAAATAATATAATAAAAATTAAAAATCTGTCGCTTTAGATAATTTTCCAGCCAGAATACAAAAGGTGTTTAGCTTTAGTAATAATCAAAGAAGTCCCTTCTCTGTCTTAGATTATAATATATATGTATAATAATAATATTATATATATACATATATAATATACCTTTGAAATAATAATACAAAAAATTCCGTCAAAATACAAATTTCAGTAATTGCTTTTATTGTTTGAAAAATATGTTCGCCTGAGTTAGAAGTCGGTACCCTGGAGTCGAGAAATTTTCCAGACACGTAAAATTTATTTATGTTTCTAATGTGAGAAACTCGAATATAAGGAGCAAAAATTAAAAAAAAAAAAAAAATTGTTTTCAATTTTTCCTCAATTTGCCTAAGTGACTTTGTGTTTTGCAATTTATTTAAATTAGGTGAAAAGGTTCCTTTCTATAGTTTAATCTTTGATTTTTTTAGCTTTTTTTAAACAAAATATATATTTTATTTTACAATTTATTAAATTTAGTTAGGCAAAAAAAAAAAAAATAATAATAATAAAAGTGATGAAAGTGACAATACAACAGCTTAACGGAAAATAAGATATTTCTTAATTTGTTTAAACTATTCAACAATTGGTAAATGTGATTTTGATTATTTTTATAGCATTTTGTATTATTATCATCATTGAACTTTTATTTTAAGCTACTAATTTAGAAACAAAAAAATTGCTTCACAAAAGAAATCATTCAGTAAATTTAATAAATAAAATTAACTGTTTCTTATTTCCATATGTTTCATAATATCAGATCTTAAACAAGTTATTGCGCGAACTGTGTTTAGCGTTTATTCGTTATTTCGTTATTAGCGTTTGACCGAAATAAGTTTTCAGGCCGAAACCGAATTTCGGTTCCTTATTGAGTTTCGTCCGAAAACGATAACAAAATTCTGCAAAATGAAAATTTTAAGCTGTTACTATATAGGATAGACCTGGACACATTTACGCGGATTTTTTTCAATGAATTTTCTTAATTTTATGTTTTAACTTAGGAAATTTTAGACATTGTGGTTTTATAAAGCAGTTAATAAAGTCAAAATTTGTATATTCAGTTGTTGCCCTATTTGTGTTTTTAACCGTTAAAAAAAATGTTTTTTAGGTCCAAGTCCCTTGCGTAAACGTGCCCCGGGAACGGGGCAAGTTTACGCATCAGGTGGGGCGCGTTTACGCATATTATAAGTGATACCAAGGAGTAAGTGTAATAAATATTTAATCAAATTGAAATGATTTATTTATAACTTAAAACACTGTTTAAAAAAGTAGTAAAGAGAATTAATTAAAGGACATTTTATAGGCTAAACTGAAAACATAGGGCTTACTGCTAATTAAAAACAGAAACTATTTAGTCATCTTCATCATCCCTGTTACAGTTTTTACAATAAAAAAAATAAAATATTTGCTTTTGCACACTGTTATGGGACCACCTTTTGCATCTAAGACATTGAACCCAGCCTTGATCTTTTTTGGATTGTTTGTATAATTTCAAACAATAAATACATACACAGTTTTCATCTTCGTCATCAGATTCATTCACTTATTTTCTTTATTCCAGGGTGTACAAACTTTTTTCCTTTTGCAGTTTTTGACTTCATACTTTTTCCTTTGCTGTCTTCTTGTTCTGCTTCCATAGAAACTAGTAAATTTTTACGTAATTTCTTCTTTTTGAACGCGCGTAAAGGTGCCCCGATGTCAATGCGTAAACGTGCTCCGTCGCCATGCTTGAATTTATTTTTAACGTGCAACGAAAATTAATAACATTTCAGTTCATACAAATACAGTTCTCAAAAAAGGATAAAATTCTGCTAATGTTCATATATTTGTTTATCCTTAACTAAGTATTATTCGTTCACAATAAGTTTCAATAAGTTCAAAACAAAATTTACTCACTTTGACGCAAAACAAATTTTCCTTTCTTCATGCTAGACTGACGCCCAAAAACGTGTGAGAATATCCACTAGGGAGCAGCATCAATCTGTCATAACTGGTGGCGCGCCAGTTATGACTCGTTTCGGAAAAAGTGCACTGCGTAAACGTGCCCCATGCGCAAACGTGCCCCGGTCTACCCTACATATATATATATATATATATATAATAGTTCACAAACACATATACTTACCTACAGAGACACTTACGCATAAACGTGGATGTCCACATCATAATTGCCAACCTCCCGATTTTTTGGATACCAGTAAAATCTTACAAAAATGTTCGCTTTATTTAATTGCGTAAAATATGCGATTGTGCGAAGTATTTCTGCATAAAAATATTGGCATGAAAAAAATCGGGAGGTTGGCAACTATGCACATGTTTGCAGCAAAAGCAAAAACATTATTCAATCTCTCTTTATAAAATAGAAAACAAAATTCTCAGGCATTTACTTATTATAGACATTATACTATTCATGCTACTACTACTACTCTTGCTCAACTACTATGTTATTCATGAGGTTTTTTTTTTTTTTTTTTTTTTTTTTTTTTTAAATTCAAAATGTTTGTAATTTAACTTGAGTAAAATAAAGTATTTAAAATATGATACTTTTGAGAATAATCGCATATCCGTTCTTAGAAAGGGTCAGAAAAGAAAAGGAAAAGTAGTTATTTTTAAATTTCAATTATTACTATTTCAACAATGTAGGTATGTAGGTAGGAATGTGGGTATATATATAAATACATTTTTATGTTATAAATGATAAAGCTATTTGATTTGTTATCGATGTTTCAAATAATTTTATATAATGATTTTTTACTTATTTACGATTGAAAGGATTTAAAATAGCCGGCGCGACGCATAACTGAGAGCAATGCATCAAAGAAAGACTCCATGTCTTACTTTTTTAAACAGATATAAATTATATATAAATTAATACTTTTAGAATATAAAATTATGTACAATAAATCTTAAATGTCACAGGAGTGTAATAGTAACTTAGAAAATGAAAATTTGGCTATTAATTTCAATTACAAGATTTAGATAATATACTAGTATTTAGATTAAAGAAATCCCAATATAAAATTATACTATATACTTTATCCCGAGGAAGCATTATTTTTTGTACTTGCACAAGCCAACTAATATTTTCCAAAAGGATCATTAATATTAACTTGCTATGTTATTCATGAGGTTCTTTTTTTTTAATTCAAAATGTTTGTAATTTAACTTGAGTAAAATAAAGTATTTAAAATATGATGCTTTTGAGAATAATCGCATATCCGTTCTTAGAAAGGGTCAGAAAAGAAAAGGAAAAGTAGTTAAGCGCCAAATTGCCCTCCTGGTGTTTATACCTCAACGCGTCACTTCCGGTCATATATTCCTATACAATAATTGTTTGTTATAGTGAGCTCTAGCACCCCTGAAAGTTTGTCCCATGATTTTAGACTCACCCCGTATATTTTAGTCATATGTGCTTTGTTTTATTTTTTTATTATTAATAGTAATAAAAAATTAATAGTGCTTAGTAATAACAGTAGCCTTTCATACAAATATTGAACAGTTATTGTTATTACTGTTTCATTGTCACCAACACTGTCCGAATCGTGAAAAAATGATCGCATGCTTGAAAACTACCCGAAGGCATTATAGGCTGTGTATGATTTCTTCTACATAGGCATGTCCTTGTGAGACCCGTCTACAATTTCGGTATGCACTGAATGTTTGACTGGTTTTTCACTAAAACCGAATGTTCGCAGAAAATGAAACCGAAAGAAACTTTCGACCGGTGAATCAAAACCAAAGTTAATTTTAATTTTTGGGGATTATTCAGAATCCGCGGCATTGTTGAATAAAATTCTACTCAACAAAATGATTCAATAAAACGGCGAATATTGTATTTTAAACTGTGAAAGCACACATTACATGCATTAGTTAAATAAAAACTGGTCATTTGTTTTGAAAAAAGGCAGCGGTCACGTTTTCAAGACGTCTTGGGCTAAAAGTGTGGTCATTTCCTGCCGCACAGACGCTTTGAGTTTGAATATTATACACTGGATAGTTTTTTAACTGCATTTCTGTCTTTGTTCCATTTTCGAAAAGATAATGAACCATTAAATTACAGAGAAAAACGTAAAAAACACGCTTTCTAGATTTCTCTGTTTCAAACCCCCCGTTTTACATTTTTACTCTCAGTTAACTCTAAGACCAAGTTGTGTGCGTAAAAACCTTTGAAAAAGTATAAAAATTAAAAAACAGTACTATAAATATATTAACATAAAAGCTGTTTTTGATTGTGATTGAACAGATTATTGCAATTAGTGTTTCTTTTGAACCATTTGTTCCAGCTTGAGGGTTCATAAATTTAAAGATTGCAGTTTATTAGTTGGTAATGTAGCTCGAAAATTTCCGCAGAAAGTCTCTCTGGGAGGTATAGCCACCCCTTCCCCATAGGAAAGAAACACTGATCGCAATTGCATCGACCCGGCACAGAACAGTTAAAACAAGTTGGAAATTGCTCGTCAAATGTGGCAAATGAGGTGCGTTCGTACTATAACTAGCTTTATAAATATTTTTTGCACAACATATTGTACTGAATGTATATTTTAGTGCACTTCATAAGTGCACATCCATTTCATTCTGTTCGAAAGTCTGTAACATCATTAAAATGCACTTGAAATAATTTTTTCCCGTTGGCCTTAATGTAACAGAAAAATTTTGACTGTCCCTGTAATTAAACTATACATCCGATTTTCTTAAATTTGAAATGATCTACAAAATTTCGCAACAATTATATATTTAAAATTTCAGACCATTCGGAAGGCTGTAACATCATTAAAATGCACTTGAAATATTTTTTCCCATTGGCCGTAATGTAACGGAAAACTTTTGACTGTACCTGTAATTAAACTATACATCCGATTTTCTTAAAATTTGAAATGACTCGACAAAATAATGCAACAATTATATATTTTAAATTTCAAACGATTCGGTCGGGTAGTTTTTGCGCTGTTATATGCGGACGGACAGACGGACTGAACGACGACTATAGGTGCTACGTATTTATACAATTACGAACGCACCTAAAAATCGAACAAATACATGCCTATGAGCAGGGTTTCCAAAAGACAGATAGTAAATGTGAGGCATTTTCTTTAGAACAAATAAAAATTACTATCTATATCGTACTCACAAACTTATGCTAATTGTGCATCAACTTAAATTAATAAACAATAAACTAGTAAATCTGCAGATCAGGAGCCTCAACGTCAGCTCTACAATTCATTGTGTTTAGCATCCTTTGAGTAATATTAATCTTTCTACAAAAAACGAAATTTAAAGTTTTGAAATTACATAAACATTTATAAAACGAAAAAATATTTCGAAGGTTTCTGACATTAGAAGCGTTAAATTAAACCCCTTGTTATGTAATGGTATTCTGAAAATCTCATGAGCTACTTATTCTGGTAATTTTTAGATAATAAAGTAGATTTCTTCAGGGGGGCAGAGCCCCCCTGAACCCCTTCGTAGTGTAATTTAATTTACATTTGTAATTATCAATTAATTGTGTTAATGTCCTTTAGTAAATTCTACCAATGGACGGAAACGTACATGAATTCTTTTCTACAGCCCTGTATATTACATGAAGATTTTTACGCGTCGTCTATAACATTTAAATTTAATGCAGACAAAAACCCCTCTTAAAACTGCTCATATCACATTTCGTTTCGGGATTAGTATGCATAGTGTGCACCATATATCCAGTTTCTGAGGAGTCCTGTATATGGTTCTATTTAAATTCTGCAAACATTTGTTA
Organism: Maratus speciosus; assembly: GCA_963932465.1. Lineage (NCBI taxonomy): Eukaryota > Metazoa > Arthropoda > Arachnida > Araneae > Salticidae > Maratus > Maratus speciosus. The sequence continues at coordinate 264,347,191 of OZ010787.1, forward strand.
GTATACTAAATGTATTTGGGCTGGGAAATACATAACTCAAAAAAAAAAAAAAAAAAAAAAAACACTGAAGCAATTCGCGCTCATTTTCATTTATACTTACGAATTCATTTGTGTATCCCTGTACATGGTCTATACAATATTTAAGCACTACTTATTAAGCACAAATTTACTTAACGTTAAAACGCACACCATAATCGAAAATGCTCTTCAGCAATCATCCCTAATAGACCAGAACTGTATCCGAAATATTTTATGTGACCCTATAAATGAACGATAAATACGATACAAATCATATTCAAGCTTCTTGTAGTCAATCACAGTAATGTAATTTAATTTCATAATGTTTGAATTAGTGCAACACAATTAACACACTGACGACAGGCAATTTAATTAAATCTGGGTTTAAAAACAGTAGAAGCTCCTCCCTCTTCTGAAAGTGTCTCGGAATTTGGTTTCTGAGATATGTTTTTCATGTTTATGCAGCAGTAAATATCTTTCAATGTACGGATGTAATATATAATGTCTTACAATCTATAAAAAATATGGACAACACAATATAAATGTCTTTTCTGTAAGGTAGAAGTCACTCCCTTAGCCAATGATGTATTCTGAATAAAAACGAGAATTTTCGTTTCCCGTCGCTAATGTGTTAAAATAAGCTGTGAAGAGTTTTTTTCCCCCGTAGACCACATTTTAATCGACCACTTTTGTGTGACCCTGAAAAAAACATATGCTTTGCACCCCATATACTACAAAAATGTTTCAAAAATACATATCAATTTTATTATTTTGTAACAGAGTAACATCATTAAAAACGCCACAAAAGGATTTTCTTCAAAGATTGTAATATTATGAATACTTTTGAGTTCCCTGTATGCATGCTGTAAGTGCTACACATAACATATTTTATAGTAACCAGGTTCTAGTGCACCTTAATAAAGTATATAAATTTCATTACGTTTAAAATTGTGTAACATTATTAAAATACACCGCAGACGATTTTTCCCAAAGACTATAATGTAACGGAATAGTTTTGAGGGCCCCTGTAATTAAGCTATGAATGCTACACTCTTCATTTTTAATACCAAACATACTTTGGCAAACCTCAATAACGTATATCAATTACATGCAATCCCGACTATATTTACGCGAGTTAGAGCACGTAGAGAAACACGGCAGGCGACAGATAGAAAAACTGAAGTCATAAATACTTTTCATCCATGTTGGAAAGTGTTAAAAAGGATTTACATGCCTTTAACTGTACTTTTTTTTTTCACTAATAGCATGGTTAAACATTAGTTTAAACATCCTAATCCATGCGATAGCAATAACATATTAAAAGCCCCCCAAAATATGCATATCTGGAGATCTATAAATCTACTGGAAAATAATTCATTATCGTGCCCACTGTTAATTGCATAAATTGCATCGATTTGGCGCGATAAAATATTTTTTGTGATAGCCTTTTAATAGTACATGCAACAAATTAACGTAATTTACTAACTTCATTCATATTTGAAGCAATGATAGGCTACTAATAACAGTCGCTAGGCAACGAAGAAAAGGAAAAAAAAAAGAAATATGTATCATGTAAAACAAGAAAATTAATTTAAAAATTCTTTATATTATTGGAATACATGTATAAATGTCCTCAAAACATTATACACGTAAATAAAAAAATCTTATAGATATATTGATAAAACTTCAATATAATAGGAATAATTTAAAACCTTTATTTGGAATTTTAGTATCCATAATTTGACATTTAAATCCATTAATCAAACGTGCCATTTTCTTTCAACAAATCGAAATTTGAAAATCGTCTGACTTGCCGTAGAAAAGCATTATAAAGAAAAATAAAATATTCCATATTTTCCGAACGAATGAACCAAATTTAACCAAAAACTATACAGCTACGTCCGGGTATCTCACAAATATGCCCAATTAATTTCAAGCTGATCGGGTGCTTTTTGCGGCAGTTATCGCGGAACAGACGGACAGACAGACAGACAGACAGACATCCGGAAATCAAAACTTTTCGTGTCTCCACAGTAAGCCTTCACTGACGTTTCGGCAATTACTTATACCTTGATTTACTCTTTTTAATCGTAAGTGATGCTACCTGCATATCATTAAAATTACGACCTGTTATTTTTTTCACGAGAGCAAAATTTCAGTCACTGTTGAAGTTAGACAGGACGTTAAAACTACAAAATATCATTTAGGCGAGGGGGGGGGGGGTCATTTTTTATAGATATTTAGCTGCAATGCCTTTCATATAACTAAAAGTATATATAAGTGGATTTTATATCAACTATTTCGTGGAATTGAAAGAGCAAGCACACCTCCCCTTTTTTTCGAAAATGTTATTGAATTTTTTCGCCTGTTTTTTGCGACCGGAGGTAGGTACTACCATTCTGCCATAGGTATATCTAACAGAAAATTAAATATATCTAAATATCACGTAAAACCATAAAAGAAAGAAAGAAATTTAGAAAGTATACAGACATTTTTTCTTTAAAAAAAAAGTGTGACATATACAGGGTGTTTAAAAAAAGGTAGGACAATGTTTAACAGGTGGCGGAGATTAGCAACATTTGTGTAGGAAAGGTCGCAAACCATTTATCCAGCGAAAAATGTAGGGTACTAGCCAAACCCGTGACTTTGCTCGTGTAATAATGGAAATATGCCAAGAAGTATTTGTGCGAGTATTTTTATTAGACGAAATTATACTGCTACGGATAATTCAAAAGTTACTAAGTAAGCCACAGTTGGACTAAACTTCATTATTAAACAGCATTAGGCGAAGATGGGACTTAATTTAATGAGAAAAACTAAAACTAATTCTAAATAAATGATAATTTAGTATTTTGAAGCTTTAATACCCATTTCAGTTTTAATTTCAAGTTTTGAATTTTTTAGAAAACATTTTTAGCAAGCATTTACATCTAAAAAGTAACCATCATGTGGTATATTCCAAGCTTCAGTCTAACGGTGGCACCAACATAAAATATAACTTATGCTGGAACAGGGACTGTCACCATCAATTTGACAACATTACTTCTCAAATTTGTTTGGTATTTCCTGGGATTCCATAGAAATCGTAATTTAGAAAGTTTTTAGAATGTTTTCGCTCATTTCAACCTTTTAAATTTCGAAATTTTTACTAACTGTTCTTAGAGATCATTCCCATCTTATAAGTATCTATTATGCCAAATTTCAAGTTTCTATCTTTATCAATTCCATAGAAATCGTAATTTAGAACATTTTTCGAACGCTTTTCGTTTCTTTCACCCTATTAAATTTCATTTTTTTTTCAACTGTTCTTAGATAGCGTTTACATCTTAAAGATATTTATCATGCCGAATTGATAGGTTCTAGCGCCTACAATATCACAAAAATCGCAATTTTAGAACAATTTTTTCTCCTGCAACCTCCTGATGATAGTGGCAGCAACATAAAATATAATCTATATACGAGCTGGGACTATTACCATCAATTTGCAATCATTATTTTTGATAACGCTTTGGTATTCCCTGAGATTCCATAGAAATCGTATTTTAGAACGCGTTTAGCTCATGTCGCCCTTTTAAATTTGGAATTTTTTAGAAACTGGTCTTAAAGATCATTTACATTTTATAAGTACCCACCATGCCAAATTTCAAGTTTCTTTATTTAAAAATTCCATAGAAATCGTAATTTTGAAAGTTTTTAAACTCTTTTCGTTCATTTTTACGCTTTTTAAATTTCGATTTTTTTACAAACTGTTCTTAGAGAGCATTTACATCTTATAAGTAATAACCATGCCAAATTTCAAGTTTCTATAATAGACCTTTCAGTATCGCAAAAATCGTAAATGTAGAACGTTTTTCTTTGCTGGTAGTAGCCATAGATCTAGTAAAATAACTAGATTACGCATAAGATTACGCATACGGGGAGAAAAGTTGATTCTGCGCGCGCGAACGAAACTAATCCACTAGGGTGGCAAATGGACGGTTGAGTCGCCCGCTGGCGTGGTCAGTAAGCGGAGGCTGCTGTCACCCCAAGGACCCGGGTTCGAGTCCCTGGGTAAGACATGGATGTAATTGTGAATGTCCCATTGTAGTTGCATAATATGTAATGGAAAATAAAAATTGTTGTGACTTGTTGTTCTTTCTATGTATAATAAGGATCATTCGAGGCGACAGCCATTGTAGCTATAGGCCCCAAAGTATTCTCCACTTCGGTGGATTTCAAATGTCAAATGTCAAGGAGAAAATGAAATAACTTGTGCGTTCTTAAATTTCTTTTCCATAAGTTTAAGCCTTGATAAATGTTTCAAAATGTATACAAGTAATATCAATGATTTTTAACTAGAAATTAGCAATTTTTATCGTTAAATAATTTTTATGGTAAAAAATGAATAAGATTATTCACTTTCAAAAACTATCTTTTATTCTCAATTATACTTAAATATTCTTCAACGTGGGAGTGAATCAAAACAGTACTTAACTGAAATTTAAATTTTCCTCAATAGTATTTTTTTTTTAATCCAAAATAAAAGTTATGTACATTTTTAAATGAATTTTTCTCAGGGGAAGGGGACAGCTTATATTAAAGTATAGAGTAAGATTCCTCCGCGGAATTCCACCTTCCATCTATTCCCCTTCCCACCCCTCGAAAATTTCTGTTTTCTTCTTCCCCCCCCCCCCTCCCACACACATTTTAAAATTTTCGATTTTTTTTTTTTTTGCCCATCAATTCCTTTGCGATGAAACTAAATAATATAAAATGTTTCTTACCCACAAAACTTAAAACATTTCATTTATTTTTCTTATTGTTGTGGCCCAATTCTTAAGTTGTAGCAAAATATATAATTTATATTTATTTATATTCAAATTATAAATTATAATTTGACCTCACCAGCCCCCCCCCCCTCCTCCAAAAAAAAAAAGAGCGTAGTTAAAACTCTTCGATAAATATTTTTTTTTCTGTCCATTCGTTTCTTTGCAATTGCAATAAATAATCGAACTTTTCCAGACCCATAAAACTTAAAATATTTAATTTGTTTTTTCAGCCCTAACTGTTAAGTTGTAACAAAAGTAAATATATAACTTATCCCCCCCCCCCCCCCCCAAAAAAAAAAAATAACGCTGTTCTTAGATTTTTTTCCCCCTGCACATTCGTTTCTTTGCAATGACAACAAATAATCATATAAAATTTTCATCGCCCATAGAACTTAAAACATTTATTATTATTATTATTTTGCCCATATTGTTAAGTTGTATCAAAAGTGAATACATTATCCCTCCCACCCCCCTCAAAAAAAGATTTTTTAAGGCTATTCTCAAATCCAAAAGAGCAACTTTATGACATAAGTTTTAATTCATTTCTGTTCGGAAGTGCATGAAATTGGCTGGTGTTGTTGTTCAGAAACTATGTAACAGAACTGTTTTTTTTTTTTGATTTTTTGCAAACGCAATAGATCTTTCAGAAAATAATGTCAAAGTGGGCTATTTGAACCAAATTTCCACGCGAAAGAAGAATAACCACTCAAGGAAGGGTAAAAAAAATCTTTGTCACGTGATGAAAATTGCTTATAACTAAATAGGTAATTTCTTTATTTAAAAAAAAAAAATGGGAAACGCAATTCGATTCCAAATCCTTTGCATAGTCAGGCCTTCCAATTTTATATCTTTCCATTAAAAAATGAGCTTGTAAATACCGTATTTTATGGAAGAAACGCCGCACTCCTCAAATTGGCCCAAATAAGCTTAAAAATATCGTAATCGCCGCATCCGTTGTAAACACCGCATCCATCGGAACGCTACTTTTGTCAACAGCATCACATTGACCTAACTTTAATCAAAGTTTTCTGAGCAGTGTAGGATGCCTCGTTTTTAATATCTTAAGATCTGAAATTTTATTTAAAGTATTTAAATCTGATTTTAAATATTTTTATGAATTTTTAAATTAAGGAAACTCATTTGGTATTTAAAAAAAAATCGTAAACGCCGCACTTGGAAAAAAATTGATTTTTAAACTCGTAAAAGCCGTGGCTTTTCTTCCATAAAATACGGTATGTCAAAACGTTCTGCGCTTGTTGAGCAGAGCAGATGAGAACAGTCTTAAGTTGTAGCAAAAGTAAATGTAAAACTCTCCTACGAACTCTCCTACAAAACAAAACACTACTTCCTCCAACTACAAAAAAAAAAGTTTAAAACTTTTAGAATTTCCAATATTTTTATATTATTATACTCTATTTATTATTTTGAATCATTGGTATTAATTACCCTCCCCCCCCCCCCTCCCACACACACAAAAAAGAGGAATACGTGGAAATAATGCAAAAAATTCCATTTTAATTGCTTTAGTAATCTTAAAAAAGAACATTTAACTTTCAAAACTTTCTAACTTTCTTTAAAATTTGATATTTGTTAATATTTTCTTAAATATGTAAGTATGTGATAAATTTTTGCTTATTGTTTATTTGAATTAAATAGCAAGAATTTTTCTCCTAAAAAATAAAAATAAATAAATACCTGCATTAATAATACACATTCTTAAGATTTTTTTTTTTTTTTTTTAAGCCATGTATTACTCAGCAAATGTAGATGAAAACATTAATTACTTTACCAAGGTCAATATTCTTAATAAACATTTATTTATTAAACTGGGGTAACAACTAATTATTGGCAAATGACAATTTCAAAGTTTTTTACAAACGTAAAATTCTTTAAATGCTTAAAAATAAATATATTAAATTCTTCTTTAAAAAAATCTTTTAAGCCAATCATAACTTTTTTTTTCATATAATTTTTGGACTGATATCTTTTCACAATAATATATCTTTTCATAATAATATGTGGACTTGGTATGCGCTCGGCATTTTAATAAAAAACAGAAATACTAGAAAAGAAAAAAAATACTAAATTACAATACTAAAATACCGTTACATCGAAGATGTACTAATTAGTTTAAAAAGTATCTAACAAATTACAAATATGGATGTAAATATCCATATAGGGTATTCCACTGTCTTTCCAGACAATTCTAAGCAATCATATGCATATATTTATTTAAAACATACAGAATGAAAACATCGCAATACTCGGATATCCACTATGTATTGCTACTGTAGTATCACAAGTTCCACCCTTTTTCTGCCACTCTAATGGATGTTGCCACCGAACCGCAACAGAATCAAGAAGGAATGGGGGAACAACACTGAGTGGTTAATCTAGTTATTTTTACTATATCTATGGTAGTAGCACCGACATAAAACTTAGCCTATGTTGAGCAGAGAGTGTCACTATAAATTTACTAACGATTACTTTTGAAATAGGTTAGATATTTCAAGATTCCATAGAAATTGTAATTTAAAACATTTTTTGAGCACTTTTCGCAAATATAACCCTTTTGAATTTGGAATTTTTTAGAAATTGTTTTCAGAGAACATTTACATCTTCTATGAATTTGCAACCGTTCTTTTAAAATCGGTTTAGTATTTCCTGATATTACATATTGGAAATCGTAATTTAGAACGATTTTAGAACTCTTTTCGCTCATTTTCACTCTTTTAAATTTCGAATTCTTTAGAAACTGATCGCATTTTTAGGAACATTTTTGCACATGCACCCCATAGGGGGGTAGTGCTACAGACATAAAGTATAACCAGTGTTGAAACAGGGACTGTTGCCATCAATTTGCAACCATTACTTTTGAACTCGGTTCGATAGTTACAGAGATTACCCCTATAAACACACAAACGTTGCCTCTGTATAATATTAGTATAGATATGTATAATATAATATAAGACTGTGTATAATATAAGACTTCAAGTCGAACCCAGATATTTTTTGAGAATTGTAACGACAATGAAGTTATTTTAATGAAAATTTCAATCAATTTGCATTGCTTTCCCTTTATGCGAAATTCGGTGTCACTTAAGGGGCTACTTCACTCACGCAAGAACAACCACTCGCTAATGTTAATCGCACGGTAGAAACTTTTTAAAATATATCTCGTTTGCATTTTCATATTTTTAAGTGATTTCTTTTGCATTGGGTAGCTGAGGTCGGTCTCTTTAAAGCCGTTTTTTACTTTTTCAATTTTTTTGCAGGTCTTTTTTTATTGTGATACTTTCACTTTCGGAACCGGTTTCGAAAGTGAAAGTATCCCCATTACAAAAACCTGCAATCAAATTCGAAAAAGTAAAAAACGGCTTTTGTAGAGATTGACTTCAGCTATCCAATGCAAGAAAAAAAATTTAAAAATATGAAAATGCAAACGAGATATTTATAAAAAATGCTCCCATATGGTTAACATTAGTGAGTGAAATAGCCTCTTAATGTGCTGGTAGTGCACAGTAATTCAGTTAATTATATCGTGTTTAATGTTAACTACATTTCAAAATATAGAATACCCAATTCAGCACTGTTTGGACGTGGATAATTATAAATTCCACCAATTTTCGCTATATTATTACATTGACACAAAGCAAGATAAGTCTATTGAGAATGTTTCTAAAATTGTTTCATTATTAAAATTAGGAAGCGGGATTGTCTTGGAGTGAAGCCCTGTGTATTTTTGACTGAAAAATTGGATTGCAAACCTGATTTTGGATACAAAAAATGTTTGTTGTACTGTACTCTTCCATCTTTTAAAATCTGTCTATGATTTTTTTTAAACACTTTATATAAATCTAACATAGTTTTGTGTCATTTCATTGATGCATTTTAAATTTTGTAACTTTAATATCGTAAACGCTGTTTAAATGAGTCATAACCAGCGTAACTGCTGATTCTAATATACGAGAGAAAAAAAGCGCTATGATTTCACTTATTAGACTGATTCAATTAGCCAATGATTCAATTAACCAGCGACCACCGTTATACAACAACTTAAAACCCCCTCTAGAGCCAAATTCTGGCTGCGCCACTGCCTATTTTGACTATAAAAAGCAGCTTACGGAAGTTTTATATGGTTACTGGATCCATTAATATAAGAGACAAGTTTCTTGAATTGTAACTAACGGCGATATATTACATTTTGATAAACGTTTCTGCTATATCACTAAACAGTTTGTATATATATATATATTTGTGTGTATAAAAACACTAAAACCTCCATTCTAAATTATTTGTATTGTGAATGAATCAAACGCAATGACAATTTATTTCTTAGCGATTAAATAGATGTTAGATAATCTTTCACCCTTAACTGTTTGACCGAGCTGGCTATCACTCTATATATGGTTTATATAGTTATATAATATTTATGCTGGATTCGTATCGCCCCCCGCCCCTAGCCATTTAGTACCTTTATATTCCTTTTTAACAAACTTAACTATAACAAGGGTGTTTTCTTAATCACAGTTTTGTATTATTATGAACAAAAAAAATATATTGTTGTCTTAACCCTTTCGAGGGCAGTGTCCTTAAAAAAGGACACCTAATTTTAATTCCAAAATTGACAAACGGCACCAAGAAAATTTAATAAAAATTATTCTATTATAATGTACGTGAAAAAATGCAAGTTCGTATTTTAAAATAAATTCGTTTATAAATTCCGGTCCATTATTTCATCAGTTTATAAACAGAGTTATTCCGCGCCGGTAAGGGTTAAATGCATTATAATATAATCTGATTATAATAATTATACTTTGCATTGGGAATAATCCATTGAAATACGTATTTTGTTTCTAGATTTCATTTATGCAATGTTACGACATTAAAATGTTAAACATTAAGAAAATAAAAAGGTTCCATTATTAAATTTTAATCAGGATACGAATTTGTAAGATGAGGAGATGAAAGTGATAGTTTACAAAAGCGGAAAAAATTAAAGTGAAACATGCAAAGAGAGATAAATCAGGCTTATGTTGCTAAATGTGACAGAAATAGAAGTGGGAGAGGAGCAAAACCATTAATTTTACATGTACTGTTTATCTTATTGTGGTGGTTTGAAATAAAAATGTTCCAGACATAATGAAATCTGCAGAAGGAGGGATTTACAAATAAAATTTTCGAAAAACTATATTAAATTACAGTATTTAATAGGAAAGTATTAAAATTAGTTTTTTAAATTAATGTTATAAAAATTGTATAAAAATCCATCGAGAATTAAAATTGCTTATTAGTACGTCGCCATTTTCAGAATATTTAATTAGTCACCTTTACATTAAAAAAAGTTATTTATTATTAATAATCAATCTTAAGTAAGTGTCAAATAGGAAGTAAGTAACCATTCAAGTGGCTTATAAAACTTTCAAAGGAATTCACCACGCAAATGTGAGTGATGCTATTACAATAATGGCAATAGTTTATACAAGTGAACTAAGTGTCAATGTAAGTAAGTGTTCAAGTGAACTAAGTATTAAATAATGTCTAAAGACTAAGTAAAATAATTTAGTCTGAAAGATATAACCAAAAAATTCAATTCTAATTATTATATCGCTAACCTGAAGGAAAAGTAACGCATCTCGCAAAAATTCATTTTGTGTTTTATTCCACTAATAGGTCTGTCGTAGGTGCGTCTTGCTACATAAAAAGTTTCATAAGAGTAGTTATACAGAAAATCGCTTTGTTACGCTATATGTCCATTTGTGACAGCAGAAAGGGGTGGATTGTATGGGGGGGTGTAAAATTACCCAACCCTCTAAACCTCATCTACGTCTTCATTATTTAGGGTTTTACGCTTTTATGCACGTTTTTACTCTTGCAGAGCTAAGTGCTATAATTTCATGTTACAGTAAAATCATGCAAATTTTCCTATGCCTCTCCTGTGAAATTTACTTTTGTCGAGATGTGTCACTTTTCTTGCGTGTGAGCAATATATGGTGTTTCAATTCCATGTTTATAAACTTTAAGAAGTGGTAGAGCTCACTGCAGCAAACATTTTTTGTGTAGGAAACCAGAATCGCAATCTACTTATTCGGTGAAAAATACAGACTGATTTATATCAATCTGAGTCCGGATTTTTAGGTCGCAAATTTAATAATTACAAAGATTATTTTAACGATATTTACAACAGAATTAACTTGCGGGGTGCAAAATTTGATGAAATCTAGAAAAAGGCTCGAAGTACAAAGTAATCTGGCTGGTGATCCTGTATAGTGTGCAATGTCAACTACATTCCGAAAAGTGAATCTTCTAATTTAGCGCTAATTGGATGCGAATGATGGCAACTTCAACCACATCTCGTGATGCCATCTCATTTATTTTATGGCATTTAGCACAAGTCAAATTAAACCTGTTGTAAATATCGGTAAAATATCTTTATTGTTATTAAAGTTATGACAAAAAAAATGGTCCGATTGAAGTGAATCACCTTGTAATTTTGATTTAATAAATAGATTTCACCCCTTGTTTCCTATACAAAAAAATGTTTGTTGTAGTACAACCTAAGTTTATAAACCTGGTATTGGAATACCTTGTATAATTATTTCTTATAACAGAATAAGATAAAGCAAAAAAATAACTGACTATAATGTAATAGCTTAAAAAACTTTTCATTAAAACGAATTTTAATTTTTGTTTTGTAAACCGCAGCAAACGCACAACAACGTTCAATAAAATATTGTTTTCTTCCTTTTTCCGTTATTTCCCTATTATCAACAACTCTCTGCATGATAAAACCCCAAAGAGTCCAGATTCTAAATCTAAAAGGATATAACTAAATCAGATATTTTTAATGGTTAAAATTGTTTAATGACCTTATGAGACACCCTGTATTTTGGGATCAGCATATTTTCTTAATGATTGCTTCAGATAGGATAAATAAATCCCACTTTTTAAAACGAAATTTTAGTATAAAATTAATGGTTCATTTATAAAGAACATTGTAATCTAAACTAGCTATAATATGTCTGTTTGTACATAGATAAACAATCGATCAGAAGAGCAAGAAAATCCAATATTTTACTCTTATAGATCCAAAAATTGACGTTTCTGTTTCACATAAGAGAGTTATTTGAAATTGTTTTTATTTTAGTAGCCGTTACTCAAAACTAAATAAACATTTTATTTTACTTTTTTTAAAATAGAAACTGAATTCAAATGGTACTATCACAAAACGTGTAAAAGGGTTATAGGAATTCCCGTTTAAAAAAAATTATAATAGCAATTTAGTCTTCCGGTGTAATAATATCAGTGTAATATAACCATTTATGAAGAAATGAAACGAAACAGTGCTTTCATTTTGTTTTGTAACTGCAACATACAATACAAAGAGTGTCCAGCATTTTTCTTTCATCTGCCAACTATGCATAATATTACATGTTCCTGTCAGTCAGAAGACAAAGGCTCTTTTTAGGGTTTCGTTCATCTGACGAAACCCTATTCGTCTCACTCCTTTGTCTGTCTGTCTGTCTGTCTGTCTGTCTGTCTGTCCATCAGTTACAGAGCCCGTTCTCAGAAACTATACATGTTAGAGACTTGAAATTTTGGGTACTTATAGCTGAACACTCCACATCAAACAATAAATCATGAAATTTTGAAAAAGTTGGTAATTAACCGAATTACGGGCTAATTAACTTCTAAAATTAACTAATCCACCTTTTTAACGCAGGTTCAAACGGACCTTCTCCAAATCATCCGCGTTTCTCCTAAGGGTTGCCAGTAAAATCAGCCGATGCACGGTTACCACGGAGGAAATTAAGCCGAAAAATGAAGTGGACATTTTAAAGCGAAATCGCATATCAGAAAATATTGGTCCGAAAAATTTGTAAATGGAATAGACAGACGCGGAAAAAAAAATCTACTTTCATTTGGTATAAAGTTCATATTTCTGCGATGTGTATAAGTTAAAATATCCACTAAAAATCGATCGATAAAAATTTAATTTCTTTAATTGGAAAGACAAGGAAAAAAGATTTCAATTCGGAGGGAAAGCAGGTAGACATGACGATGCTGCGGTTTTCCATAATAGCATATTTTAATACGAAATTTTAACTTTTTAAATATTAAATTTTTTGATTAAATTTTTTGGCATCCCCATGTCAAATTTCTCGTTGCTTTCATTGATACCCATATCTAAGTCCTATCTTAATTACAAGCTGAAATATTAATTATTATTTAATTATTCAGTTTATTGCTATCAAATGCGTCGATTAAAATGGAGACACCTGCTTTTTTAACCACGAATTAACTTAAATTAGGAAATCTAATAATTTGCGTGGGGTTTTTGAACAGCGCTATGAGATAAGTATAACTCATTAATCATCAGAAAGTTTACAAGTATTCATACCACTATTTTCGAATAGTAATTTCAGGAAATATCTTGAGTTATTGGTTAAGGCCGCCACTCGATCTGTTTGAAACTTTAAGATAGTGTATAACACATAAGAAAAAGTATAAAAAAGAATGGAGTGTGATATTTCGAGGAGGGGGGGGGGAAGCTAGAATTATTTTTAAAATCTTAACGCTTGTTACCGCAGCAAATGTTTTAAATTCTTGTTTAAGACCGCCACCATCCCGACCCATGTATCTACGGAAAGATTGCGTAAAGGAGTTTCGTTCAGATATGCTTTTGTTAAGAACAGAGTGCATTCCCTGGTGGTGGAATGTGGAACTAACATAACGCGATTTTGTTAAAATTAGGAAATCTAACAAGTCGATCTGTTTGAAACTTTAAGATATTTTATAACACATAAGATAAAGTATAAAAAAAAATGGCACGTGAAATTCCGGGGAGGGGGTGCTAGATTTCTATTAAAAAAATTAGTGTTTCTGACCGCTTTAGGTGCCTTATTTGAGGGAGTCCTGAGATATATGCTACTTATTTAATAGAAAATTGTCTAAAGTTTAGTTACCACTATTTCCGAATATTAATTTCAGCAAATATCTTAATTTCTTATTAAGACCGCCACCACCTCGAGTAACATATCTACTTATAGGTTGTTTAACGAAGTTTCCTTCCGATACAGTTTTGTTAAAAATAGAGTGCGCATCCTGGTGGTGGAATGTGGAACTAACATAACGCGATTTTGTTAAAATTAGGAAATATAACAAGGCGATCTGTTTGAAACTTTAAGATAGTTTATAACAAATAAGAAAAAGTTTATAAAAATGGCGTGTGAAATTTCGGGCAGGGGAGGGGGCGCTAATTTCACTAATTGACCCAGTAAAGAAAGAAACAGTGGGCCATCAGCTGAAAAAAAAGATGGCAGCCAGCAGTGCCATCAGCGGTAAAGTGCAACATAGCGGTGCCATTACTTAAACCTGTAGAAAAGTGTCCGAGCCAAATGCAGCTGGCCCATCAGTGATGGCCAACAGAAGGCCAGCATTGGTATGCCATCACATTACTTCAATCCGACACTTTTCCTGCAGTGCTAGCACCTATTCCACTGCTATTCCTTTGCTGGCCCAGCACTTTCCCTTACAAAAATTTCATATAGAATTCTATAAAAAAACAATGCATTATATAAATATTGCTCTTTTTTCTATAAGCTAGTTTCACTAATAGCTGTAGAAATATCTATAGAAATATTTGAACTTTCAACGGTTTCCATCTGGTCACCCTCCCAAGTACTAACCGCGATCGATGCTGCTCGGTTTCCGTGATCGGACATGAACAAGTGCTTTCAGCGTACGCTACGACTGTTCGTAGTTTTCAAGCTCTCATTACACTATTTCAAGTTTGTTTCTTTTGTGATTTACGTTCCCAATCATTAAGCTGGTATAGAAATTATTCTATTGTATAGAAATCCTATGTATTTTATACGTTTTTTTTATTATTATTATTGATTCTGAACTGCGTAAATTATGAAAACCGAAATCCTTTGTAACCTATTAAACCAGATTTAAGGAGAAAAAAAAAGTGCGTTGAAATAAAGAATTTATTTATTTATTCATTTACTTATTTATTTTGTTGGTGGCAGTGGTGCTATATTTTTTACAGTTTAAAAAAAAAAATAGCTTCACAGCTTAAATTGTGTTAAGATATTCATTTCAGATTTGTGTTCAAATACTCAATGTCTTCGATATTCGCAGCTCCACCTAGCGTAAGGGTTCCCAGCACTAATACTGCAAAAGTTCGTGCACTTCCATGTAGTGGTGGGCCAGCGCATGAGATAAAATGGATGCCCACCAGAATTTTATCTGATGATTTCCAACAGCAATGTTGACTGAAGCTTCCCAGCAGTGGTCATGCAGTGGGAGAACATCAGCCAGCACTTCTCCATCATTACCAGCACTTATCTTGCTGCTGGCCAGCAATTTCCTCTTTGCTGGGGATTTATTTCTATTATATACTTATTTTACAAGGCAGTCACGTGATGTTTCATTGCAGTATACTTCTGAACGGTGTCCGATTTTTAAAAATACAGCATAAATGTTACTTATGCCAGATAAAAATGTCAGAAGTATTGATACCATTATTTTCGAATAGTAATTTCAGCAAATATAATAAATTCTTGGTTAAGACCGCCACCCCCTTGACTACCATATCTCCTGATAGGTTGTTTAACAGAGTTACGTTCAGATACAGTTTTATTAAGAATAGAGTGCGCTCACTCGTGGTGGAATGTGGAACTAACAGACCGCGATTTCATTTAAAGTAGGAAATCTAACAAGGCGATCTATTTGAAACTTTAACATAGTTTATAACACATAAGAAAAAGTGGCGCATGAAATTTCGGGTAGGTGGGGAGAGGGGGAGGGGCAAAACATTTCTTTTTTGTTTCATACCGTTTCAAGTGCGTTTTTTTTGACGTAGTCCTCAGATACATGCTACTTATTAAATATAAATGTGTCAAAAGTTAAATTACCACTATTTCCGAATAGTAATTTCAACAATTATCTTAAATACTTGCTGAAGACCACCACCCCCTCGAGTAACATATCTACTAATAGGTTGTGTAAAGGAGTTTCGTTCAGATACGCTTTTGTTAAGAATACAGTGCGCTCCCTGGTGGTGGAATGTGGAACTAACAGACCGCGATTTCATTTAAAGTAGAAATCTAACAATGCGATCTGTTTTAAACTTTAAGATACTTTATAACAAATGATAATGAAGTATAAAGAAGAGTGGCGTGTCGCATTTCGAGGGTGGGGGGAGTGAGGGAGGGGCGCTAGCAAAATTAGGAAATATAGCTGGACGATCTGTTTGAAACTTTAATATAGCTTATAAAATATAACAAAAATTTTAAACATCAGGCCGCGTCAAAAATCTTGGTGACCATTACCCCACTTCGCCCCCCCCTAAAGGGGGCACTTTTCTAAATTTGGCAGATACCCGTCATGTGATATATCGTAGCATTTCGGGGGGGGGTGGCACGAACAAAATTAGGAAATATAAGAAGGCGAATCTGTTTGAAGCTTTTTACGATAGTTTAGGAAGGGTTTGCCAAAATTTAGTAGATGTTTCATGGTGATAAATGTACCGGACGTTTTGAAAGGAATATTAAACGAAACCCTTTGTGCGGTCTATGATCACACTTACCCACTTGTTTTTAATGAAGAAAAAGAAAAAAAGAAGCTGTTTAATATAAATAAATATAGATATAATACTTTTGAAATCAAAAGACAACGATTAAGCTCTCTTAACTACACTCATGTCCAAAATTAAGGTCACAAACATAAAATCTGTGAAAACTGATGAACTATTCACTGTGTTGCCACGAAATTTGGCAAAGAGGTATATTACAATGGGAGAAAGAATATAGCAAAAAAAAAATACATGGAGAAAATTTTAATTGTGAATTAAGATACATGGTATATCAAAAAGTGCTAAATCATGAATCAGAGATAAAGCATCTAGCTCGAGAAAAGTCTGTCTAACATGGAGTGTGACCACTGTGCGCTGCTATACAAACCTCACAACGAGCTCTTATACTGTTTATGAGGGTGTCAATAAACGTTTGTGGCAACAAATCCTATTTTTACAAAAGCGTGGGTTTGAACTCCTGGCGGGTCTTGGGAGGCTGATTACGTTGTGCAGTGGCTCTTCCTAGACCATTCCAAACATGTTTAATAGGATTCAGGTCCGGAGACCTCGAGGGCCAATTCATACGGTGAATATACTCTTCTGCGAGAAAATCATCAACAATGTGAGCTCTGTGTGGCTTCGCATTTTCGCCCAAAAGCATAAGCCCGGGCCTACAGCATCCCGGAACAACCTAACATAGGCTTCAAGGTCTTCATACCTATAGCGATGTGCATTGACAGTACCCGCATCAAAGACGAGCAGTGGTGTACGACTGCCAAACATTACGCCGCCCCATACAAAGATTCCTTTGCCAACAAATCTGTCGATTTCTTTTACGTAGGAGGGATGATAGTGAGCTCCATGCCATCTCCAGATGAAGATTCGACGAGAATCACTCTGCATGGTGAATCTCGACTCATCACTGAAAAGTACACACCCCCATTCTTGTTGTGTTCAAGACTGATGTCTTCGGCTCCACAACAACTGGCGCTCCTGCTGGATTCAGTGAAAGGGACACACACGACTGGACACTGGGCAATAGGGATGAGGTCATTGAAGCCTATGTGAGGCTGTTCTGGGGTGCTGTAGGCCTGGACGTCATGTTTATGTACGATAATGCGAAGCCAAACAGAGCTCACATTGCTGATGATTTATTTGAAGAAGAGGATATTCGCCGTATGAATTGACCCTCGAGGTCTCCGGACCTCAGTCCTATTAAACATGTTTGGGATGGTCTAGGAAGAGCCATTGTACAGTGTAACCCCCCTCCCAAGACCTGCCAGGAGTTAAAAACCACGCTTTTGGAAGAATGGGCTTTGTTGACACAAACATTTATTGACACTCTCATAAACAATATAAGAGCTCGTTGTGAGGCTTGTATAACAGTACACAGTGGTCATATTCCATGTTAGACACACATTTCCCGAGATAAATGCTTTATCTCTGATTCCTGATTTACCACTTTTTGATATACCCTGTATCTTAATTCACGATTAAAATCTTTTCCATATTTTTATGTAGCTATGTTCTTTCTCACATTGTAATATACCTCTGTGCCAAATTTCGTGGCAACATAGTGAATAATTCATCAGTTTTCTCATATTTTATGTTTGTGACCTTAATTTTGGACATGAGTGTAAATCTGACCAAATCTTTAATATGATGATGGCATGTAACTAGTTCATATACAGAATACCTAAATTTGAAATTAAAAATGTAACAACTTCGAACAATTAAATAACCGAAACTACAATTTAGGGATGGCATAAGGTAATATTCCACACGTTTGTCGCAGGAAAAAATTGCAAAACATCATACTAAATAAAACCCACTATAAAATTCCAATATAATAGGAAACGAAAACATATTTAAAAACACGAAGCCAAATAAAATTTAAATAGATAATCTAAGTATAAATTGGAACAACAAATGGAATATAGATATCAAATAACAATAGAAATTTAAAATACCAAAGCGACATATGAATGTCTAATCGTCAGTCGGCAGAACACCACATGTCGCAAATAAATGCATTACTTCATTTAATAGAAGGGCAAATTTTCCAAGAATAGTCTATCCCTGCCGGTATAATGCATTGTAAAAATAACACACTAGGAAGCATAAGAAAATCAGAGAAAAATCAAAAATTGTATTCACATTCCACACAACCGTTTGAGAGCACACCAAAAACGGGAATTTACTCTTCTCGATTCAAAAGAGGTGTTCTAATCAAACTTACTTTGATAACCTGAACACTTCAAAAATTTTGAAAATGAAATCCACCGAAAAAACAACAACATCAACAAAAAAACATAAATAAATAAATATAAGCCGATTGCTGTCCTTACAGCTAAAAGAACATTGTCAATAAGCGGACATATTATTGTTTTGGTTATATGATTGAATAACGAAGCAATTAATGTCATTTACAAAAGATTTATATAATCTCTATTGTATGAGAAACTTTTTAGATAAAATAAAAGAAAGAATCAAATTAAATTTAGGCAGTAAATCAATAGATTATCATGGTTACAACTACGTATAAAAGTAAATGCAACATATATCGGTGCCGGTGACCTAATGAAGTTATAAACATCCTTTTATATAGATGAGAAAATTAACTTTTATGCTTTTTGTTTATGGATAATGGTCAAAGTGTCGACAGACAGATATGTTTAATGGAAACCGCAGAAGAAGTGGAATTTAATATAATTTAAGATCCTCAGTCTACAGGCGAATATTTCTATAATTCAAAACCTACTGTGTCATTGTCTTATGGTCATTGATTCCAAATGTAAACCAATTTATCTTTATTATAATTATAATTAAATTACAAATTTGTTATTCAGCATCTAATTATCATAAATAATCTTAACAGAAAGAAAATTGATATTATTTAAGTTTTAATATTATTACATAAAGCTGATTTTAGTATTACTGACACCTACAAGAAAAATGAATTCAATAACATGAAATAAATATAATTATATATAAAGAAATAACATAGCAATAATTACAGTGTTTTTTTTTTATTAATTATTTTATATATAATATACAGGGTGTCCGAAAAGTCTGGAAACGGTCGAATAACTCGAGAAATACAAAGCATATTGAAAAACGAAAATATACATGTTAGATATTTTTATAAAAGCTACTCAGTGATACCAAATTTGACTCCGGCAACCGACCCCCCAGGGGTCAGAGGTGGTCCAACTTTGAAATCTTCAATGATAACCCCCATTTTTTATTGCAGATTCGGATTCTACGGACAAAAAATACGTAACTTTTGTTTTTTCGGATCCTCGTTGATCACGGTGTAATCGAACAAACAAAACAGATACATATTTTGGTTTTCCAAACCAGGTTTTGACATTTCGAAATCTGATTAGCCAGAACTTTTAACGTCAAAGTTGCCGTCTTTTGCGGAAATAGTGTTTCTCGAAAACCATCAGTAGAGATTGTTTTCATGGCGCTTTATATACTTTTTCCATAAAAATTAATAGAAATATATTAAATTAGTTTTCTATTTGCATTTCTTTTTATCCAGTCGATCCTTTTTATATAATAAACTGCGTATTTTGATATTTTAACGAGTAAATATGCACCTCCCCTCCCGAACAGAAAAATTATAGTCTTCATTATTTGGGGGGCGGGTTGTGTTGATATTCTGTGTTTCGAAGTCTTCAGCTGTTAAAAAAAATCACTTTATTCGGGGCCGGTTGGGGGTGTATGAGGTTTTTTTTAATTATTACCGTAGAATAACATATAGGACCAAAAACCAACAATATATAAAATCTTTTTGTGCTGTCTGAGCAAAGGATGGGAAGTAGCGTAAATTTCAGGTGGGGGGGGGGGGTTATAGGTTTTGTTGATTGATTAGTTACTGCAACTACTGAGTAGCAAGTAGGGCAGAAAACATTCAAAATGTCTAATAAATGAAATACTTTTTTTTGTAAATTAACATACTTTTCCATTTTAACATTTTTTTCACAATTTTAAATTTATTATTGGGTTGTTTGAAAGTCATATCCGTTTGGGAAAATCAATTCGCACCGGAAAATCCTGCCCGGTAATTATTAGAGATTAGATATCGAAATCAATGTCTAATAATTAAATGGTAGAATTTTCCGGTACGAATTGATTTTCCTAAACGAACACGACTTCCGAACGACCCAATAATTTTAAACAATTGAAAAATTTTCATCTTTTAAACTTTTGAATTGAAAATATAATTTAACTCTTTAAGCACTGATGATTATTTCCTGGGGGAGTCGACGTTTTAATTTTCATGGGGGAAGGATAATGTATAAAATTGTTTAATTATTTATTAATTATTGAAATAATATAACAAATGGGAAAAAATATGTAAACAAAAACGTTATTTTCAGAACAAATTAAAAACAAATCTGTTTTTCTCTACATATTTTAAGCCCGAGAAGGGACATTTATTCATATATTTCATTCAGTTAGTTCTACGTTTAATGTTAAAGTTTTGTAGCAAATAAATTAACCCTTTTGCGGGCAGTGTCCTTAAAAAAGGACACCTAATTTTTACGTTACTGGCACCCAGAATATTTAATTAAAATTTTCCATCTATAATGTACTTGAAAATAAGCAAGTTTGTATTTTCCAATAAACTCTTTCATAAATTCTGATATCAGTCTATCATTTCATCAGCTTTTAAACAGAAAAGCGCCGGTAAGGGTTAAACCAAATGAACATTAAAAAATAAAAACAGAAATTTAAACAATATGATAATTTAAATACCCTAAAAACTTAGGTTCCCTTCAAAATAAATCGAAATAAATCTTAGACTTTTTAAATTTTTTTTTTATTTTACATGTGTCTTATCATTTTGTACACACTCATCATAAGCATAATACAAAATTTGCAATACAAACATTTGCAACTTAAAAATTAAAAAAGTTTAAAATTTATTTAGATTTCTTTTTAACGGTACCTAAGTTTTTAATGGGTTTTATGTATCATATTGTTTGATTTTTTTTTTTAATTGTTCAATTAGTTTAACTTAATTGTTACAAAAATTTAACACTGAACGTAGAACTAACTGAATGAAATATATTAATAAATGCCCCTTCTCGGGCTTAAAAAAATGAAGAAATTAAACTTATCTGTTTTTAGCTCACAGGCTATCAAAGCCTGAGAGCTTATGTGCCCGCCGGTTCTGTATGTACGTACGTACGTACCTAACTCTTGATAGAAACATCCCATTTGCTTCAAATTTGTTTTCTAATTTCATTCTGATAAGGCGCTTCCCTGATTAGTTTTGGGGTTCATTGGTTAAGGATAAAGGGGGAAAAGGGGGGTTAGTCCACCCCTCTTAATTCAGATAAATGGGTTTTTCATGCATAATTATTCGATTTGCTCCGAATTTGGTATACCAATTTATTATGTTAAGGAGCTTCCCTGATTAATTTTGGGGGTTCATTAGTTAAAGATAAAGGGAGAAAGGGGGCTAGTCCACCCCCCTTAATTTAGATAAACGCGTTTTTTTTTCAGGATTATTCGATTTGCTCCAAATTTGGTATATCGGTTTATTATGTTAAGGAGCTTCCCTGATTAGATTTGGAGGTTCATTGCTGAAGTATAAAGGGGTAAATGGGGGGTAATCCCCCTTCACTTATTTTTGAGGGGCATTATTCTTTAAAATAAGAGTATAATATACAATTAGTGTGAATAGCCTGTGAGCTCAATGCCATCAGTTTAGCTGGGCACTTTTCTTTTTTATTAATTTGTTCTGCCAATTATGTTTTAGATTATATTTTTGTCACATAAGTTATTTTATAGTAATAATAAATAAACAATTTTCTACATTATCCTTCTGTTATGAAAATTAAAACGTCGTCTACCCCAGCAAATAATCATTACATCTTAATCCTTTCGAGTCCGCATCACGTACACAAATTTTATTTGGAATAGACCGTGTTTTTTCAACTGCCCCCTTTACTTGTGAAATACCAAAAAATCTTTTAATTAAAAAAGTCAAATATTATTATTCATTTACTAATGGTGCCCAAAACAAATTCCACATGGACCTTTTGACGATGAATATATGTGCCTCACAAATCTCGACAGAGTTAAAGAGTTAAATTATTTTTTTAATTAAAAAGTTTCAAATATCAAAACTTTTCTATAGTTTAAATTTGTGAAAAAAATGTTAAATAGAAAAAATACATTAATTTACAAAAAAAAATTACATAATTAGAACTACTGAAAATTTCTTTGCCATACTTGTTATTTTCTGATTGCAGTAACTAATCAATGATCTAAATCTCCAATTCCACCACCATCTGAAATTTACACTTCTTCCCCATTCTTCGCTCCGCCCGCACACAAAAAAATTATGTGTACTTTTTTTTATTTTGTCCTATATGTTACTCTATAGTAACAGTAAAAAAAATTCCATACACCCACTTCCTCACCACGATTTAGAGTATTAAAAAAAAAAAAACAAAAAAAAAAACAGCAGGAGCCACCGAAATGTCGAACATCTACGCCTACCTCTACCAAATAACGAAGATTATCTTTTTTTCCTGTTCGGAAGAGGAGGGGCATGTTTGCACATTAATATATCAAAAAACGCAAGTCAATTGATTAGAATGGATTGAATGGATAAAATAAAACACAAATAGAAATATAATCCAATATATTTCTGTTAATTTTCATGGCAAAAGCATATAAAGCACTTTTATCATCGAAACAACCTCCATTGATAGTTTTCGACAAGCACAATTCCAGATAAGGCAACCACTTTGGCGACGAAAGTTTTGGTCAGTCACATTTTGTGATTGCAAAACATGGCTGAGATAACAAAATATGTATCTGATACATTTTGCTGGATTACACCGTCATCTACAAAGATTCGAAAAAAAAATGTTAAAAGCAAAAGTTGCGCATTTTTTCGCGTAGAATCCGAATCTGAAATAAAAAATGGGGATTATCCTTTAAGATTTCAAAGTTGGAACGCCTTTGACCCTCAAGTGGTTGGGGTGGGGCGTCAACTTTTGTATCACGGAATAGCTTTAAAAAAATATTTAACATGTATTTTTTCGTTTTTCAATCTTATGTGAATTTCTTGAGTTATTCGACCGTTTCCAGACACCTTGTATTTTGTCACATTTGATATTTTATTGTAATACTAAATAAATAATTAGACAATTTTCTACGGAAAATAATCAAGAGATCTTAAAGAGTTTAATTATTTTTTAAATGAAAAAGTTTAAAAGATCAAACATTTTCATAATTTTAAAATTAAGAAAAAAACAGTTAAATTGAAAATTATTTTAAATTGCAATAAATTATTACGTTTATAAGAATTATTGAAAAAATTTCTGCCCGACTTGATATTTTGGAGTTACAGTAACTAATCAATCATCAAAACATATAACTCCACCCCCATTGAAATTTACGCTACTTCCCTATCCTTTGCTCAGCCAGCATAAAAGTTTTTATATGTTTTTTTTTAATATTTTGTCCTATATGTTCTTCTATAGTAATCATTTTAAAAAACTGTACACCCGCATCAGCCTCCTGAATTAGATAATAATAATAAAAAAAAAAAAAACAGCAGAAGCCATCAAAATGCAGAATATCTGCACACCCCGCCCACAAATAATGAGGATTAACCTTTTGCTATTCGGGAGAGCCAGGTGTACAGTTGCACGTTAAAAAATCAAAATACGCAGGTTTTTATTTAGAAATGATTGACCGGATAAAAAATATGCAAATAGACTACTAATTTAATATATTTATATTATTTTTTATGGAAAAAGTATATAAAGCGTCATCGAAACAACCACCACTGATGGATTTGAATGGATGATGAAACACCATTTCCGCAAAAGACGGAAATTTTGACGTTAAAAGTTCTGGTCAATCAGATTTCGAGATGTCAAAACCTGGTTGGGAAAACCAAAATATGTATCTGTTTTATTTGCTCGATTACACCGTGATCAACGAGGATCCGAAAAAAATGTTAAATACAAAAGTTACGTATTTTTGTCCGCAGAATCCGAATCTGCAATAAAAAAGGGGGTTATTATTGAAGATTTCAAAGTTGGACCCCCTCTGAACTCCGGGGGGTCGGTTGCGGGAGTCAAATTTGGTATCACTGAGTAGCTTTTATAAAAATATCTAACATGTATATTTTCGTTTTTCAATATGCTTTGTATTTCTCGAGTTAGAGTTATTCGACCGTTTCCAGACTTTTCGGACACCCTGTATATACATATATAAACCAACATTCACGATCCGAACTTCCACTATTTTTTTTATTGTATATATATATAAACAGTAAAGTATTATTGAAATGAATTAATTTTTGAGTTTATGATGTAATTCGGAAATCCATTTAGTTTTGCTTGATTACTAGTCCGGTAGAAATAGCATTTTGCCTTCCAAAATTCGGGTAATTCTGATTTTCGGGTATTATGTATAGGTTGATCCTCTAATGAAAAAACCAAGTTTTCGACCTTCTAGACCTTGTGCGTTTTTTACTATATCAAAAAACCCAAAATTTTCCGGCACTTTTTTCGATATTTCTGGATTATCTTGGTTCCAGTGCATTTTACAGAAAAAATTACAGTTACAATTTTGTAGAAGACAAAATTCTCTACAACATGCACTATTCATGTTTGTAAATTGACTAAATAGGAAGCGAGATACGGAGCTGGGAAAATGGGGTACAATTTGCAAAAAATGGAAAAAAACAAAACAAATGACGTTAGTTTTTCCTTGATAAGCCATTTTTATTTTTCATTTTTCCGTTTTAGGAACAAAAACGTCGTAATAAACTTTATAAAGTATGAAATAACCCACAAGTTTCATTCATTAGAACATTAATTATCTCTAACAGGCTCTAATATCAGAACAACACGATTTATGGTTAAAACAGGAAAATACTGCCTAGCAAGTCACTATTTCAAAAACGATCTTTAATTTTTGATACTGAATAAAGAAAGCAATTAATTGATTATAGTGTGTACAATAAAAAGTAATTGGAGAATAGTTGGGGGGGGGGGAGGGGTTTGAAGTTAACCAAAAAACCTAGTCGGTAGATATATGCACCGCCCAGAGTTTGGGCTAAGAATCGGAGGTCGAAAATAAAGTTAAGTGCTGGGAATAATATAAAAAATACTGCAAAGATAAATAAAATATAATTTAGAAATTTTTAAAAAGTAAAAGGATTAAACAGGGCCGAAACTAGAGGGGGAGGGCATATACTTCTTTCGCCAGAATGGAAGGCAAAGAGGGCGCAAAATGAATATTTGGTTTGTCGTATTTGTATTAATTTGTCACACAAATTTTTATTAGTTAGTCAAAGTTTACATTAATGGTAAATCTATCTCACATTGAGAATATTAGTCTTTAACATAAAGAGGCAGAGCATATTTTAAGGAATTTTCACTGGGCGACAAACGGTTTAGTCTGTTGTTCCAAATAAATGTTCATAAAACAACCCCTAGCCCTGATAACAGCAAACCAAATACTAAGAATATCGATTGGCTGACAAACTTTTATATCTTATTAGTTATGTCTATTGTACTTCTCCTGTTTCTGGTTAGTAAACTATTAAATCGTCTTTGAAACATTTAAACCACCTTATTTATAGTTAGGTAAAATTAAAGAGGCTACATTCTCGTTTCATACAAATTTTTAATTGTCATGTTAGTAAAGGACCAAACGTAACATCTAACCTACCAAATTCGTATGCCTAATTAAAACTTTATATAAGAAAATTATCATTTAAATTCACGTTAAAATATTGTTTACCATTTATTAGTTTGTACACTTTGCTTTTGTTCATAACCATAATATATTAGACTAATTAGGTAATTGGAACCTAGAATAAATTCTGAAATTCAAAAATAAATTTGACCTGCATCGTAAAATAGTTCGTGAAATAGTACCTTAACTATAGTTTTAGACCCAATATTGAACTAATCAAGAAAACCTATTTCCCTCTTGATGGATGAAAATCATCAAATTTAAAAATAATATAAAATTACCATGCTAAATTTTATGATACGTTTCCAAAATGTAAAATGAATAAAAATTGCAGTGGTTAAACATATTTTGACTTTTACAAGTATTTTACAAAGACTGAAACTAAACAAGGAATCAGATTTTACTCTTTATGTTTTAAAAAATCAAACTGTATCAATAAAATATTTCCAAAATGCTACAATAACAGTTACAATGGTTTAAAATTTTAATACAAAGGACTGTCCAGAGTTGTATAATATAGACCCACGCCGTGCGCGGAAAGTTTTCCGCGATTTTTAGAAAGAAAAACGTAATTTTTGTTCTTGTAACTTTTTTTTTTTTAAATATCGAAAAATTAAAAAGATCCCCCATTTTTATATACGATTTATTTATTGTCTGGCAGGGGTGATTTTGTTCCGAAAATTTAAGGTATTCGGATCCGAAAATTAAAAAAAAATCAGACATCAGTCTGAAAATTCAGACATAAGAAAATATCACCAAAAAATATTGGGAATTTCAACAAATGGTCGTCGAAAAAAAATAATAATTTCGTCAATCGTTCGCGGAAAAAAATCACCAATTTCGTCAAAGCATCACG
This sequence comes from Maratus speciosus, assembly GCA_963932465.1. Lineage (NCBI taxonomy): Eukaryota > Metazoa > Arthropoda > Arachnida > Araneae > Salticidae > Maratus > Maratus speciosus. The sequence continues at coordinate 264,374,201 of OZ010787.1, forward strand.
AAAAAAACGCGAATTTCGTCAAAGGACCGCAGAAAAAACGCGCATTTCTTCAAAGAATCGTAAAAAAAAAAGATAATTTCGTCAAAGAATCACAGAAAAAAGCGCAAATTTTGTGAAAGGAATGCAGGAAAAAAACAAATTTCGTAAAAGCGTAGCGGAAAAGAGCCGAATTTTGTCAAAGGATCACGAAAAAAGCACAAATTTCATAAAAGAACGGCGGAAAAAAACTAATCCCTCAAAGGATCGCGAAAAACAACACGAATTTCATGAAAGGGCCGCGGAAAAAGTGAGAATTTCGACAAAAGGTCGCAAAAAACGCAAATTTCGCCAAATGATCGCGAAGAAAAGCGAATTTTGTCAAATCGCAGAAAAAACGCAAATTTCGACAAAGGAGTGCAGGAAAAAAAGGAATTTCGTAAAAGCATAGCGGGAAAAAGCGGGAATTCTGTCAAGAGATCGCGAAAAAAATGCAAATTTCGCCAAAGAATCGCGGAGAAAAAACGCGAATTTCGCCAAAGAATCGCGAAAAAAACGCAAATTTCTTCAAAACGCCGTGGAAAAAGTGCGAATTTCGTTAAAGGATTGCGGGAAAAACGGATTTTGTCAAACGATCGCAGAAAAAACGCAAATTTCGTCAAAGGGTCGCGGAAAAACTCATCGGTCTCTTTAATGATAATACCTATTAATGGCGTCTCCGTACAAAATGTGATTCAGTTGTTTCAGAAGCAATGTCACATTATTTCTGTGAATAGAGTGACTGGAATTTTGTGCGAAGATGTCACAACATTAAGGATTGGGCTGTTTCTAAAAACATCGACAAAATAACGGATAGGAATTCACCCTTCTTTACCATGGATTTTTAAGTTTATTATTTTTTAACCAAAATAATTATTCTTTAATATTAATTAATTTTTTATTTAATAGTAATTATTTTAAACTACTGATTTTAACGGTGATTGGGACGGTGTTATGAAAATAGTAGAATTAAGCAGGTAGAGAAAACGATTTTGTTCGTGTTTTAAATTTTTTAAACTTTATTAATTATTTATAATGTTTGCAAAATCCTACAATAATAATTACATTCGTTAAGTTATTTTACAAGTAATTGTCTTTAGCAAAGCATTTTTTGACAAACTTATGTTTCTCATAGGTTTCTTTATCTGGAAATGTTCTACTTTTTAATTTGCTCTCTAGGAACCTTGCAATAACAGGTCTTGGATCATAAAAAGTTGTTCCAATTCCATTAAGAGCAATGAACATCCTTGAGTTTAAGGCTTCTCTTTATACCAGTTCCAACTGTTTTTTGGATTTAAACGTTGTATGTATATGGACATAACTCCATATGCCAACAACTTTATGCGCAAACATTGTGAGGTGTCAAAGAAACCTATGACAGTACCAATTTGTTGAAAACAGAGTGAGGTTGAGACGCCTTAAAGTAGAAATAGTCTTGCTGTCAATGAGAAGGACGCCGATTTTCAGCTGCGCAACAAAGCCCATCATCACATCATCATTTAAATAGGCGACTTCGTCCTTACCAAAAAAGTTCTCAACATCAAGGTGGGCTGTGCTAGCAACCTCTGTTGGTCTTCGTGCATTTAACAAAGCATCTATCCTGTAGGAGATGCTCACTTTATCCTCTTCCAATCTTTGAGAAACAAATTCTTTACAACTCAATATAGTTTCTTTTCTCACTGCAAACCAGCATCTCTTGGTAGAAACTAACGAGTTGTTTTTACATCTCTGAGGATTTTCTTCAATTTACTAATAACTTTCAGATTCCTAAGTGCCTTCATTTATTTCCAACTGTTCTTCGTATCCCTCAGGACTTACCCATTTTTGATAAGCGTCAAAGAATTTGTAAAAAAATTTCTTTCACAAATTCTATATCAATTCTTTATCGGGCAGTGTAATGAAAGACCTTTGACTATCTGTCTCAAGGTTTTCAAAGTGCATCGGAACATCTAGCATTAGGCAAGCCAGATGTTGTTTACTTTTTTAAAATCTATTTATAATCGAATAAACCCGCGAGCAGAAGTTTGTTCAGTTTTTGATGAGTAGGAATGATGGTTCACAATGTTTTCTCAATGTTTTTGCATGAGAGAAAAATTGTGCCATACTGCTTTTGCCAAGTTTTTTAAGTGTTTCACGAACTGTACTTCAAAATATGCAGAGAAACAAAAGGCACTTTGATTTTCTGTTCCAGATATTTCTTCAAGCATTTTAACACGTAAAGCAGAAACTCGATAAAATGTTGCTTGATGATTCCAATTCCGACACAGTTAAGAGCCCTACCAGTGGCTGAGAGGTTCTGCTCTCGAAGCTGGTAGACGGGAGGTGCTGGGTTCGAACCCAATTGCTCCCGCCGGCCTAATCGTTCGGAGTTTTCTTCGAGCCATGGATTTACATGCGTAAATATGGGTTAGGTTCCCTTAGAAAGACCCCCATGGAGGGCACTCCCCCCCCTCAGTCCTATATCCCTAGTGTAGATAATCGGCCGTCAAAAATCAACCAACCGACACAGTTAAGTCAGACCTGAGCAAAGCATCAAACGCAAAGTTAGTCTTTACAAAAGTACCATTTCATAAGAGCACAGAGACCGCTGCTTTTGCCTGTATTTTCCTTTACTCACTTATAGTTAAGCTTGTCAACTTATTTTTTGCAATATTCTCAGTGCACAAATTATCAAATACAACCATGACAAAATCCATGAAGCCTTCTGCTCCTCGCTTACTGAATTTACTTTGTCCTAGAATAACTCATTCTATGTCCTGTTCTTTTGAAAAAAATCGTGCTCTGACAAATTTGTTATCAACTTCATATTTCTCAACAGAACCATCTACTTGGATAGCAAAATAAAAAGTATTTTGTAACTGTGGTAAGGTGTTTTCTTTTACTGTTATCACATCTATTGCCATCCTTGTTATCTCCTGAGTCAAAGAGCCAGCTTATATTATTCACCTTTTTTTAAAAAAAAGTTGCCGGCACCATACCCTATCACTGGGCGACAATATCGTGGTACTAGGCGACACTAGTGTCGCCTACTTTATATGTTATTTTATGCTCTGTAAAGAGGACCAACAATTATGCTTATGCATACTAAGAGGAAACCTGTATAAAGCGGAATTGTCTTCGGGTTTTTTTTAAGTCAACTTTAAATTTTAAAATAAAGCAATGGATGTTATAAACTTATAAAATTCTGCATGTAAGCTCACTTTCTGTAGGAGAAGGCAAAATCCATGTTTGTCCTAGAATGAAAAAAAAAAGCTATTACGGCCTAGAAGTATCGAATAAGAATAACTGTTAAAAATGAGTTCGGAAAGCCCAAAATGCATAATTCTATACGTTAAAAGTAACAGCGGAAGAAACATTGACAATTAATCAAATATATGAATATTATTACCGTAATTCCCCCCGTTTAAGGCAGGGCTCAGGTAACTCTGTTTTCTACTAGAATTTTTTTTAAATACATTGTGACTTATTTCTGATTAGCATTTATTTGACTTCATTTTTTAAAAACAATTTCTGGTTTGAAGCAGACTTAATATAGCCGCAGCTTATAGGCAGGAAATTATAGTAAAAACCCTTTTCTAAGAGAGACATTATGAAGGGGAAAAAAAATAAAGCACTGTTTTCGTCATTTTTAAAATAATAATAATAATTTTTGTAGTTTGCATTTAATTTACTAATTACTACATTTAATTAATAGTAATATTTTACATTTTTGTAGAGGATAAAATCCTAACAACATGCACTATACATCTCTAAACATGCACTATTTATGTTCGTAATTTGGCCAAATAGGAGGCCAGATACAGAGCCGGGAAAATAGGGTAAAATTTGCAGAAATTACAAAAATCCACAAATGACGGTATTTTTTGCTTTATAGCTCACTTTTAGTGCATTTCAGAATCAAAGCAAACATAATCAACTTTTTAGAGCATGAAGTGGACCATAGTTTTATTTATTAAGAAATTATTTTTTGTAATTGACTTTGAAAATCACAGCAACGAGATTTTATTTAAAAACCTGAAAATGCTGCCTGGCAATTTAGTAATAAAAAAAAAATAAAAAAAAAAAGGCTTTTATTTTTTATATCGAAAACACGAATTAATTAATTATATCATGTAGAAGATACTAATCAACAAATACATAGTAAGTATAGTCACTTTATATGCGTTTCTTTTTTCTGCTGTTTGACCCTGGTGGCCTGGTAGCATGTGACTCGATTGTTAGTTCTAGGTTGTCAAAGTCCTCAAGGTCCAGTATAACATCCGGAGCGTTGCCACATAATATAATAATATTCATATACTTGATTAATTGTCAATATTTCTTCCGCTATTACTTTTAACGCATAGAATCATGCATTTTGGGCTTTCCGAATTAATTTTTAACAGTTATTCTTATTCGATACCTCCAGCCCAAAACTAGCTTTTTTTTAAAATTCTGGGGCAAATATGGATTTTGCCCCCCTCCTCACCCCCACACTCTCCCCCTCCTGCACAAAGTGAATTTACATACAGAATTTTATAAGTTTATATTATCCATTGCTTTATTTTAAAATTTAAAGTTGAATTAAAAAAACCCCGGAAACAATTCCTCTTTATACAGGTTTCCGTCTTAGTATGCATGAGCATAATTGTTGGTCCTCTTTATGTTGAGAATAATATTCTCAAAGCGAGATAGATTTGCCTTTAATGTAAACTTTGACTAACTAACAAAAATTTGTGAGACAAATTAATACAAATACGATAAACCAAATCTTCATTTTGCGCGCCCTCTTTGCCTTCCATTTTGGCGAATGAAGCACATGCCCTCCCCCCTCTAGTTTAGGCCCTATATAATCCTTTTCCCTTTTAAAGTTTCTAAATTATATTTTATTTATCTTTGCAGTATTTTTCTTATATTATTCCCAGCACTTAATTTTACTTTCGACTTCGGATTCTTAGCCCAAACTCTGGGCGGCGCCTTTATCTACCGACTAGGACTTTTGTTTATCTTCACACACCCCCCGCCCCCCAAACTATTCTCCAATTACTTTTTATTGTACACAATATAATCAATTAATTGCTTCGTTTATCCAGTATCAAAAATTAAAGATCGTTTTAAAAATAGTGACTTGCTAGGCGGAATTTTCCGGTCGGGAAGCCTCGGTTCAGTTCGTGGGCCCAGCGTCTTTATAGGCGTCTGGTTCCTGCAGGGCTTGCGGGGTCTACCGGCTCGAGTAACCAAGTTTAGGGACCACTTGGTTTTTCTAGCTGGGTGGTGAGGACTGTCGTAGCGGCCGTCCGTCTCTGATTTGGGAATAGCCGTCGCCGTGTGCGCTGGGCAGCGGCGTCGCTCTTGGCCGGAGTTTAGGGGAGGCCCGGGGTCCCGGGGTCTCGGGATCGCCTTGATGGGGCGTGTCTGGCGGCGACCTTCGGGACGCGTCGCGGGGCACGCTTCTCGGGCGGTCTCAGCCTGGACAAATGGACCTGCAAGGGTCTGAGACCGGAAGACGGTCCCTTTTTTAAGGGGCGCCCACCGTCTTAACCATAAATCGTGTTGTTCTGATTCTAGAGTCTGTTAGAGATAATTAATGTCCTAATGAATGAAACTTGTTGGTTATTTCATACTTTACAAAGTTTATTACGACGCTTTTGTTCCTAAAACGGAAAAATGAAAAATAAAAATGGCTTATCAAGGAAAAACTAACGTCATTTTTTTTTCCACTTTTTGCAAATTGTACCCCATTTTCCCGGCTCTGTATCTCGCTTCCTATTTGGTCAATTTATAAACACGAATAGTGCATGTTGTAGAGAATTTTGTCTTCTACAAAATTGTAATTGTAATTTTTTCTGTAAAATGCACTGGAACCGAGTTAATCCAGAAATATCGAAAAAAGTGCCGGAAAATTTTGTTTTTTTTTATATAATAAAAAACGCACAAGGTCTAGAAGGTCAAAAACTTGGTTTTTTCATTAGAGGGTCAACTTATACATAATACCCGAAAATCCGAATTACCCGAATTGTTGCAATGCAAGGCCCTTTTTTGAGCTATTTCTACTGGACTATACTTATAAATATTTTTATTTTTATACTAGTCTGAGCATAAAAAATTTATTCTGTGTAGAAAATTAAGTAAGGTATTTTTTATAAACAGATTTGTGTAAGCATGAATTATAATTCCTAAAAACTTTTACATTAAAAGGAAAATCAGATCTTTTGCCATAAATGTCAAGCATTAATTTATTTTTATTATTAAACATAATTTTTAAGTCAGGAAAGTTTATTACAAAATTGATCATATCATTTCGACTTAATATAAGCTCAGTGGGGTATTTAGTACGTAATGATATGATATTAGAGTCATTAAAATAAAAATAACAATATCATCTATATGTCAATAGTAAATACAATTTATATAAATACATATATCTATTATAGTATATTAAACCTTTCAATAATAAATAGCATATTACATTCAATTATAGTATGTTATGAAAATGTTAATTAAAGTTGATAAACGAAACTTAATTAGTGTTTTGAAATGTAAACTAAAATTATAATATGAGGAGCTCACAACCATAATAGAGCAAATTCATAAAAAAAAAATGAGATAGTCCATTTAGAAGGTGCATAAATTTTGTTTTATCCACTCCCACAGTAAACCAATTCTGAAAACAGATGACATATATGATAAAGTATGTGAAAACAGACTTGGTTCACTGTGGGAGTGAATAAAAAGATTTTATGCACCTTTTAAATGGGCTATCTCATTTTTTTAAATGTGCTTAGTCTACTATGGTTGTGAGACCCTCACGAAAGATGTCATTAAATATTGTAATAATTAGATACCGTTAAACAAGCCTTATTTACGTTATACCGAAGAGGCTCAGAATGAAACGTTGAATATATGAAATATTTTTTAAAGGATTTCCAAGATGAATAAATTAATGAATATTTAAGAAAGAGAGAAAGAACTTAAAAAGCTCTATGACATCCTCATAGGTAATTAATTGTGGTAAAGTGGCAAACATTTAAGATAATTTTTTCAGTAGTTACAGCTCGTTAAAGTTAGGGTAAAATTCATCGCCACAAGCTATATGGCCTACTTTGAGGCCAAGTAATGACGAAGGTATTGATTTGCAATTTTTAATACTGCAATTTTGTTTTTCAGCACAAAAAAGATGTACTGGATCATCTATTTTCAATAAGTAAAGTGTCTTGTATCAGGAGCAATAAGATGACAAACTGGGTGATTTGATCGGTTTTCTGCGACTATGAAATAGTGAACTTTACAGAAGGACCACTGGTGGCCATACCATACTATTTCTGACTATGACAGTTTGAAGATGTCCATTTTAGACCTATATGTATGGTCTTTTGCGATTTCATCATAATTGAATGGGTAGAGGAGGAACCGTATCCAAATTTAGGCCATTTAACACGGAATGGCCGAATTATATATGATGAGGTTGTTAATTTAGCATAAATTTTATATAGTCGCGTGACATATGTTTTTTAAAAAGTGCGCATGCGTGGAATATCTGGAATCTCAAGTGTACATGCAATAATTAAAAAGTATACCTAACAGAGTGGTAGGTTGCAAGTTCAATCTTATGAAAGTTGGTTAACAAGATATGTTAAAAGTTTACCTAAAAGAGTGGAAGGTTGGCGGTTTGATTTTATACGAGGTGGTTTAAAAGTTTACCTAAAAGTATAATATGTTGATAGTTCTAGATATATGAGTTTAAAATTAGGTTAGAAGGTTATTGGCAAATTCCAAGATAAAATAAACGCTGAAATAACGTTTGAATTTGTGGGCCTAACGCCGAAGATGTATTCGATGACATCACCGAAAAGTAAAAAAAAACATATGTAGCGGGAAAATTTATTAAAGTAGAGATTATTTTCAAAAGCCATTTTTTTTTTTCAAATTAGCAGATTTAGGATAAGTTTTGATTAAAAAGTCTGGATCATTAAATTTTTAGTATCATCATTAAAATCTAAAACATACCCTAGATCCTAAATTAAGTTGATATAACATATCTGGCTGTTTTCAGACTATTTAAAGTAGTTGGTCTTCAACTCGTGTCACTTGGGCCATGGGTGACCCGTTGAGGGTATTTTTGTAGCCCGCCGTGTTACTTCGAATGTTAAGAACGAAATGTTTTCAGTGACATCGAACGATTTCTGAAGAGTTTTATTAGGGCAAATCTATGGTTAATCACTTTTACGTTTTTTAGCGCCAAAGAGATTTGTTTTGGGCAAGAAATTTTTTTAATGAAATGTTACTTGTTTCTATGTGCCACTTATTTGATTTCATTTATTAGGTAAAAATTCTGATTCAAAATTTTACTTATCTTTTTATAAAGAAGCGTAACATTTGATAGCTACGGAATTTTTTTTCTTTAGATAAGAAATAAAGAAACAGGTAAAAACCACTTCGGACACATAATTTGTTTCCACATCAACTCAAATACAGGCTAAGTGAATTTTTTCCTTTCGCGCCGTAATAAGCTGGACCATTTTGAGACCGACAGCACCATTCTATGCTAGCAGTTTACGGCAGCATAACTTTATAACCTAATATTAACACATAACTTTAGGTCCATTAAGACTGAACCGTTTTTCATCTGCCTGAAGTTAATACTGGCACTATTTGTGGAAGAATAGAAACATCGTATAGAGCCGCCAAAATAAAGGAGGATCAATCGGGGTTCGGGGTGCTATCGCTATGTCAGCTCAAGATAAGACTAATCAAGTTAGTGTTTCTAAAAAAATAAACATAAAAGTCTACATCATATTTTAGAAACAGAAACTTAGGCATATGGTTGCTTTTAAGAGGTGAAAAGGCATTTTCAAACAAGACAATGCTTTGTGCATTATCCCAAAAGCTATAAAAAAGCGGTTCAATGATAAAAAATATTTCATTATTTGATTGGCTACCGCGATCGCACGATATCATTGGAAATAATGAATGGAGCTCAGTGGTGAATGAAAAACAATATTCATCCATTGCAGATCTCGAGGAAGCTATCCCCCTTCAATCCCTGGTCAGTTATAACCACATAATAACTATCAAACTTGTTCCGACGATGTCGGATCGTATGGTTCAGTGTCTCCAAAATAAAGGTGATGTTAAAATTGTATCTATTCTAACTTATAAGGCGCCTTCTTATAATTATGACCATTAAATTTGCAATAATTTAATAATTAAAAAATTGTAAAAAATATTATTTAAAAAAATAAAAATAAGCAAGAATATTCTCTTTTGATTATAAATACATATTCTATAATTTTTATTAATATTTTGAATTGTACAAAATTATTCTTTATATTTTTAGTTGTCCTTATAATTTTTATCAGGAGATGTATGTGCTTTCTCATTATAGTTATTTAACACAGCTATTGCCAAATCTTTCGGTTTCTTGTATGGAACTCTCAGATTATACTTATGTACTACTATTATTACAAAATCAAATAATTGTATAAATTTCTGGTGTTAAAATTAAATACTGTTTGCAAGCATATATTAATTAAATTCTTCTTAGAAAATTTCAATTCTGCAATTCCAAGGCACCTACATACATACAACCCACTCTTGGTTTTAAAATATAGGTAAGTATGCGTTTTTGTCCATGCTATTTAATTGAATTACGGGTGTCCCGCGTAACTTTAAATAATTATTGATGCAGCCCTCTAGCGTGAAAGATTGAAGACCCCTAATTTAAACTTTTGAAACATTTATTTTCAAATGTAACATAAGTATGTGTCAAATTCTCTTAAAATGGTTTCTCCAAGACAATTTTCTTATTCATACTGTCTTAGAATACTTCTGTCGAAATTTGAAATAGCCAATTTAATTATGAAAAATTAAAAAGAAAACTATTTCATTTATAGTTACCATTCATCCGCGTAGATACTATGAATGGCGATTAAACGTGGACTTTTCTGATTCATCATTAGGCTGTTATTTCTTGTTTACGTTTCGCTGAACTCATTGAAAATTGTTCAAAGCCGGTGAGTTGATTAATTGATAAAGCATTAACTTTACCTCTGCCAAGAAATGCGAAACTGAGTGAATTCTTAGCTGTGAGATTTTTTAACTTTTGCACTCAGACATGAAATTTTTCCTCCCACGTAAAGAAAAAAAAGTTCTATCCACTTTTTTCCACATCTTACTCGTATTTGTAGCATAATATAAACAAATGTTTTTATTTCTTTAGTAGAATGTCATTTGAAGCTCATCCCACGAGTTGCCAAATTTAGTTGAGTTTATGTGAAAGTGAACTTTATTCAAATACGACCCAATTAATGGGAAAGCAGCTATTTAAGGGTTACGCAAGATACTAGGGATCTGCATCTAGAATGACGTACATATATACAGGAAGATTATAGCAAATCAGTTTTGCTTCGTGGTGTTGTTAAGTACCTTTCGGAATCATGGTGAGTAATATGCTTTTTCAGATGTTCCCTGAAAAGATGGTTCCTTATGATTTTTCTTGATTTATTAAAATGCAGTGACTTCACAAACCTTAATCCAAAACAGAATAATTGTAAAGTGAAATATATAATGGTAGCTTTTTTTTTTTTTGCCTATTTTAATGTTTCGTATAGAAAATACTGACTGTTGTATATTACGTTAGTTAAAATTACAATTTATGTATCCATAAAAAAGGAAATACTGAATTGCTTTTTCCCTAATTTAAATCGCAGTTTTCTATTTTTTTAATGTCTGCATTTGATTACATGCATTGTCGCATTATATATAAATTTTCTAAATTTTAATATGATGGGAGTAACCTTAAAAATATTTAGTTAATTTCAATGAATGCATGCGATTTCATTGTTGACATATTTAATGTAATTCACAATTGGACATTTTGGTATTTTAGGGATATAGTTATTTATAAAAAATAATAGCTATAAATGATAAGCACTAAATAAAACTTTTATTAGATATACAAGTAAATAGTTGGTTATTAACATTGGATGGCGACTTAGCATTTGATATTTTAATTAATACATTGATTCTGGTTTTACCACTTTGTTGTTGATCTGAGGTAAAACCATAGCTGCTAACTATTCCAATAGCTGCGTTTTTTTCCTACTACAATTTTTGAGCAGAAAAAAAATTCTCATTCAATACCTGAAAATTAGGATTAAATAAGTCACATTTTCCTGTTCAATAATAGTGGTGGGGAAAAGCGTAAAAGTTAGCAGCTATGGCAATACGTGTAAAAGTGTCTCCCCTGTATTGCTGTTATAATACGGAATGTAACGATAATCCTTTTCAAAATTATAAGTTATCAGGAAAAGTACCGATTATTTTTTAATCCAAAAGACAACTAGCTTCAACTGAGAAATATTAAGAGTAATTATCTGTAACGTACTTTCACTTGCTTTAGAAAATATTACAACTTTTGTTTTTCTGAATAGATGCCTATTTTTTAAATTCGTTTGGAATCTTCCTTTTAGTGTCAAAATCTTCCATCAATTAAATATTCAATTGAATTGTCAACTAGATAACCATTGAAAGAGAGATTTATGATAGTTTTTTTTTTATTGAAACTTAAGATTTCTTACATTATAACAACTTTTGTCATTGGTTGGATTTCAATTTTTTTTTTTTTTTGTTGTTGTTAATGTTTGTTTAAATTAGTTTGGCATATCTTTCTTTTAATGTCAAAATCTTTCATCAATGCATTAAATATTCAATTGCATTTTGAACTAGATAACTATTGAAAGAGAAATGTATGATAGTTTTTTAATTGAAACTTAAGATTTCTTACATCATAACAACTTGTCATTGGATGGATTTGATTTTTTTTTTTTCAAAATGTTTGTTTAAATATTTTTATTTTGGTACTTTGTTTTAACTTTTATTTATTTCATTAACCAATTAACAATCCAACCGATTACACAAAAGTGTAAATGGCAACATGTTTAGAGCTGGAAGAATGGCGGACTATTCGAATCAGCTTTATAAGTTTGGTAATGGAGGTATGGCTTAAGAGAAAGAATTTTTAAAAAAGTTATAGATAAAACATTTTATCAGTGTCTGAAGAAATCAATTAGTATTTTCAAAATTTGCTATTGCATTTTTATGTTTAATTAAATTATTATAAATACCTTATCAGGGAGCGTAGAGTTTTACCACAATATTATAATTTTTAGGTTATTTCGGGATAGACGTCCATTTCTTAAATTACATTGGCATCTTACTTTTAGTATCAAAATTGTCCATTAATGTAATAAATATTCAATTGCATTTTGAACTACATAACTATTGAAAGAGATATGATAGTTTTTATTTGAAACTTAAGATTTCTTATAATATAACAACTTGTCATTGGCTGGATTTGAATTTTTTTTTTTCAAAATATTTGTTTAACTACTTTTATTTTGGTACTTTGTTTGAATTTTTATTTATTTCATTAACCAATTAACAGTCCAACGAATTACACAAAAGTGTCAATGGCAACATATTTAGAGGTTTATTTCATGCTGGAAGGATGGCGGACTACTCGAACAGGTTCATAAGTTTAGTAATGGAGGTATAGCTTAAGAGATAGAGTTTTTTAAATGTTATAGGTAAAACATTTTAGCAATATCTGAATAAATCAATCAGTAATTTCAAAATTCTCTATTAGATTTTTACGTTTAATTAAATTATTATAAATGCCTTATCAGGGAGCGCACAGTTCTATCACAATTTTATAGTTTTTAGCTTATTTAATTGCAGAAAGATTTTGAATGGGAGGAAAAAAAATATTAACAAAAATATATATAATCTGAATTGATGGTGCAATACTCCTTCGAAATTATAAACAGTGAACGCACCTTACCTTATTGAGTTTTTAAAAAGCATGTTAGCGTTTTTGAAAGGATTTTGAGATATGGGGCATTCTCACAATCTTTTGACTTTCGGGAATAAAAATTTGGTGAAATTAAACTTGCTAAAATAACATTTTAATCTGATAGACGAATGCCTTAATGATTCAAAATTAAGAAAAAAGGTCAGCTGCGAATTTTTTTTTTTTTTTTTTTTTTATTTTTTATTTAACAGAGGTTTAAGTTAAACTTGCGAGTTTAATTTTCCTTGCCATTTTATCACTATAACTTTCTATTTTCTTCTAAATTTTTACTTATAATGAATTTGCATAGTACCCACAGGACATTTAAATAAGAAATAATAACAATGCAATATTTTTAGTACAAAATTTTGCATAACATTGTCTTAAAGGGGTGTTAAAGAAGGGACGGAAGGAAAAAGAAATGGGGATGGTATAGTAAAAAAGGGACGGTAATTGCAAAAAAAGGGATGGTAAAGGATGGGACGGTAAGGAAAATTACCACTATTTTTAGGCAAATCATGTTAAGACTAAGTGATAGCCACAATGTTCATTGATTTTTAGAAACAGTTATTCACATTGGATTAAATTAAAATATATATATATTTATCTCGAAAAGTGCAGGAATAAACCTAGGGGACGGTAAGACTACCAATAAAGCCACGATGCTTAAAATTGATATTTAAATGCTGATTTAAATTCTGCAGTAAATTTCCTGTCAAAGAATTTTAGACATTATTTCTCTAGCATACTTCTGCACGTGAAAAAACTCGAAAATAATTCTGTGGCTGCATCTGTAGTGATTTTCTGTATAAGTTTGGCAAGAGGGATAGTAAGGATCTAAAACCCAGGGACAGAGTTCAAAAAATAATATCAACCGTAAAAATGTGTGCAGGTTAATTTTTTGCTACATATTTATATAAAACAATTGTCCCAGTTTCGGGAAAAAAATTACATTGAATTACTTTTATTGAAACAATTTGATGCAGGTAGCTCCAAACTTAAAAATCAGCATCAGGGACACAAGAGTTTTCCTGGTATTTAGACCCCCAACATTGTCCAAAACTTATTTATCTTGTTAATATTGTTATGCAATCAAGCAATGGGATGTTCCCCAGTATATGAAATAAAAAAAAAAAAGCACAAGAATATGTACTAAAATAAAAATTATTATTCAGGGACATAAAAGTCAAAAGATTTTGAGAATGCCCCATATATTACCAATGTTTTATTACAGTGAAAGTATAACGTATTCCTGTTTGTATGCAGTATGTGATTTTACAGACTGCATCTCAACACTGTATCTCAGATCAACAACTCTGTCTAAAGAATCTCTCTAAAGAATGAAAAAGTTGCATGAAAACAGCTTGCTTTTCTTATAAGCTTATGATTATAGTACATGGATCCATCATAATTATCATCATTAATCTGACATTTAAAATAATAAACTAAAAGAGAAATAACTTCTGAAATTTCGAAGATGCTCGATATAATTACTTTAAAATTTTTCGTCAGTTCTACAATAGTTTATAATATTAAAAACTTTGTGTAGTGTTAAAATTAGACTTACTCTAAATAAATCTTATGTGAGGCTTAATCCACAAATACCAGATCTCTTTCAAAAGTGTATTCGAATGGTAGTGATATATGAAAAAAAGATATTTTCGCTCTGCACCTATCTTTTCTCTATTCTCTTTCATATAAGTACTTTTATCCGTGCTTCTATCTGACTAATCTATCTGCGAATTTTTATTAAATTATTTTTTATTATTCCTCTTTTTATTAACTATCAAAGTACCAGAATTGGTTGAAGCTTTTTAAGCAAAACCTTAATTTTCCACTTCAAAGATCTGGAAAAGAAGAAATATGTTAGGCCAACAGAAAAAAAAACCAAAAAAAAAAAAAAACCAAAAAAAAACCCCCACATAATTTTCAAAACTTTTACTGCTTTTTTTTTATTTGAGTACTCCAGTTTTGAACACAGTATGAGTTGTTAGAACCTACTTGCTTTAAACAATTAAATATTATAAGATAACTTTATTAGGATATTGAAAGTTATCATTCTCACGAAATCCTCATTTCAGTATTACTTTTGTTCACAATTGACACTTAGAACAATTCAGCATCCGTCATCCTCCACGCACGCAATAAGAAACAGGCTTGGATTTGACAAAGTGACAAGTGAAGTTGTGGCTGGTCACGAGGATTTTGACAATACCAATGACTTCACCATTTTTACTAAAAATATTTTGAATTTTAATTTAATGATATTAGTAATTCAACATTGTTAATTAAAGACATAATTTTATTTCGTTATTTTACAAAGCAAAGTATGCCAATCGCAAACTATGCTGTAAAGCACCGATTCTCATTGAAACATCGATGTATCATCGAATGTGGTCGGTCAACACTTGGGAGGGTGGCTTCTTGGCATTTTGCCAGTTGGGTCGGATTTTTCATTATTCAGATTGCTTGTTTGCTACCACTTTTTGAAACAGTAATACATGCTTTATTAAATGACAGATTAAATTAGGCGAATATTACTATTCAAAAAGTCCTTCCGGCCAGTGCCGGGAGGAAGAGGCAGCTTTCATATTCCTTATTTTAAAAAAGCCAACTTATATTATTCAAACACACGAAGCTCAATTTAGTGGAAACCAAATATAGGAGATTCAATGCTAATTTTTATCAATACTAAATCATTATGAATGAAAATTTCGCGAAATTAGTCAGCTTTATCCAAGCTGCTTTTATTTAAAGTAACTTATATTTGGCTGCCAAATTCGGCGATTTCTTAAAGTGCCTGCCATTTTAAGATAACATGGTGGATGAGGCTAACAAGTGAACTTGGTCGAGACCTTAGTAATTGCTGTGTACATGCTCACTCACATCGGAATAGATTGATATATATGAGTGCTGTCGCAGGCAAAAAATCAGATTTTTCAAAATGTCACCCACATTACATATTGAAATTGCTATATCTGAGCCATTTTTTAAGATAAAGACAAAAAAAAAAAATTGCTCCTGAATCCTTATATCAATGGCAAATACTTAAAAAAGAAACCTTTATCAATTTCTAATTTTTTTGCACCTCACTTTAAATATAATTTTTTTTTAATTTAATGGCCGCCATTTTGAAACAAGCTGGCTGATGAAGCTGGCCAGCGAACTTGGTCGAGATATTGAGGTATACTATCCACATGCCTTCTTACATCGAAATAGGCGAATACGTGTGTTATCGCGTGAAAAATACAAGATCGTTTCAAAATGTTAGCCATGCTAGAAATTCAAAGTACTATTATTCAACCAATTTTTAAGATATAAACAAAAGAACAAATTTTCAGAAACGAAAACTGCTCCGGAATCTTTGTATCAAGGCCAAACACATTAAAAAAAAAAATCTTTTTCATTTTCCAATTTTTTAATACCTCATTTTAAATTTTAAATTTATTTTTTTTAATGGCAAACCTTTTGAAACAAGATGGCGAATGAAGCTGGCCAACGAACTTGGTCGAGGCATTGGTATGTACTATGTACAGACCAAGTTACATCCAAATCGGTTCATAAATACCCTGTTATTGCATGACAAAAATCAGGTTGTTTTAAAATGTCAGCCACAATAGAAATTCAAAATGCTATAACTCAGCCATTTTTTAAGATATAGACGAAACAAAAACTGCTCCCAAATCTTTTTATCAAGGTCAAATACATAAGAAAAAAAATATTTTTTCAATTTTCAATTTTTTGGTACCACATTTCAAATTTAAATTTTTCTTAAAAATTTAAATGGCCGCCATTTTTAAACAGGATGGCGGATGGATCTAGCCAACGAACTCGGTCGAGACATTGGTATGTACTACGTATAAACGAAGTTACATCCAAATCGGTTTATAAATACGCCTTTTATCGCGTGACAAGATTCAGGACGTTTCAAAATGTCAGCCACGCTAGAAATTCAAAATGCTATAACTCAGCCATTTTTTAAGATATAGACGAAACAAAAACTGCTCCGGAATCCTTGTACAAAGATCAAATACATAAGAAAAAAATATTTTTTCATTTTCAGTTTTTTGGTACCACATTTCAAATTTTAAATTTTTTTAAAAAATTTAAATGGCCGCCATTTTGAAACAAAATAGCGGATGAAGCTGGCCAACGAACTCGGTCGAGACATTGGTATGTACTATGTACACACCGAATTACATCCAAATCGGTTCATAAATACGAGAGTTACAGTGTGACAAAGGTCATATATATATATATATATATATATACATATATACACACATATATATATATATAAATATATGTCAATTTTGAACAGAGGGTGGTTTCGGGGTCTGGGGGTCATGATCGATGAAAATATACCAAAATGTTTTGAAATCGCTTTCCTCCGAACGGCTGCAATAGGTAGCTTTTGTAATGAAAGCTACCTAAAAGTGGTAGAAATTAAGTACTCTGAATAATAATAATAATAATAATAATAATAAAGCGCAACTGGCAACACTGCCTCCTGGAAATACTGCGCTGTCGTTGGTACCATGTGGATGCTACATTTCTGCACGTAAATTTCAGTGGTGTGGAGAATTCTGTTGCTAGGAGGTCGGTAGATGTTAAAGAGGTACCGAGTCGGGAGATTTCCCGCAAAATTGGGATTAAGACTTTGAGGCCTCATCAAATATTCCGCACTTATGTTGTCTTTTAAATGGAAGTTGTACACTATGACGCAAAAGTTTAGACAATGAAGAAATTCTTACATACTTTGAAAAATATTTATTCAATTTTCAAATCACTGCTTGAAATTAATGTGCTGTACATATAAACACTATTTATAACAAAGAAAAGTGGAATTGTGCATATTGCAATAAATTAAATGGTAACAAAAATAAACTGCTGTCTCAAAAGTTTAGACACAAATTAAATAAAATCGAAATGAACAATTTATAAAACCTGGTTGTGCATCCATGCTTATGTATTACGTCATATACATGAGATTGCATGGAAGAAACTAAATCTTGCATAGTTTGTGGATCGATATCGTACCATGCATTCTCAATAGATGTCTTAAGTTCCTTTTCAGAAGAGTATTGTCTAGCGTTGCTATAAACTTTGCGACACATGATGCTCCAAAGGTTTTCTATAGTGTTAAGATCTGGGCTACATGCTGGCCAGTCGAGAACTCTTATATTATGGGAATTAAACCAAGATTTTGAATGTTTTGCAGTGTGAATTGAAGCATTGTCTTGCTGAAATTCCCACTGAGGACCCCCTAGAAGCTCAGCAAATGGCAGTAGGTTGTCTTCTAATGTCTGTGTATAATGCTGTGAAGTTTGACGACCACTGGTGAAGGTCAGAGATACTTGTCCATTATAGCAAAAGGCTGCCCAAACCATCACCGAGCCCCCTCCTTGTCTGCGACTAAAAAAACGTCAAGGTTCCTTCCGCAAGTCATGCCAATACGATAAACAACCATCTGGATCATCCAGATTCCACTTTTTTTCATCGCTAAATATGACTGACTGCCATTTCTCTCCATATGACATATTCTTTCGAGCCCACATAAGTCTTTGTAACTTATGATATGATTTCAGAGCTGGTTTCTTCTGCATTTTGCTATAAACGATTGTTCCTTTTTCCAAAATTCGTCTACGAATCGTATCCTTTGATACAGAGAGTCCCGATGAGCTTTGAACGCCACGTATGCTCATTTGTTGAGTACTCGCTAGTCTTTGTATCAGGCGATCCTCTCGTACATTTGTCACACGTGGCCTCCCAGACTGACATTTTGCTTTATATTCGGAACCACTCGATAAAACTCGATAAATAGATTTTTTTGACCTATTAATAATAGCAGAAATTTCAGAAACGCTCTTCCCTTCACCTTTCAACTGCCAAATCCTTGAAACCTCATTCACTTGAATTTCTTTAGCTCTCGGCATGTCGACTATGAAGCGCAATCGTTTGCAGAACTTAAGTACTCCAAATTTGTGACATCATCGATTCTAAATTTGCATATGCCAGCGAATATTCAAAGAAATTTAGAATAGTGTCTAAACTTTTGCGACAAGCACATTTGAATTTTTATGAAAAAAATTAGTATTATAGCAAATAAAATGACTGTCTTTTGTACATAGCATTTTAAATCAGTTTTTGAATATATTTACAGGTTTTTGTAATTCTGACGTCATAATTCTACATTTTAAAGCTGAATGACGTCATTGTCTAAACTTTTGCGTCATAGTGTACCTCTTTTACTCATTTGCCCACCAACATCGGGACCTAGTCTGTCATCGGCTAATATGCATAACTTTATTATTGTGTTATAATTATACTGCTTAAAGCAATAGGAAAGATAGAGAGAAAATATATCGTTATTACTAGAAAGCATGATGCATAACTTTCAATATATCACCTTTTTGCAGTAAATTTTCTATAGTACATGTTTTGATGATGAATGATAGGAATAATTTACTAATTTTTCTATCCATTAAATACAATTAAATTTTCACAAATCGTACAACTGTCACTATTTTGAGATAAGATTTAGAGCAAAAAAGGGACAATCGTATTTAAAGAAGTTGTACGTGTGTATTTCTTATTTGTAATAACGAATGAAGAAAATTACTCTGTTTGGTTTTATATGTTTTAAAATCAGAATTGCACACTATCGAAAATTCCTTAAAATTTCTATTTTGAAAAATTCAAAATTAATGACTCCGCCTGCAAATTTTGCTGAGCATATGTATTAATTGTTTGTAAGATACATATGAAATATTGTGTAGTATATTAATAACGTTAGTAATCATAGCTAAAGACTATTTAATTAGTTTAAACTATTGTATATTTTTGCTTCATATGCGTACTGAGGAGAGGTTTTCATATTGATAACACATGCTTAGGTTATTCAAAACTATTGGGAAAGCTCAACTCTAATGCAACTTTTTAACGCATAGTGTATTAGGTTAGGTAAAAAATAATGACGGTTTGTAACTCAGGGCTCACACGGTTCCTATTTTTAAGTACCACAACTTTCGAGTAGTAATCATTCGCTCTTATTTAATAGCAGAATTTCTGCCATCAAATAATGTTAAGATACTAATCAGAAGTTGTGATACACAAAAGTAGGAACTGTGCAAGCTCTGTGTTACAAACTGCCATTATTTTTTAGACAACCAAATATGTGTGTGTAATATAAATGCATATCTATTATCTATTTAATATTGCTTTTAACATACTTTTAAATTAAACAAAATCATATAATCTATATTATAAAGCAAACGCATGTCCGTAAGTAAAGCTGACGTCATATTGACGATGACAACAACTGACCAATAAATTTCGCGCTTAATGTAATCTTTTAAAAACTCTAAGCATCGCACAATTTCAATTTTTAGGGTTCCGTACTTAAAAAGTAAAAACGGAACCATTATAAGATCACTCCTGTGTCTGTCTGTCCGTCTGCCCCAGCCATTTCCTGATTTGGTATACTTTTTAAAGTAATTTCAAGCGTGAATTTTTTTTTAATGCCATCGCTTGCATCTCGATTACGGAAGATTAACTCGTTTGTATTTAAAATAATATGAATAATTTAGCATTTGTTTCCTACTGATGTTCTATAATAAATTAAAACTTCATCAGTCAATCAATCAATAAATAAAATGATGTAAATAAAATAATAAATTTAATAGATATGTAATCGAACTGCGCGCTTAAACCACTGATTATCATAATTAAAAAGTATGCTGTAAGTATAGAAATCTTTGGTTATTTATCCGTTTATTAATTTCTAACAAGCAGTGAACACGAGAGTATCACTTTTAATGAATTTCAAAACTTTATTTATTTGCATGCATAATTGATATTTATAATATAAAAATTCTGGTGTTGTTAATGGACAGTCTAAAAATGTAAAACAAATCTATTAAAGTTTAATTGTAAAAATTTATTTTCACCTATATTGTAATCAGGGAAACCGAGATTGGATCCACTAGTATTATACAGTATTAAAAAAAATAATTGAGTATGTAGGGTTGCCAGTTTTCATTTTCTCCTTAAGGTGTGCTTTTTTAGAGTTTTTTTAGGCCTATCATACGTTGTACGTTTAAATTTGTCTCATATGACGATTTTTTACGGTTTATTTATTTATTTATTTATTTTTTAATATATTAAACTTTTAATTATTTCAAGATTTCTTTTTCCATTTTCAGTTCTCTTTAAAAATTCCACCTTTTTGATAAAAAACAAATATTACACTGTTGTCCACTAATAAAACTTCCTTATCATCACTAAACTTTAAGACATTTTGATTTGTCTTTGTGTCTACAATTCAATTAGTTAAAAAAAAATCATAATGGGATATATAACGGCAAAATTAGTTCAACAATGTTGATAGAATAATGGAATACATTTACAGTTGAAAATAACGATTAAATCCATTAATGAATAACCTCTCTTTACACAATTACTTACTGAAAACACATTCAACATAGTTTAGTAGTATATGGAAAACGATGGTAATGCGATAAAACAAAAACTGATTAATGCCAATCAAAATCTTCCTTTTTTTCTGAAATATATCTGGCAACTTTGCTACATAGATGTGAAATATTACGATTATCTAAAAGTTATAATGATACACACATTACTCATTTTATATTATAAAAAAAAAGCTTGCACCACTCCTTCCAACTTCTTACTTTGCTTTTTTTTTTCTCTTTGCAAAAGAGAATGAAAAAAAGTTCGCAAATTTCGCTAAAAAAAGAGAAGAAAAAAAATAAATCAGTTATTTGCTGAGAAAAAACAACATTAAAATGGTTTATAACTTTTAGACATTTGTAAATCTGAGAACTTTTATATAAATTTAAACAAAGTATCTTAGAAATTATTAGAAAGGCTCGAGCCCTACGAACCCATATATATCTAAGCTTGTGACTAGTGATTCCTAACAATTTTTAGTATTTTCTAAAATTTCTTCAAAATGTACTAACTATTTGAAATCGAAGTAAATATATTTAGAGTGTTATGGAAGTGAATGTAATAGCAACAACTTTTTAATATTTAAAAAATGTAGTGAAGATCAACTCGTTAAAGTTAATATGCATAAAGCAATAAGATTGGTTTAAGTAACTGACAGCATGTATCGCATATACGGGGCATTCTCACAATCTTTTAACTTTCATGTCCCTGAATAATAATTTTTTATTTAATACAACTTTTTGTGTTTTTTTTATTTCATATACTGGGGAACATCCCATTGCATGATTGCATAACAATATTAACGAGATAAATAAGTTTTGGACGATGTTGGGGGGGGGGGGGGGGGGTCCAAATACCAGGAAAACTCATCTACCGTACCGTGTCCCTTATGCTGATTTTTAAGCTTGGAGCTGTCTGTATAAAATTGTTTCAATATAAGTAATTCGATGTAATTTTTTTCCGAAACTGGGACAATTGTTTTATATAAATATGTAGCAAAAAATTAACCTGCACACATTTTTACGGTTGATATTATTTTTTGAACTCTGTCCCTGTGTTTTTCATCCTTACCGCCCCTCTAGCTAAACCTATACAGAAAATCACTTCAAATGCAGCCACAGAATTTTTTTCAAGTTTTTTCTCATGCAGAAGTATGCTAGAGAAAGAATGTCTAAAATTCTTTGACAGGAATTTCTAAAATTCTTTGACTGCAGAATTTAAATCAGCCTTTAAATATCAATTTCAAGATCGTGCCTTTATTGGTAGTCTTACCGTCTCCAAGGTTTATTCCTGCACTTTTCGAGGTAAATTTAAAAAAAAAAAATAATTTAATCCAATGTTAACAACTGTTTCTAAAAATCAATGAACATTTTGGCTATCACTTAGTCTTAACATGATTTTCCTAAAAATAGGTGGTAATTTCCCTTACCTTTCCATCCTTACCGTCCCTTTTTTTACCATTTCGTCCATTTTTTCCTATACCATCCCCCTTTTTTACTCTACCGTCCCTTCTTTAACACCCCTTTAAGACAATGTTATACAAAAAATTATGTATTAAAAGTACTGCATTTTTATTATTTCTTATTTGAAAGTCCTGTGGGTACTATGCAAATTCATTATAAGTAAAAATTTAGAAGAAAATAAACAGTTATAGAGGTAAGACGGTAAGGAAAATTAAACTCGCAAATTTAACTTAAAACCCAGTTAAATAAAAAATTTTTCGCTGCTGACCCTTTTTTCTTTATTTTGAATCATTAAGGCATTCGTCTATCAGATTAAAATGTTATTTTAGCAAGTTTAATTTCGCCAGATTTTTTCCCCCAAAAGTCAAAAGATTGTGAGAATGCCCCATACACTCTCAACTGATGTAACGAAGATGATATAGATATAATTTGTATTTTAAAATTGTTCTAGGGAGACGAAGAAAAGAAGGAAAAAAAGAAGAAAAGTAAAAAGAAATCAGCCCAAGAATCAGAAGAAGCTCCTCAAACAGACGAAGCTCCTTCGGAAGCTCCGTCTGAATCAGCACCAGCAGAACACCAGTCTGAAGCCCCACCCGCTGAAGAACCAGCAGAATCAGCACCAGCACCAGCTCCAGCTCCGGCTCAAACACCCGCTGAAAAGAAAGCTTCAACTAAGAGAAAGGCTCAGAGATGTGGTTCCAATGTCTTTGCTATGTTTACGCAAAGAAAAATACAAGAATTTAAAGAGGTAATTATTTGATAACTAAATATTTTGTTTAATGGCGATTTTAAAATTTTAGGAAGAGTTTATGGCGAAAAAAGGAGCTAAAATAAAGGTATTGTTTAAATTTTTTAAAATTGATAAAATAATAGTATGGACTACCAAATAATTGGAGAAAAAAGGTAGTATACTAATTCATTTATCACTTCCTTTTAAGCTATCTGAAAGAACTTGCCAGTTTCATTTAATCTGAAAAAGAAGACTATTTCACGTAACCTATAAAATACAGATTATAAATGCATATTTTAGCTTTCTTTTAAAAGGTATAAATAAATAATATGTTCAATTCTTCTACTGGATCGCATCGGGTTGTCATAGAATAAGTATTATTATAGAAAGGAATAAAGAAGTTTAACATTTGTAGGTGTTTAAAGTTCGCAGTATAATTTTATATGGATATTTTTAACATTTCAAATATTCTATTTTAAAATAATTCCAATTTTCGTTCTTTAAAAGAAGCAGCGTTGAGTAGAGCAAATACATGTTCTATAATTAACATTTAATGTTGATCAGTATACTATTCAGTTAGTTAAGAGGAAATTCGACATTTTTGGGTCCAAAATATCGTTTTTTTCTTTCCTATATATATATTTTTTCATATTTTGCATCTCTGAAGCGTGTAGAATTTGTGCCTAAAACGATTTTGGATTTTTCAAGTTATTAACGAAGTTATAGTCATATTCGAGGATGGAGTAGCACAGTTGACGTTTATTCCAACAGAGCAAAAAATGTCCAGACCAGGAATCGAACCTGGATACTTGGCGTGCCGTGCCATGAATATGATTTAATCCAGTTGGAAAAAATATTCGTTCCCTTCATTATGAAGTCTTTTGAACGGAAAAGTGCGTATGCTAGAAAGCAGCAAGTTTGATGGCACTGCTTCGTTTTCTCAAACTATGTTTTTAATATCATGTTTTAATGTCATGTTTATGTTTTTCAATCGGTGCAGCATAGCGTTCGAACCGATCAACCGATTATTCAAATATTAGTCGAGTTTGAAAGATAATAGTTTTCGGAGTCCCATGAACCTATTTAATGACAAAAAACTACCTATTAAATATTTTCTCAAGAATTTAAAATTGGGTAAAAAACGCAAAATCTGCAGGTCAATTTTCAAAGAAGCCATTTTGTATTATGTGGGTCAATTTAAATGAAAATAAGTATGTGGTCCAGCAAATTTGGTTGTCTTTCATAACCCGTATCGTTTTTGTGGTTCAGATGACTCTCCGAGGCACAATCCTATACCACGAAAAGTTGTGAACGCATTTTAAAATAAGGATACTGCCACCTGTTTTCAATTTTTTTTCACTCAAAGAATTTTGAAAATAGATAAAAATATACTTATTTAGTGCGAATAAAATCCAGTTTCGTTCTATTAATCTTTCATTGAGAAAAAAATTCTTTAAAAACGCCTACATTTTCTCCTTACAAAATGAAATCTTTAACTTAATATTTACTGCAAAAAGATATGCATGTGAAAGACTTAAAGTAGTTAGTATTAAATAACTAATACAGTATTAAAATAACTTTATTTTATTCTATTCATAAAATAATTTATTTGAATCATATTAAAAATGTAAATGCATTAATATCCGGAAAAATTTGGTAAATATAATTTTCTACTAAAATTTTCCAATAATCTAGTACTGAGGGCAATTAATACACAACGGGGTGCAAAATGATAGGAACGACTATTTAATTGACTAAATAATAAATATAATTATATTAATCCCTACATAAACCATATTAATTTATTTTATGAAAGTAAACAGGCAATATAAACATAAAGAAAACATTGTAAAACTATTGTTACTGTTACAATATAATAAATTGCATTTTCACTGGATATGCAATGGGAGTAAACGCAAGAACGGAACCGATTTTTCTTAATTGTAGAAATATTTTTGTACTTCATTTGGGTTTAATAATTTCAGTGCAGTGTTGTGGCATAGAGTTGACAAAGTTTCGAACTTGTCGAGGTGACTAAACATGCCGTGTCTCACAATTTGCAGGTTGTCATTATGCTTTCGAGTGATACTGGACTATCTGAACATTTTTTGGTAGATATATTGCGCACTATGTACAGTCGTGGAAAAAGTAAACACCCCTTACTAACTCTGCAAAGAATTATAATAAAAGAAAGTTACTGGTACCACACGATTGGTAATAAAGACTACTTTCAAATGATGCATATAAAATTTGCTTAGGGGGCCATCTACATATTAAAACGAACCATAACTTTGTTTTTTTCCAATAGCAGTACACAATTCTGATAGCATAAATAAACTCTGGACCCTTCAATTAGGCTAAAAACAAATTTTTATGCAATTCGTACGGCGAGTTTCCGAGAAATTAAATATTTTAAAATGTGTGCATTTTAGGGGCTATATTTAAATTGAAATTCGGTACTCGATTGTTGGCCGAGAGAGCCCCCTTCTTGATCAAGCATCTTAAGCGCCACTCAAGTAGTCATTGAAGACGGCTAGATTACAGGATAGCATAAAAAATTTCAAAACATCCAGTCTTTTCTATCATAGACTTATCTTTCTATCTTAAACCATCATTTTGCCGTTTTTTAAGCATAATTTGAAAACTACTTGAAAGAAAAATGTGAAATTTTGGATTTGCATAAAGCAGGACTTAATAAATCTAAATCCATCAAAAAAAATTTGTAGGATGCAATTCATAATTTTTTTTCGAATATTAATTTCATAATTCATTTCATAAAATTATAAAATTTGGAAATTCAGCGTATTTATGTTTGGGTATTTTAGTATTATTGCTACACAAAAAATAGCACATTAAGAGTATAATTTCAGGAGATATTAATGAAAATATGAAAATGTAATTTAACATTAGAAGCACTAAATTTTGAATGTTTATAATTCAAATATACTTAATTCTCTTCCTTTGCTACAACTTCTTCTTCACTCTAAGACATTTCTTATTATGCATTACATTATCTCGCTTTTTTGAGTTGCTTCCTATAATCTCAATATCTGAATTTACGTTTATTTTCTTTGTATAATATTGTTTGTTAGATTTTATCCATCTTATTTTACTCAATTTTCCTCTCTGAATGCCTTATTACAGTTGCCATTACGTTTATTACAATTTCCCTATCGGCATTAATTCTTGGGACAGATTTAATATTAACATTTGACATTGTGTTTGACAGTAACTTAGTAAAATAACTGCATACTTTTAAATAAGAGAATGAATGAAGCTTGGTAACACCAATTAAAAATCCTCCTTAAAATTTAAAACTAAATGAGCTTAAATCTTCCGCATTAAATTTGATAGTCATATGTTTCGTAGGCTCGCGGAAATTTAAACGCCAATACAGATTTTTTCATAAAACAAAACGCAATATGTGATACGTATAAAGTTAAATATGCCTCATACACATTCCATGGATAACAAATTTAATTTGATAAATATTATACCTTTGCTTGATCACTCTTACTTACTGTTATTCCATTTGTTCAACTTGACACAATATTTCCCGAAATTAGAATTTTTCTGGACACATGGGTCATTTTACACTCGGAGCGTGTTTCCGTTTCAGACAGGTTTCGTCTTTGTAAGCCTTACCGTATTTAGTATAATGCAAATATACTGAGTGTCCACTCTCAACGGTGTCCAATGGCTAATTTCTAAACCGTTAGTCATAGACATACACAGTAAAACCTCCTTAAAGCGACCACGTTCCGTTCCAATAAAAATTGATCGCTTCGAGGGATGGTCTCTTAATGGAGGTCATGTTTAAATCTAGATTTTAATTGTTGAAAAAAGGTAACAATTAACGTTACTAAAATTTATTTTTCACATTAGGAAAAAAAATAAGTATCAAAACAAAAGTTAATTACAGCAGAGTTAAGAATATATAGACGTTTGCTTTTATTTCATGGTTTTATATTTCATAACTTTTATTTCCAAGTCCTTTCGAAGTTCAGTAAATAAATGCAATTTTTTTTGGACGAGAACAAATAATGACGATTTCATCAATTTATCTATTTATTTGAGAGTTTCCTAAAAGACCAGGGGAGGGGAGTTTCTTGACCGTCATTCTTAATTCGTCATCAGAGTTAAATTCATTGCCTAAAAAGGCACAAAGGGGTTTAAAAACGTAAAAGTTACTGGAATAAAAAAAATTTCTAGAATTACTAGCCCTCCAGAATTACTTTTCTAATAAAACCTTCTTCAAGCGACCAGGACAAAAACAGAATTGGTTTCGTTTTCTACAAAGAAATTGGTCGCTCATGGAGGGAGTTCAACTGGGATGGGCTCTGAATGGAGGTAAAATTAGTATTGAACCTATGGGAATAAATTTCGTTCCAAGGAAAAATGACCGTTCAGGGAGGTGGTCGGACAGGAAGGTTTCACTGTAGTTCCAATTACAAAAAGTCCTTCCGGCCAGTGCCTGGAGGAAGAGGTAGTTTTCATATTCCTTAATTTTTAAAAGCCAGCTTATATTATTCAAACACACGAAGCTCAAATTAGTGGAAACCGATTATAGGAGATTCAATACTAATTTTTGTCAATACTGAATATGAATGAGAATTTCGCGAAATTAGTCGCGTTATCAAAGCTGGTTTTATTTAAAGTGATTTATATTTGGTCGCCAAATTCGGCGATATCTTGAAGTGCGCGCCATTTTAAAGCAACATAATGGGTGCAACAAAGCTAACCAATGAACTTGGTCGAGACTTTAGTAATTCCTGTGCACATGCTCACTCACATCTAAATCGGTTGATAAATACGAGTGCTGTTGCAGGCAGAAAATCAGATTTTTCAAAATGTCACCCAAATAAGAAATTCAAACTGTTATATATCAGCCATTTCTTAAGTTAAAGACAAAACAAAAAATGCTCCGGGATCTATGTATCAAGCTCAAACACATAAGAAAATTTTTTTTTTCAATTTCTAATTTTTTTGTACCTCATTTTAAATTAAAATTTAAAAAAAATTAAATGGCCGCCATTTTGAAACAAGAAGGCAGATGAAGTTGGCCAACGTACTCGGTCGATACATTGGTATGTACTATGTACACAACAAGTTATATCCAAATCCGTTCATAAATACACGTGTAATCGCGTGACAAAATTCAGATCGTTTTAAAATGTCAGCCACACAAGAAGTATATATATATATATAGTATATGCTATAACTCAACCCCTTTTTAAAATATAAACGAAACAAAAAATCTTCCGGATATCTTTGTATCAAGCTCAAAAACACAAGGAAAAAATCTTTTTCAATTTAAATTTTCTTATACCTCATTTTAAAATTTAAATTTTTTTACATTTTTAAATGGCCGCCATTTTGAAACAAGATGGCTCATGAAGCTGGCCCACGAACACGGTCGAGACATTGCTACGTACTATGCACATGCCTTGACACATCGATATCGGTTCATAAATACGCGTATTATCGCGTGACAAAAATCAGATCGTTTCAAAATGTCAGCCATGCTAGAAATTCAAATTGCTATAACTCAGCCATTTTTTAAGATATAGACGAAACAAAAAATGCTCCGGGATTTTTGTATCAAGTTCAAACACATGAGAAAAAAATCTTTTCCAATTTCTAAATTTTTTGTACCTCATTTTAAATTTTAAATTTTTTAAAAATTTTTAAATGGCCGCCATTTTGAAACAAGATGGCGAATGAAGTTGGCCCACGAACTCGGTCGAGACATTGCTATGTACTATGCAAATGCCTTGTCACATTCAAATCGGTTCATAAATACGCGTATTATCGCGTGACAAAAATCAGATCGTTTCAAAATGTCAGCCATGCTAGAAATTCAAAGTGCTATAACTCAGCCATTTTGCAAGATAAAGACGAAACAAAAAATGCTCCGGAATCTTTGTATCAAGCTCAAACACATAAGAAAAAAATATTTTTCACTTTCTAATTTTTTTGTGTCTCATTTTAAATTTTAAAGTTTTTAAAATTTTTTAAATGGCCGCCATTTTGAAACAAAATGGCGGTTGAAGCTGGCCAACGAACTTGGTTGAGACATTGGTATGTACTATATACACACGAAATTTTATCCAAATTGGTTCATAAATACGAGAGTTACAGTATGACAAAGATCATATATATATATATATATATATATATTCATTTTTAATCAATTCACTTGATTTTAATGGTTGTTTGGGCACAGGGGAAAATAACTTTTAGCTTTAGCTTATTTTTCCCACAGAAAACAACCATTTTGCTTATATAATTGAATTCTGTGCCCTTGAAAACGTAATTCAATATATAAGCATTTCCATTATTTGTCGGTGTCCACTTTCTTAATTTTCTTCCATAATAATTCTTATAATAATTTATTTATTTATTTATTTATTTATTTATTTTTATTTGTTTATTTTTTTTATACTTACAGCTTTAATTCATAATATTACGTTTTTTGATGGTGGTAGGTTATGTTTAATTATTGGTTATATATATATATATATATATATATATATATATATATATCAACTTTTGAACGGAGGGTGGTTTCGGGGTCTGGGGGTCATGATCGATGAAAATATACCGAAATTTTTTGAAATCGCTTTCCTCCGAACGGCTGCAATAGGTAGCTTTTTGTAAAGAAAGCTACCTAAAATGTTTTAAATAAGGTAAACAAATATTTAAAAAGCGATTTGGGTCAATAAAACCATTTCTTAAAAAATTAAGAAATTAAAATTTTTATACGGTACCCCGGTCTTATAAGTTATATTTAGTAAAATTTTCCTATTACACTGACAAGTAAGACAGAAAAAGTCCTGTTCATATAACACTAAAATTGACGGAGTTATGAAACTTTGAAAATGCATGACTTATACCACTTTACTACATCTCAACACAAATGAGTTCGCGCATGCTTTGAGGGGTCATATACCAAGTGCTTAAAGTATTCGAAGAACTTATTTCATGTGTATCTGCGCTTTGAAAGAAATCGTACAAGTATTACGATTGAGTTAACTTTTATTAAGTTTCAGATTGGCTAAAATAATTGAATTTTAACGTATGTTTTACTTTGTAAGGATTTGAGACTGTTTCTTTTCA
Organism: Maratus speciosus; assembly: GCA_963932465.1. Taxonomy (NCBI): domain Eukaryota; kingdom Metazoa; phylum Arthropoda; class Arachnida; order Araneae; family Salticidae; genus Maratus; species Maratus speciosus. The sequence continues at coordinate 264,404,826 of OZ010787.1, forward strand.
TGATTTCTTTTAACAAAAATTATGTTATTTTTATAAGTTTTTATTTAACATTAACGATCGTGTGTATGTTTTTACAGTTCAAAATTTGTAGTCGAAATTTAACTTACTTTAAAAATATCCGATTGAGATTAAATTTTACATACTGGCGTAAATTCGATGACAATCTAATATTATTATGATTTTCAGTGGTTACCATTTATACTTATTTTAGAGGATACCACAAAAAAATCCGGATAGATTACCGCCAAGAAGTTTAAAAAAAGTTTTAGATTAGATAACACAAAACTGCGATGGTTGTGTTTATTATCGTTTATGTATTTTCTAGCACTGAATCCGAAAGTTACCTTAGTTTTGACCATTATGTCAGGATTTTTCGCAAATCATAAATTGTCAAAGTTAAAAAATAGGATACTATGAAATAGAAGAGATGGCTGTGTTTTTTAACTTTTGATAATTGATTTTTATGTACTTTTTAGCACTGAATCTAAAAATGATCTTCATTTTTAACCATCACGTTAGATTATTTTTGAAAATCGTAAATGTCAAAGTTAAAATGTAGGGAAAATCTGATACTATAAAAGAGATGTAAAACTCTTTTAATTTAATTTAATTTTAATTCAATAATTTATTAAATTTTTTAGCTTATACTGGGATTCTTACAGCTAAACAGCTGAGACGTCCGATCAGGTGGGGGAGGAAGTTCAATTTTAAAATTTACAATTTGCGAAAAATTGTGACGTGATGGTTAAAAATGAAGGTCATTTTCGGATTTAGCGGTTAAAAATACATAAAAATCAATTATCAAAAGTCAAAAGCACCACAATCACATCTATTTTATAGTAGAGTAACTCTGGGAGAGTCGCCGCATACGGGATAAATGCCGCACCCCTTGTATTTCTTGTAACTATCGATAGATGGTCGTCAAACGCACAGTATAGGTGCGCAATAAGATTATTTTAACCAGTGTATAGCGTGACTCTCCTTTCGATGTTTATTTGTAGAAGTAAAATCCTTATTTTGATGTAAGTGCATGATTTCACTGTCCAAACTTTTAAACACGTTATGTTTAAATACTTTTCATAAGCTAATTACTAAATGCATGCATGATTTTGAAGTCAAAACTAAGTGTAGCGTTTGTATAGAATACTGTGTGTATGGTTACGCCATTCCCCTTAGCGATGGCAGGTAACTGTGATGGCCGACGTCTGCACCATGCAAAATGTGATACATGCCGCACTACAATTCCGGTATACATGTCGCAGTTTCTTTTTTACGGGATGATTAAATGTTATTAACTTTTCCTTTTCTTTTTGCACAGACTAACCATGTTAGGCATGTTATCAAGTTTACTAAAACCAAAGGAGAAAAAGGGAAAAATAAAAAGTAAGAAGGGCAAGAAAGATGCAAGTCAGGATGATAATAATGAAAAATTCGATTACACGTAAGGCAGACGCTCTTTGCAAGGAATGTTTAGAAAACTACTCCAAAAAAGAGGAACCGTAATTCGCTTTGTTGCATCATGTGTCAAATGTAGTTACATAAAGACTGTATTTCTTCGACACTTTTTCTGTAGATTGTAGTCGAAAAAACAGGTCTCTTAACCCATTCGGGACCATAGGTGCATATAAGCACCTTCATAAAGAGCATACAAAATTTGTTTCTGGCACCAGTAAAAAGGAAAAGTAATATTTGCTTTCTTTAATTAGAGCATTTTCATGATTATTTAAGTAAAGGTAACTTCTTTAAAAAAAGTGGTGCCAACCAAATAAAATTTGCGTAAAAGCCACCGGTCCCGAAAGGATTAACAAATAAATTATGTAAACACAATTTTATTTTTTTTATTTTCCCTCTCTAATACATTGATGTTACGTTGTTGCTGAAATAACAATTAAAATTTAATGTAAAAAATTAAGTCGATAATTTTAATAGTGAAAGTAGGCAAACAATTATTAATTTGAATTTACTAATACGTTTCATTGTACTCATTTTGCTATTACATCATTAATTATAGTCCAGATATGAATATATTTTTTAAAATATTTTTATTTATAGTTTCATTCTGTTCTTATTACAAGCGCGGCGTAAGTACCGCACAAGTGCGGCGTCTCAGCCTGAATGTACGGTTGACGCGCCGCAGTGTAATGGTTTAGAAAAAAATTGTTAAAAAATAATAATTATTTGTTTTGAATTTTTTTGTCGCTGTACACACGTTGTATATTTAACATTAAATAGCACAGCATGATTTTTTTTTTTTTTTTTTTTGTCCACCATGGGACCATACGCAAATTCAAAAAAATGTGCGGCATAAATTCCGGAATTACCCTATCAAATTTTCGCTATTTTTACTTTTTTTTAACTTTAAAATTTACGATTTTCAAAAAATCTTTACGTGATGGTAAAAATGGAAGGTCAGTTTCGGATTCAGTGGTACAGAATATATAAGAATCAAATATCAAAAGCTGAAAAACATGACATAAGCCAACTTTTGCTGGCTATAGCTAATAACATTTTAAAACATGTATCATTTTGTAAAGGACTGAGGCTGTTAAATTTCATCATTTTATTTAACAAAAATTCAGTTTGTTTTTTTCTTCTCATACGTTTATTACAAATTGTACATTTTGCATTAATATGTCAGAATGCTTAAAGATTTCACAATTTATATTGCAATGTTAATTTTACTCTCAATCATTTTCTTATTATATCTGACGAAATTATATTTCTACTAAATTTGTGAATGACCCCTAATTTGCAGCAAAAAATACGCTCTAACTTTAAACAGCTATTACTTGGTCAATTTTAATCGTAGAATAACGGGACTTTTTTTTGTCTCACTTTTCAGTGTAACAGGAAAATTTTACTAAATATAAGTTATAGGACCGGAGAATCGTATAAAAAATTAAATTTCGTAATTTTTAAAGAAATTTTTTTATTGGCCCAAATCGCTTTTTAAATATTTCTTTACCTCATTTAAAACATTTTTGTAATAGGAACTATATGTCTATGACTAACGGTTTAGGAATTAGCCATAGGACACCATTGAGAGTGGACACCCTGTATAGAGTGAACATTAGTCATTTATTTCTCGTTTTCTAGAAATATCGGTCTTACCGTTATCGGTTTTACCGTTAAATTCAGATTTTAGGCAGGTTTTCCATCATAAAGAGGTCCGGTAATAAAAAGATTACGTTATAGAAAGATTCCGTTTATCGTTAAATAGTGTATTTGGCACTCCTCCCTCAACATTTCCGAGTTCAAAGTTTTTAAAAGTTTTCCTGTCTCTTCCCTTGCATCTGAAAAGTAGTTACACTACCCCCCCCCCCCCCCCCCCAAAAAAAAAAAAAAAAAAAAAAAAACATTTCTGAGAAGTTTATGCTGAAACTTATTTGTTTAATACCTTTAGGGCTAACACCACATTGATGCCCTAAAAGTTAAGGTTCTTTCGGAATTGTTTTCTATTTTTTAAGGTAAAGTGTTTATAAAAATCCACTAACATTAAATTGTTATATATATATTGAAATAGAAAACTGTATTTTCTTTTATTTGACATATTAGAAAATGGCGACTTGACAGATGATGAGCAGTAACATTTCTATGAAAACACGGTGGTGTGGTGGATACGATAATTCATCGTAGACTTAATCTGGAACAACGAGACAGCAAAGTAGTTTTATTAGTCGAACGGCTAGTAAATACATAGCTGTTTTAAAAATCATGCATTTGTAAAGAAATGGCATCAATTCAAAGTAAAATGTAAATTTTCTACTAAAAGTTCCGTTACTTAAAGTTACACAGAAAAGAGGGATATCAAAACTCCGAAAACATCCGACGCTTTTCACTAGAAACATTAGGGAGTCGAACCCAAGATCTCTGGTTTAAAATGCCGATACTCTGCTTGTTAAGCCATCTGGATCGACAACAAGACGGCACAATTGACTCAGACAACGTTTGGGCAATGGAATCTGGTCTGTTATTTGAAACAGCTCAACAGCCCGCAGGTAATGGAGCTTTACTAAACGATGAATACGTAGACACTTTATTATTTTTAACTCAATCATACTGATTGGTAAATACTCGTATATTGTACGAATTGACATTTTCCCAACTGAGTGAAAAAGTGTACAGACCGAGAGTCGAACCTCTGGCTTAAAGTACAGCTCCAAAAAATTCTGAAAATATCCACACACTTAACTTCCACGCATGTAGGGGTTTCCAGTGAAATTGAATTGCCTTTTAACACTTTCCAACACAGCTGAAAAATGTTTATGACTTCGGTTTGTCTGTCTGCCATCTGCCGTCTGTCCGTGCTCTAACTCGCCTAAATATAGTCAGATTGTCAGGAAATTGATATATGTTATTTGGGTTTCTTATGGCATGCTCAGTATTGAAAATGCGGTGTGTAGCGTTTACGGCTCATTTACAGGGATAATCAAATGAATTCCATTACATTACGGCCTATGGTGAAAAATTGTCTGCGGTGTATTTTAATGATATTACATTATTTTAAACATATTGAAAGTTATATAAATATATCACTGAGGTTTACTACAAGACGCTTACTATAGAATTTATCGTTCATTTACAGGGACCACACAAAAGAATTTGGCTACAGAAGAAATTGAACAATAATTGAACTATTGAAGCCTATCAACAATAATTGCTGGAAGAGCATTTTCAGTTCTGGTACGCGTTTTTAAACTGAATTTAAAAAAAATATTACTTGGTCTGTATAAATTCTATAGATCCTATACAGGGCTGCACAAAAAGTTCTCAGTACATTTCCGTTTATTCACGGAAATTGCTGAATGTAAATTTTCAACTGTTCTATTCGTTTAACTGAACAAACTTTCAGCATACTATGCAATATACATAATCTATAGATTATATACTGGGCGGCACAAAAAGAAAATCTGTTATTTTTCGCATTATTGATTGTAATAGCAGAGATTGGGTGTCCAAATGCGTTATGCGTTTTTAAAGTGAACTAGATATATTTTTTAATATTACTTGGTGTGTATAAATTCTTTGCATAATATACAGGTCTGCACAAAAGTTTTCAAGAAAATTTCCGTTTATTCATGGAAATTGCTGAATGGAAATTTTCAATTGTGCTATTCATTTAACTGAAGTAACTTTTTTAGCATACTGTGTAGTATACATACAAATCTATAGATCATATACAGGGCTGCACACCAAAAAATCGGATATTTTCCCTACTTTTAATGGTAATAGCAGAAATTGGATTTTCAAATGCGTTATGCTTATCGTAATTTTTCACCGTTATAAACGGTGAAGTTTTGTTACAGTTTTCTGAATGTGTTGGAAAGTGTTACATAATCTATGCTGGACGCATGATTTTTCGTTCTTGTTTATTTTCTACTTTCGAAGGTACTTTAGATCTTCCCAAATTTCTTTGCACCCTGGCCCGTTTAGAGAAGGTTGTTCCGCGTTGTTACCTATTCATATTGCTCATAATTGTAGAGAGATGATAATGCTTTGTGTATATGAGCTGTGCTTAAATTTCAGTCTGCGCAAATTTTAGTTCCCCTTATGCAGTATTAAAATGAACATGTTTGAGAACTATCTGACTCTCACTTTTTTATGTTCGTTTGGTCAGAATGAAGCAAGATTCCTTTGGTTCACATGTAGCACAGTCGGACAAAAAGAAAAAAAAAGAGAGAGAGCAAGCATTTCATGCATTACGGAAATAGCTATTCTACTGTGAATTACGTCGTTTTTAATTTTTTAAGGCTTAGCGTCTTCGCAGAAAAATTGTTACAAACTTTATAATTATCGATACTAGCACCTAATTTTTACGTCGTATTTAGATTCTTCAGAAAATTTTACCTTATGATACCAAACGGGAAAATATTCGGTAAAGTAGTTTAGGGATTATGACGATTGAAAATTTTGAAATTCTAATGTTAAACTATTTTTAATTGTGGCAAAACAAACTGTATTGCGAGTAGGTTTTAAATAATAATTCAAAAACTACTTGGCCGAATGATCTCGAATTTTGTGTTTTACTTATTTAAAGCTTCTAGGTATACATTTTTGTTATATTTTTTATTGGTTACATTACATATTTTTTTCGAAAATTAATTTCAAAATATATGTATTATGAAATTAAATATTCGAAAAATATATGAAGTGTAACATTAATTTTTTAAAAGAGATTTCTTTCAAGAAGCTTTAAACATGCGAATCCAAAATTGCAGCTCATTCCACCAACTAGATTTTGAGTTATGCTTAAAAAATTTATACGCATTGCCATTTGTTTTACAATTATTAAAATCTGGAGTTCCAACGTTTAAACTAGCGTAATTGATAAACTACTTTGCCGAATCGCATCCAGATTAGTATCCTTGGGTAAAATTTTCTAACAAATTCAAATAAGTTGTCAAAATTAGGTGTTCGTACTGAAAATTTGTTGCAATTTCTCTATGAAGACTATGATTAAAAAAAAAAGATTAATTGACACAAGACATTATTCCTACTCTAATGAATATTTTCGTTTTTTTTCTGCGACAATTTAGCGATTAATATGTATAATGTGTCCTCTTCATATTTTGTCCGAATGTACCTACAACTTATTCTTAAATTGGGTTCTACGAATTTTACTTTTATTTATCGAAAGCAATTTAAATAGTTTGCAGATGTCTCCATCAGGAAGAATAAGATTGCAATAGTTTAAAATAAGAACTACGTAGGGAGGTAGGGGAGGTTTGATACAAAGGGAGGGTTGATACATTGACAATTTTTCTCAACAAATGGCATTAACAGCCATTGTAAGAGATGTAAAGGCTTCTTTTATTGGCAGAGGCCATCATTAGCTGGACTTAGCAGTGAAGAACTGACAACTTTCTTTTCTTTTAATTTTGAAGATTTTTTGAATGTCAATGTAATTTTTTTAAAATACTGATTTTCTTTCATAACTCTTATTACAGTGAAGATAATATCTTGTAATTATTTTTTATTTGTAAAGCACATTGTTAGGGTGGGTTTTACTAGAAAGCAGATTGGCATTTTGCAACTGCATTTATACAAAGTGATTGAAAATCCAATAAGGCATGATAGAGAGAAATGATACATTAGTGCTGGGGAGAAATGATACACTTGCATATTTGAAATTTAATAGTTTTTTTTTAAACTTTTAAACTAATATGGGACTATAATATTCATTATTGTTTTACAGCAAGAACTACTGAAATTGGTAAGGAAGAACAAAGAGACTATTCATAGACATTATGTAGGTTACATAGAAAAGCAGTGCGATGATAGATGGTTAGTTCGCTTTGCTCGACATGTAGAAGGAAAAAGGTTTAAATGTCCTGAAAGGGAAAATGTTCTATAATTGACGAAGGGCAAATTGCAAAAACACTAAATCTTTCCGATTTTACTTATTAAAATGATAGAGTTATTAGTTTTTCTTTTAACCATTTCAGGGGTAGTGGTATGTTTATGAAACCACTTAATTTTAATTTCCAAATGCTACATTGGCACTAGCATTTTGGCAAAGTATTTTCCATTTACTATGAAAGCGAAATATATCCCTTTTCTTATTTCTAATTAAATTTGTTGGTAAATTCTGGTACCATTCATTTATTCAACACTTTAGCATTGAAAATGCTTTGCCCCTGAAAGGGTTAAAGGAATCTTAAATGGGCTAAATTTATGATAAATTGTTTACAAATCAGCAATGTTTACTTCATTTTTCCTTATAGCTAGATCTCTAGGGGTTTTTTGATTATTTATTTTCTAAAAAGTTTGTTAATAGAATTGTTTAAATAATACCAATAGTTTAAATATTTTTGTAAAAAACATTTCTGAAACAAAAATATGTCAATGTCATTTGTTTTAAATTTTACTTAAATATTTCAAGATTTATCATAAAAAAAAGTATGATGCATAAATTGAATTGTCTGCAGTTTTTTTTTTTTTTTTTCAATTTACATAACAATGTATCAAACCTCCCTTGCTAGTGTATCAATCCTCCCCAGTAATGGGGAGATTTGATACAGTATTAACCATTCAAAATAATTGAGATATATTTTTTGAATGACTCTTTTTAAATTCACAATATTTTTAATAAATGAATAAAAGGTCACTTTATAAGAAAACACGAAAAAATTGTTTAATCATAGCTTTCTAAGGCTTGTAAAAAATTAGTAAAAAAAAGTGTATCATACCTCCCCTACATCCCTTACTCCTTTATTTATTTATTTATTTTTTTTTTTTTTTTTTGCCCCACCAGTGGCCGAGAGGTTCTGCTCTCGAAGCTGGTAGACGGGAGGTGCTGGGTTCGATCCCAATCGCGCCCGTCGGCCTAATCGTTCGGAGTTTTCGTGGTTTTCTTCGAGCCGTGGATCTTCCATGCGTTAATACGGATTAGGTTCCCTTAGACAGACCCCCACGGAGGGCACTCCCCCCTGGCCGATATCCCTCGTGTAGATAATTGGCCGTCAAAAATCAACCCAACCCTTTATTTTTTATTTTATTTTATTTTATTTTTGCACGAGAAAAATCTTACTTTTATACATTGTATAAAATCTGCTATTATCTTGCACTAAAATGAGGGGACAAACGGAATAAAAGTGTCATACATAAAAGGAAATATTATATTTCCCGCGTTATATTTATATCAGGAATGCATTTACGAAAATAGAGAAATAGGGAAAAAGACAAAGAAATAATATTATAATAATAATAAGATTTTAATATTTTGCAGACGAATCAAGACCTTTTATATAATCATATTTATGCAATTTAACTTTATATATGAATTAATGGTTTTTCAGAAAAATATTCAAAATAATCCAAAATCTTTCTCATTCTTGAACTATTTGGAAAAAAGCTAGACACAGTGATAAATTCTTGAACTAATTTCTCCTTCATTATATGTCTAAATAATTAGGAATATTTAAAAGTTTGTATCTAACAAACTAAATTGATCAAATTCTAAGTACGTGTAAAATATATGGAGTAAAGAAATGCATAAGAAGCACCCAGAAAATACGCTTTTTTAATCTTAAACTCGGTGTTTTAAATTTTAGTATGTGTGCTGTTAATAGAAATTTTATTTATTGTATAGGAGTTAAAACTTCTACTACAACTTTTATTTTTTGTCTTAAACAAAGTAAAATAATTATCTGTTTAATCGTTATTTTCATTCTTGTATAAAGCGTTCAAAATAAGAAAATACAGAAAGATGAATTTTTGAACCGTGTTTACAAAGCCTGATTGTTTTCCCAATCTTCTTATATCAGTCTCAGATCAGAATGGTGTACTAATTGTTGAGAATTATATTTTTTATAGTTTGAGAAGGATATTTTTTAATACTAAGAAGAGTATTTCTACGTGAAAGATGAAGTGCATAGTTATATTCCTAAATATACATATAAATGTAAATTTGTAATGAAACAATATTATTATTAAATATTTGTTTAAGTTATGTCGGCACGTATATTTTTTAATAAGAATTGTGTTAAATTTTTCGTTTTACAAAATCTGTTATAGTTTGCAAATCTGGTTTGCAGGTCGTTTTTTGAATACCGCTTATATATATATATATATATATATATATAGTACGTGTAAAAACTATAAGGACAGAAAAAAATTGTAAAAATTTTGATAAATTGAAAATGCGACAAGTGAAATGGTAATTTAATATTAATCATAAAGTAGAAATGCTAATATAAAAGTCAACAGAATGTATCTGTGTCCTTTTTATTGCGAAAAAATCATAATTATACAAAAAAAGATATTTTTGACTGTGTAAAAACTTTAAGGACACCTGTATTTTTTTTATAGAAATGGTATACATAATTATTATTAAGGATCGACCGAAACAGGTTTTTAATGCCGAAACCGAAACCGAAACCGAATTTCGGAGATCTTCCTATTTTCGGCCGAAAACGAAAACGAATATGACCAAAAACTTTTTTAAAGTAATTAAATTGTATGTATTATAGTAATTAATAAATACATAAATATATTATTAATGAATTATACGTATTTATTAAATATGCATAATAATTAATGAATCATGCGTATTTATGAAATATACATAATTATTAATTAATTATACGTGTGGCCCAAATTGTCTCTCTGTGCCTTAGATCCAAAATCTGAGTTTCGCCGAAAACGAAACTCAGATTTTGGACCGAAACTCAACCGAAAATATCAGTATTCCGAAAATCTCGTTTCTTCCGTCGGAAATTTTTAACATTTCTCATCGATTTGAGCGTTATCGGCCAGCTCAAATGAGACTATTTATTGATACGAACTTCGTTGTTTGTAATTATCAGTCATGACTGACTCAAGACTTGAATGCAAATTATAAAGCAAGCAATGTATATATAACTAGACTTTTTCACGTGCTCATTAAAAGCTGCAGACATAAGAGTAATAGAAAATTTTCAGTTTGAAACCGCAGAAGAGTTTCAAATCCTCTTTGAGAAAGTTCAAGCATAACAGATGATCATTTACAGAAATTATTATAAAAAATAAATCGAGGTGTGTATACATAAAACTAAACTATTTTTTATCAAATGAAATTTGTATAATTAGAAAATATTTCTGTGTCGTTGATGAATTAATTACGTTTTTTATTTTATATGAAAGAAAAAAAAAACAGTTTTGAATCTAAGGCACAGAGACTTGGGCCACACGTATAATTAATTAATAATTATGCATATTTCATAAAACGCATAATTAATTAATTATAATGCATATTTAATAAGTACGTGTAATTAATTAATAATATATTTATGTATGTATTAATTACTTTAATACATACAATTTAAGTACTTTAAAATGTTTTTGGACATTTTCGTTTTTGTTTTCGACCGAAAATAGGAAAATCGCCAAAATTCGGTTTCGGTTTTGGCCTTAAAGACCAGTTTCGGTCGATCCTTAATAATAATTTTATATAACATTTCTATAAAAAAAATACTGGTGTCCTTAAAGTTTTTACACAGTCAAAGATAGAGTTTTTTGCATAATTATGATTTTTTTTCGCAATAAAAAGGACACAGATACATTCTGTTAACTTTTATATTAGTATTTCTACTTTATGATGAACATTAAATTACCATTTCACTTGTCGCATTTTCAATTTATCAAAATTTTTGCTGTCCTTATAGTTTTTACAAGCAGTGTATATATATATATATCTTCCTTTTAGGTCTTTCTTTACAAATTCTGTAGAAACTTGCCCAAGAGGTTTTTTTTTTTCAAATTTTGTAAAAACCTAGAACGAAAAATTTTCTTCAGAAATACTGGTATTAAAAAAAAAAAAAAGGGACAGTGGGAGTCCTGGATATGTTATGTTATCAAATATATTGTCCCTAACCAAATGTATAGATATGTTTTATTTTGCTACTTTTACGCGTTGGTAAGTAGTATCATAATCAGGCTACTTACCCACGAAATATATTTTAAGAGAACTGCGTCTCAAAGCTTCTGATCAAAGTGCATTTTGATTTATGATAAAAAATATTGTGGTGAAAATCATGCTGCTTCCATTTCTATAGAAAAAAAAAAATTATTTGTATTTAGAGTGCTTCATGAAGATAATCGAAAGTTTGATTTGGCTAACATTGGTGTAGTCTTAACAAAGGGTTTATTTTTTCTTTTTAAATTAATATCTATTTTATTCATTTTTTAGGCTTTTCAATTAATAGACCAAGATAAGGATGGGTTTATTACTAAAGCCGATCTGAAACTAACGTTTGAAATACTTGGCAAATATGTTTATGGTAAGTACAATATTATCTGGGAAATAGTTATGCAATTTGTTTTGTGATTCCTGAAAGAGTTAAATATTCTTGATGCAATTCTAGTTAATGAATTCTAGTTGATGCTACTCTTGATTCTTGTAATCTCTGTTCAAAATTTTGTTCAATACATTTTTCTATTGGCTTGGTATATTTTTTTTATTACATTTGATTGCTAAGGTATGTATAATCCAGAAAAAGTAGGTGATTATATTCTGAAAATAACAATAATAATAATAATGATAATAATAAACAGAAATAATGAAAGATATTTATGTAAAAATCTGTGGTGCTATCTATTGGCAAATGAGTGTTGTATTCGTTAAATGTTTGTATAATATTGTATTCGTTGAACTTTTATATTTGTTGTAACTTAAAAAAAAATCTTTATTAGTAAAATTTTTAAGAAAATAAAACTTGGAGTTATTCTTCTTTTGATATGAAAACTGGATTCGCTGGAAAAATGTTCTGTTGTCTGTATTTGTATAAAGACAGTTAATATGCAGCCGGTCCCCAGCCCGGTTATAAAAGGAGAGGTTTTATTTCTTTTAACTATTGCTAACAAATATTCTGAAAAAAATTCTGACATTTCATTGATGTTATGAACATATTTTCTGGTGAACCTTTAAGTTGCTTACTATAAAGTTTTGAAAAGTAGTAAATCTTACCGTTAAAAAACTTTAAAAGAGGTTTCCTTTACTTAATTGTTAACTTTATAAAAATTTGGCTATAGAATATCAAGGGGGTTGGGGCTCGACCCCCTTTGTCTCTTCTCCCCTTATTGGCACCCTTGGATATTAATAGAACTCATCGACTTGACCTCTAACTTAGAAAGAAGTATCGAGTCAGCAATCGAAAGTCTTTTCATTTTTCAAAAACATCGAGACATCCAAGCAGTCAAGATAATCAATAAAAACATCTCGGAATCGATCAACACCAGGGGCCCTATCACAAGCGCATCGAGTTCCTTCCGAAGCGAGAAGAACCCGAGGTCGAATTTACATGTTTCCCGAAATTTTTTTCCGATACACAGATTAAGTGCTACCACGAAGAGCTCGGCAATAGCTCACGGATTCTAGATTCCTTTTCAAGTAGGCATCAGAAAAAACTAGATTGACCACTTCAGTTACGAGACAATTCTCACTGACCTTCCCTCTTTTTCTCCCGTTTGAAAAGAAAACAAATGTTTAATTTTGCTTTCTGTGTTTATTAAAAATGCCATCTAAACACACGTAATTAAGATATTTTCATAATCTTTTTTTTTTTAACGAATGTGAAATATACAGATTTTTAGCTGTTAAAAGCTCCAAATCATACGACCGGTAGATCTTTAGAAAATGATAAATAAAAATGAAATTAGCTTTTTTTGACTAAGCGGGAGTTTTTCTTTAAAAATTAATAAAAAATTAAGAAATGACTCTAAAGATATTTAATAACTATCATAAGAAAGGCGTTATTCTAAACTTTAAAATGATATGAAAATAAATTTTTTGTGAGTTTTTGTTAAGTAAATATTAGCATAAATACCCAAAAATTTCAAGAAATTCTGCTTAAATACAAAATAAACGGGAAAATATTTAAGCTTTGAAACTCATTTTAAACACTAATAATAAATGTACTTTGAAAATATTCCATGCAGTTTTTGGTAGATTTAGATTGATGCAGTATGCAGTGGTGGAAAATTGGCGCAGAGGAGGAGCCTATTCACACCACTAAATTTTAGTAGAATTTTTCGTCTTATCTAATGACAGTTTTTATTAAGATGAAGAATACCATAAAATATTAGTGGTGTCAATAGGCTCCTCCTCTGCGCCAATTTTCCACCACTGCAGTATGGAGTCTGTGTTTGTAATGAAAATTCAACGCAAAATTAAAAAAATAAATTCTAATGTGAATTAAAAAAATAATAATTGCAGTACATATTAAAATATAGTTTAACAAAATATCGTGTGTAAGTTTATTAATTTCCTTTAAATAAACAGTGTGTTATGCTAAGAAAACTCTAATTATACAATAGTTGTCGCATAAAAAAATTAGCAGAGAAAACATGCTGTGCGTACTAGAAAATAATTGACTAGATATTTTTGCTAAAACTTCTTTATAATAAATATAACATTTCTGAAAATATCGAAGCCCATGTGTGCACTATCATTGTTTACCCAAATAAATCAAATATTCAAAATTTCCAAATATTTATTTATATAGATTATTAAATGTTGTATCAGTTTTAAGATTTGTTATTTGTTGCTTAAATAACAAAATACTTTAGTAAATAGATAGAGAATTTCTTTTTAGAACAAGATAAAAATATTAAATTTAAAATTTTTGCGCAAAAAAAAGTAAAAAAAAAGAAGTAAATATCTTTGGAAAGTATTGCAGGATTTTGAATACTTTAAGATACTACATTTTTTATACTTCATATTTCATTGGATATAAAATAAATTGTAAAGTTTCTAATAACATAAAAAAGCAACTTATTTCATAGTAACTTTATAGTAAATTTAGAAAAGATAAAAATATATTATTTGAAGATGATGTGAATCAGTCTTCTTAGATTTTTATTTTTTTGTCTCCGTCTTTAATTTCTATATAAAACTAATCTTTCAAAATATAAGTTAAATATTACTCAATCTACACACACACACATACACACAAAAAAAGAGGACTCTCTGGCGATCCTAATATTAAGCTTTATTTAATATCGAAACTTCCTTTTTTTTGTTGTTGTTAATTTGAGCAATAATTATTTTATATTCCAAAAAAATAGTTTTATAATCAAAGGCAGAAAAAAAAAAATGAAAAGTGAAGAAGACTGATTCACATCATCTTCAAACAATATATATATATATATATTTATTTTGTTTGAAAGTTTTCGAAATTTATTGTAAAAAAGTTACGAGGAAATACGTTGTTTTTTGATGACCTTAGAAACGCTACAATTTATTTAAATTCCATAATAAAATATGCCGTTCAAAAATATGCATCACTTTCCTAAGATTTTTTCTTTCCGAAAACTTTTTGATTGAATATTTTGATTTTGTACTAATCGGAAATTCTCATTGGATGTTATTAAAAGATTTTATATATTTATATATAGATATATTATACAACAAGTCATTAAAATTGATGCAGCAAGCATTTAATAATAATTTAAAAAAAAGAAAAGGAAAATCTTTTGGAAATTTTGGATAATTATTTTGTTTGAGTAAACAACCATAGAGCTTAAATATTAGCATAAATGTTATATTTAGTATACAGAAGTTTTAGTAAAAGTATATGGCCAATTATTTTTGGGGCATATGCAGCGCTTGGTTACACTGCTAATTATTTGTGCAAGAACTATGATATAATTAGCTTTCTTGGTATTGCGCGTTGTTTATTTAAAGCAGATTAATAAGATTGTGCGTGATGATTTGTTAGACTATGTTTTAATAAGCATCTCAATTACTTTTTTTCCAATTAGTATTAGTTTTTGTTATTTCAAGTTAACATTTCATTTTAAAAAGTTAGCGTATCACAAAGAAAAATCAATCTAAATCTACAAAAAATTGTTTGCAGTATTTAAAAAAAAAAAAAAAAAAAAAAAAAAAAAGAAAGAAAAAAAAACGCTTATTATTAGTGCTAAAAATTAGTTTCAAAATTTATAATATTTTCCCAGTTATTTTATATTTAAGTAGAATTTCTTGAAATTTTGGCGTATTTATACCCATATTTGCTTAAGAAGAACTTATAAAACTTTTCTTTTTATACCATTTAAAAATCTAGAATAAGATCTTTCTTATGATACTAATTAAATATTTGTAGGTTAACATGTTAATATTTTATTAATTTTCAAAGAAAAACCCTTGCTTGGTTAACCCTAGAACTACCGGAAATTTTACTCAAGTTTTATAAAAACATTCTACACCAGAATTTTTACTTAAAACTATTTAATTTGTTTATTTAACTTATTATTGTCTGATTTATACATTTAGTTTGTTTTGAAGAAATTTCTGGTTTGAATAAATATTTTGAATGTACATGTCGGGTCCAATGGACCCGTCTGGTAGACGGAAGGTTAAAAAAACAAATTTCATTTTTATTTTCCATTTTATAAATAACTATCCGTCATATCACTTTGAGATTTTGACAACTGAAAATCTGAACATTTCACTCTCGTTTAAAAAAAAGATTATGAAAATATCTTAATTAGGCGTGTGTCGATGGTATTTTTACTAAACAGAGAAAACAATATCAACCGCTTTAAAACCTCTCCCCAAAGACGCACTTCCGACAATATATGCTTTTCTCACTCCCTTCAATGGGGTCGGAAGTTTTCGTGGAGATCTCGATGACAGTAATCCGATGGAAGACGTTCTCGATTGTGTCGTGGTAGCATTTATCCCAGGGTCATCGGAATGCAACGTCACATCGGGAAATGCAGAAGATTTTACGAGAAAGGGGAGAATTCGATCTGTTCGTGGTAGGCCTCCTCAGGGTCGTCTATATAAGATATACTATATATCCGATATATACTTCATATCCTACTATATTGAAATTGCCTCAGAGGTTTTGCTCTCAAAGTTGGTGGGCGGGAAGTACTGTGTCGAACCCAAGTTGTATTCGTTGACCTAATCGTTTGGAGTTTTCCGTAATTTCTTTCGAACTCTGCTCAGCTTGCGTAAATACGGGTTAGGTCCCCTTAGAAAGACCCCCACGGATAGCAATCATCCTCAACCTATATCCCTTTTGCAGATAATCGACTGTAACAAACAAACACGCACTACACTAAAATTGTAACAAACTTTGAAATTTTCAATGCGAACGCTCAAATTTGACTTCATATTTGGTCTTAGGTAATTTTTATTTTTGGATACCAAACGGGAAGTCATTCGGGGAAATCGTTTAGGAAATATTGCTGATGTAAAATTTGAAAATATTAATATTAAAATTATTTTTAATAGTTGCAAAACAAACAGCAATAAAACTCAAAAACTGTAATTTTAAATTCTTATATTTAAAGCTTTTAGAAATCGATTTCTATTAAAATTTTGATAGGTTATAATACACTCTTTTTCGATTAATGCCATAATATATAAATTATTATAAAATTACAAATACACGTATATTATCTTGTTTTACATATGAAAAGCTAATCTTTCGACATTAGTTTCTATGCGCAAAATACAAATAATACAATAATACAATTTTATAATCTATATAATAATATCTGAAAATCTTAAAAATTTTTAGATTATGTAACTTGAGGATTTCTTAGATTTATTTTTACCTTTCAAAATTTCCGAAATTTCCCTGTTTTTTGCCCTTGTTTTAAATTTTAAAATTTCATGGTTATTTGAAACTATACTTACCTAAGAACATTTCCCTAAAGACAATTTAAAGATTATTATTATTTATATTGATTATTTTAGATTCTCTAAAGACTAATTTCGTGAAAAATATGGCCATAATTAGTGTTTTTCAAACTTTAACCTTTTTAAATGTCGTAACATTTTCTTCAAATGGTTTAGTATGGTTCATTTCAGATGTTTTCATAATAGTCATTTATTTATCATTATTATAAATATAATGTTTTCATTTGATGGAATCTCTGTCAGCAAATTTTATTAATACGATAATTTATTCAACATAAATGATGCTGAAACACTTTCCTCGCTGGATGTTTCAGCAGGAAAAATAAAAGAAATTCATACCGTTCCACACATTCTATTACAATATACGATATCCGTACATGGTACAGAACCTGGCGAGATTCAAAGAAGAAAACATAGTTTGTAAGTGTTATACTAAACAAACAATTAGCGTGTACAGCATTAAGTTAAATAAGCATGAGCAGTAGTTTGTTCTTTAAAGCTTGGGTAGATATGCAGTATTGATACATATCTTTTTAATTTATTACAATGATGTTTCGTTGTAATTTGTGGTATTTTTCAACAGGCCGAGAAATCGAAGACGAAGACTTAGAATCTATGTTAGCTGAAGCTCCAGGACCACTTAATTTTACTATGTTCCTCACAATATTTGGTGAAAGGATATCAGGTAAATATAATTTATGTACCGTTGTTTATTTTCAGGCTGAAGATAATATCCTTTTGTACCGATAGTGAAAACGGTTGTGCATTTTTAGAAGGAACAAATTTATGCCTTTATAATAATAACAAGAATTACTAGAGTTACAGCTGCTACAACAATGATATTTATGATAATTGTAATAATTATACCCATTATAATATATTCTAGAATAGTTTCTTCTAAATAGTAGTATTTTCTGGCTCAAATTTTCTGCAACCTATAATATTTTCGACTTCTATTTTCTTATATAATAATAGATTAAAGCACTGAGTTAAAATTTATAAATGATTGCCTTGGAATTTAAAAAATCAGATGTATTAAAGTATTAATGCTGAACATATAGTCAGTTAGAAATAATGTTAACTGTAACTGCTTTAAATACATCTTATTATCATGTTTTCCTTATGATTTTTAGCCTTAAATTTTACTCTTAAGCAAGATATTAAAATTATACCTACATATGAATCTTAAGTTATTCTAAAACTTATGAGCATAAAATAATTATTATTTACGTTTCATTTAATCAAAATAATTCAACATTTATCTACGTTTTAAACCATTTGCATCCAAGCGTGTATTTCAGGAATTTATTTTTTATTCAGAAATTTCGTATGAAATTCTGAGTAGTAATTTTTGCTTTATTTAATAACAGGCGTTTCGCGATTACATAAAGTAAAAATTCTTCTTTCGGAATTTCTGAATTAAAAAAAAAATTCCTAAAATAGACGCATATACGCTAACGATGCAAATGGGTTAAAAAAAAAAAAAAAAAAAAGCTGAAACTGATTTCATGAAAACTCTTTAAACTTTTCTCAACTTTAGCTTGCATGTAATTGGATAAAAATTAAAATCAAAATAAAGCATACATATACTTTAGGAACTGACGATGATGAAGATGTAATCTTGTCTGCATTTTCCATATTTGATGAAGGTGATGGCAAAATGAAAGAAGAAGTATTGAAAAACACATTACGGAAGCGTGGAGATAGGTTTACAGACGAAGAAGTAAGAATGTATATCAATTTCCTGAATTTAATCTTTGTATTTAGTATCGCCTCTAATAGTATAAACATGCAATGCCTTAACATTCAAGTTGGCAAATGTTTAATTTAGAGAAAAAGTAGTAAATATTGTAAGAAAAATCATTATAAAAAAACAAGCCCCCCCCCCCCCTAAAATTTTAAAGTCAACTTCATTGTGTTTTAATTGTTACTAATTATTATAACTATATATTTCTTTTTAATTTTTATTATTATAAATTTATTCATCCTAATATACAGCTCTTTTGCAGACGATTTATCAAATATAATATTGATATTGAGTATGATATTGAGTGGGAACTCTTACATAATAGCTCTAGAGCTAAACATTCACTAAAATTAACAAACATTTAGCAGATTTTCCTGGTCTATCTCTACCTAAAGTAAGAAAAACAATCAAAAATTACCTAGAACTACGGAATGTCAATAATACAGAGTGAGACAAAATGATTGTCCTAATTATAAATAACAATAACATCGCTAGAGACAACGATAGGAAGTAGACATTTGAACACAATAAAGAGGGCAGTTCAAAAATTGTTTATTTGCTTTTTAACTGCTTTTTGTTTTCATGTATGTGACGTACAGAATTCTCAGAACGATTGTAGTCAGTAATTTTAAATACAGAATTTTGCCTAACTTAATCACAGAATTTCTGCGATTCTTTTAGGTAAAAATGCCTATTTACTGGTGACAAAAGATTTAAAAATCTGTATAGGACGCTGGTGGTGAATTGAATAAATGGCTTCCTTTGGTCACATGGGCAACATCAAAGCGAAACACATTTCACGTCAGACATTTTGAAGCATTTTCGTGGTCACTAATGCACAGCATTTGTATCAAATTGTGACATGAGCCATATCTACAACATATCCAAATAATCGTTGCATGTTTCCGTTGCCCCATCAAAGAAAAAAGTACTCTACAACTTTCCACTTTTTAAAAAAAAACTGCACCGAAAACATTAGTTTTAGGGGATTTCGTGTCACCAAGGTCTTGGTACGAACTTTTGTTCACTTAAAACAGAGTTATAACAGTTAAAACAGAGTTATAACAGTTAAACCAGGGTTATAAAAGAAGCAAAGAAAAGTTTGAACTTACTTCTGCATTGTGTTAAAATGTTTTCTGCTTATTGTTTTATAGAATGAAGTTATTGTTGTTTTTAATCAATCTTTTTGACTGACCCTGTATAACTTTCTATGTATGCGTAGTGTATTTAACAAATTGGTTAAAATTGTAAGATTATAAACTATCCAGCGTTACATTTCTAATCGGTTTGCTTCTATCCGCAATTGAAGCCTACAGCAAATTAAAAATATGGAGCATTCTCACAATCTTTTGACTTTTAAGGGAAAAAATCTGACAAAATTAAATTTGCTAAAATAACATTTTAATCTGATAGACGAATGCCTTAATGATTCAAAATGAAGAAAAAATGGTCATGCGAGTTTAATTTTCCTTAACATTTTACCCCTATAACTTTTTATTTTCTTCTAAATTTTTACTTATAATGAATTTGCATAGTACCCACAGGACATTCAAATAAGAAATAATAACAATGTAGTACTTTTAATAGAGAATTTTTGTATAACATTGTCTTAAAGGGGCGTTAAAGAAGGGACGGTAAGGTAAAAAAAAGGGGATGATAATTGGAAAAAAGGGACGAAATGGTAAAAAAGGGGACGGTAGGATGGAACGGCAAGGAAAATTACCACCTATTTTTAGGAAAATCATGCTAAGACTAAGTGATAGCCACAATGTTAATTGATTTTTAGAAATAGTTGTTAACATTGGATTAAATTATTATTATTTTTTTTTAAATTTACCTCGAAAAGTGCAGGAACAAACCTTGGGGACGGTGAGACTACCAATAAAGCCACGATGCTTGAAATTGATATTTAAACGCTGATTTAAATTCTACAATAAATTTCCTGTCAAAGAATTTTAGACATTATTTCTCTAGTATACTTCTGCATGAGAAACACTTAAAAAAAATTGTGTGGCTGCATCTGAAGTGATTTTCTGTATAGGTTTAGCTAGAGGGGCGGTAAGGATGAAAAACACAGGGACAGAGTTCAAAAAATAATATCAACCGTAAAAATGTGTGCAGGTTAATTTTTTGCTACATATTTATATAAAACAATCGTCCCAGTTTCAGAAAAAAATTACATCGAATTATTTTAATGAAACAATTTTATCCAGACAGCTCCAAACTTAAAAATCAGCATCAGGGACACGGGGCGGTATAGGAGTTTTCCAGGTGTTTCGGCCCCCAACATCGTCCAAAACTTATTTATCTCGTTAATGTTGTTGTGCAATCATGCAATGGGATGTTTCCTAGCATATGAAATAAAAAAAAACACAAAAAGCGTATTAAAATAAAAAATATTATTCAGGGACATGAAAGTCAAAAGATTGTGAGAATGCCCCATGAATTTTTTAAATTCATATTCTCTTGAAAGCCCAATCTCATAAATTGCATTTGATACAATTTATTGATTCAATTTATTTAGTAAAGGTAAGTCTCATTGATGGGTATGATTTATAACCCTTTCTCTATTATTATTACTTTTTTAAATTATTATTCCCATTCCCTCGGAAGATAAGTTTTATAATTTGCGTTTGATACACTTTTACATTTGCATATATTTTAATTTCATATTGTATGGGTACGTATTACTGATTGCAGTGGTTTGTAATCAACATTTAAAGTTATTTATTCTATTCATGTTTTGGTTCTCATGGAAGTCTAATACCCGCCATGCGCAATATTTCACTATTCGCCTTTATTTTGAAATTAGCATTATAAGGCTACGTCTCATTGATGAAATAATAATTAATAGAAAGCATGTGCAAGGAAATTTATGTACATGCTCTGCAAAATTCATATTGCGTAAAAATATCATGGATAAAATACCTAAAACATATAGGTGAATCTTTATTAAAAAAATTAAAAACAAAGTTTATTTAAATGCAATGCAGATTACATAGTCTCAATAACATAAAAATAAAATAATAATTGGTTTATTTTCTTTTTCATTGTAAAATAGGTGTTTAAATGAAATTACGCCTACAGTTGTGTTTTTCTTAAACTATCGAATATCATTGTGTTTTGAAAGTTTCTTTTAAATACTTGATTTTATCTATGCCATTCACTTCTGTTGTGATAAAATACGATAAAAAATTTAAAAATTATAATTGTTTTATCCAGAATGAAACGGCAATGCCCAAACAGTTCCGTATAAGAGATTAAATTCTATATGAATTCAACATTTCAGATTTATTCTGAATGTGTTCTGGGTTAATTCAAATACTCATAGAAATGATAAAAAGTTAATTATAAGTAATTTAAAAACTAAACACAGAAATTTGAAATACAAATCACTAATAACATTGTTTTATGCTTCATTCCGATATCCCCCCCCCCCCCCTAAAACATATATACCTCCTGTGTTAAAAGTATCTAGAATCTAGAATTTATAATTTAAAAGATATCATCACGACAATTTTTTTTCTGTAATTTGAGACCACTATGCCAAGTTACATTGCACAGTTTGAGCACCGATTACGACTTAGACAGCAGCTATTTTTTGAGACATATTTTAGAGTACTCTGCAATTTTCAGAAAGGAAAAATTAGTTCGAAAAAGAGTTTGCTTTAAATTTCATATTTCAACCAAAATTCCGTGTGCCGAATAACTGAAAATTTTGCAGAAGACACACGGCGAATCATTCATGTCAAAAATACAGGCATATGAATAGTATAAAGCATTCAAATAGGATCGAGAAGTTGTTGTTGATTTTACTCGTTCTGGTTGACCTTGGCTCAAACATCGATAAAATCAAGAAACTGGTGCTTGAAAATCGCCGTATAAATCTTAGAGAGTTGGCTCAAGATATCCCACATACCTTTTAAGTCCATTCATAATGTTATGACTAATATTTTGGGCATCGCCACACGACTGTTTTCAAAAGAGCTTAATTTTCTCCAATAGTTCTGCAAGAGTTTTTGGCCAAAAATGCAACTGATGCCATCGACCAAAGGCCGTACTCGCCTGGTATGGCCTCGTGTGACTTTTTCTTGCTCAGGAAGCTAAAATTACCAATTCGAGGAAAAAGTTTTGAGCTAGTTGAGGCCATAAAAGTAAATTCGCAGGCTAAAGGCCATACCAAAATCTACCTACCTCAAAAGTATGGAGGATTGGATTCTGCGCTGGCATAGTTGTATTAAACTTGATGGGGTCTACTTTGAAGGTGGCAAAATACATTTTGATGAAAAAAGATTTTTTTAAAGTTTTATTTAACAATTCCGTGTACTTTTACACAGATTGTGTATTTCAAAAATGTTCATTAAAATGCACGAAATAATGCATTATAACTTTTCTTTTTATTATTCAGGCTGATATTTGTCTAAAGGAAGCACCTGTAGATAAAGAAGGTTATATTAGTATAAGAAGATTTACAAAAATTTTGACGAAAGGGGATGATGATGAAGACGCAGACGGAGGGTAATTCCATAGGTAATTCTTTTTTCTTTCCCTCCCCCTCCCATCTGCAGATATGTAAGTTCAGGTTATCCTAGAATCTCTCTTTTTTATTTCTCTTGTAAGGAAGTAAAATGATTTTTTTCCTTTGAACAACATTCGGTATAGAAGTATATTAGAATAGCTACTTGATTGGAATTATTTTTCGAGTTTAACACATTTTTCCGATTCTTTTCATTAAATGTTATACCCGATCACGTATTTTATCTTTTGTTGTAAATGTCGTTAAATTTTTGGGATTATTATTCACTGCATTCATACCTACAAATGGTTTATCCAACGTTATTCAATTCTGAAATTTTAACGCTGAATCACAAAGTAGTGCATAGTCAACAAATGAGTTCAGTACTGGCCAAACACAATAACAGCGCAAATCATTAAATAACTATAAAAAGTCTATTAGAAAAGAAAAAAAAATCTAAGAGCATGGAAAAAAATAAAATAAAAAAATAAGACACAGTAAAGTAGTTAAGTCAAACTAAGTGTAAAGCTGTGCGAGTGTCCATGTGTGTATGTGCGAGTGTCCATTTTTCATAATTGTTTTAAATATTTATGAAAATGAATATTTCACCCCAATTTTTTAAATCTTTTAAAACACCCAAATATTAATCTAAGAAATTTCGATTAACTTTTTACCGGATTAGCTGGGATCTTTCATGTGTGTTTTTAAAATTTATGCGTAACAAGTTTTAAAATGAATTCGAGAAATTAAGGATTTTTCCCTATTTTTAACACTTTCCAACATAGTTGAAAAGAGTGTATGATTCCGGTTTATCTGTCCGTCAGTTCGTGCTCTAACTCTTGTGTAAATATATTCGGATTGCCCTGTAATTTTTTTATTTTATTGATGTTTACTATAGCATGATTGCTATCGAAAATGAAGCCTGTAGTGTTTATAGTTCCTTTACAGGAACAGTTAAAAGTGTACCGTGACAATACGGTCAATGGGAAAAAATCGTTTCAAGTGCAGTTTGATGATATTACCAATTTCGAACATAAAGAAATTAATATGCATTTATGAAGTGCATTAATACATGCTTTCTAAAAAATTGGGCGTGCAAAGCATTTTTTATTCATTTACAGGGTCACGCAAAAGAATTCTGTTACATAATGTTCTACGGAGAAAAATTGTTTGAAGTGCATTTTAATGATGTTAGACTATTTCAAACTTAATGAAATTTATATGCATAATTAAGGTGCTTTGTAAGTTGCTTACTTAAAAGTATGGTGTGCATTGCAATTATCGTATATTTACAGCGACACACAAAGGAATTCCGTTACAGTACTGCCCTGTGAGCGATAAGTGGAGGTACAAGGTATTGACGTTTTTAACTTTGGTGAGCGCTTTTAAGTTTAACTAAATTTTTGAGTAGTATGTGATGTGTATACATATTTATGGCCATATACCGAGCTACATAAAGAAATTCTTGTGGGTGTGAATTTCTTGAGGTTTTTTTTTTTTTTTAAATGTGTATTGTATTTTCCGGCTGAACTATATTTTGAATACTATGAAATATACATAAATTCATATATAGGATTACTCAAAAAACAAGATACATTGCTGTTTAAAGTTGGTAATTGCTGAAAGTGTGTTTTAAGTTGTGTCATGCTTTTTTTTACCTGAATTAAATTTTAACTTAATGTTGTGCTGTGTACAAAAAGTCTTTAGGTAATATGCAGGACTGTACAAAAGAATTCGAGTGCATTTCCATCTGTTGGCGAAAATTGCTGAAATTAATTTTCTAAGTGAACTAAATTTTAGCATACTATGTAGTATATATGCAATTCTATAGATCTTATACTGGACTGTACGAAATAATTCGATAATTTTTCTGACTGTTGAAGGCAACTGCTAAAACTGGATTTTTAAATGTGTTATATGTTTTTAAAACTGTTTATTTACCTATCTTCTTTCACCTTATTTAACGGTAAAGTTTCATTACAGTTTTCGGTACGTGTTGGAAAATGTTTCATAATCTACGGTGGACGCATTATTTTTCGTTCTTCTTTTCTAAGTAAATGAAGTCTATGGGGGAAAAAATCCCTGCCTGTAATTTCAGCAGACTGAATTGACGCGGTATGATCATTTTTAGAGGGGAAAGGGGGCCGGGGCTGGGGGTGTCAAAAAGGTAACAATACTCTCTTTTTTTAAGAATAGTTGTTGAAAAAAGCTTCACAACAAATGAATCCTTCTTACAAGGAAATAAAATAAAATCTGGTATTAGGTGACATCTAACTGAAATGTCAGAAAATCGTGAATATCTCAGAAACTAAAGCTAGAGTAATTAAATCGGCAAATATATAACATATATGAGGGATTCTGATAAGTCTTTATAAAGTCAATCCAAGATTTGCTTTTAGCCGCATGGCTTTTGCCCGCCCTGTATAGTACATTCATTTTAGAAGTAAGTCTGAAAAATAAGAACATACCATAAAAAAAAAAAAAAAAAAAATCGGTCCTAATTTTGAAATAGCTGTGATTTAAATATAGGTATATATGTCATAACTTTTCCCCGTCCTACTGTTTTTCTTTTTTATAAATCTTGCCATTCCGTTGAATGTAAAATTAAACGTCTTTCCAAAATAGTTCCTTGTGTAAACATTTTAAAGTGGAAAAATGTTTTAAAGCTTAATCCTTGTTTATATTAACATTTGTTTATCGTGCAAGAGTTCTGTGGCAGTGTTCCAGCTCATTTTATTCACCTTTCTCCTACGATAAGGTGATGTTTCATAACAATTATATTTCAAGCTTGTATACATATTCTGCCTGTGAAAGACTAAAAAAATATTTTGATAGACATTAAGGCTAATATATTTAAGAAAGTGTCAAATAACAGAAGTAGTTTATCATAGTTTATAGTTTCTGTCAAAATCTTCATTTTTAATCAAAAAATGATTTAGGTAGATTTAAGTTAAAAAATTTTTAAATGATACTTAAATGCTTACGCGTTTTCGTGAAAAATTGGTTAATGTGATCTTTTTTTTTTTTTTGCCAAAAACTTTCCAGGATGCAAATTTACAGTATTATATACACATACTAAATGTGCCCACGTAATTTTTCTAATACTGACAGCTCTAATAGTAGTGCAGTTTTAAAGCTTTTTAAAAAATTAAATGAGAATACCTAGCTGTATGTTTCCCATGATTAAATATTAAATATACATAGCATGAGACTAATTCATAATCATTTACTTTCTGAGATACGGATTAAAAATATTTCAGATCTCTGAAATGCAAAAATGTTTGTTGATGCTAATTTAGTAATTTTTGTTATTTTATCTGTTGTATGAGTTTCGAATTGCAAATTATCTACATTTTTATATTTATTTTTTTACTTAACAATTATTTTATTGTGTCATTTAATTTCTGATATCCCCTCTTCCAATTTAAAATACTTATTACTGTAGCATTTCGATTATGACACTGTATTATTTGGTATATTCGCTTAAACGACACCTTTTAACCCTTTGCGCTCGGCGTCTCTTACACAAATTTTACTCGATCGGCACCACTTTTTTAAATGAAGTTTCGTTCAAGTACACAATTCCAAAAATGCTTTGATTAAATAAGATACATTTTATTTTCCTTTATTACTGGTGTCAAAAACAAATTTTGCAAAGAAAGATTATGTCTCCGCAGCGGAGCCCTCGAGTGCATTTGGGTTAATACATAATTTTGTGTTGCATGTAATGATACTTGGGATTTTATTGGATTCAGGTGTCTCGTTTTTGAAAACTATTTCTCATGAGGAAATTATAGATTAGAAGAACTGCGGAAAGGATTATATTTATCATAGATATACGAGTAATGATGAAATTGTTCAAATTAATTTAAATCTAGAAACATTTCTCTTTGAAGATCCACATAAATTATGAAACGGAAAAAGTGACGTAAATGCAGTCCTTACACAATCCAAATTTACTGGGTGATTTGTTAACATTGAAAAACAAACCTGAATTAGAGTCTCTTTATTACACATAATTAGAAATGTTGCCATAAATAACGTACAAACAAAAAATTCATTTCCCTTTCTTATATTTGTCAAATTTTTCATTTATGTTTTAATTTTACGTGTAATATTTTATGCAAATTAGTAGTTGTTATTATTATTTTTTACTTTACTTATGATGTTTTACTGCCGTGACTACTTACTTGTTTTATTTACACTGATTTTTTTTTTCTTACTTAAAATTTCCATGTTTGATATGTACTGTACAGTCGCGGAAAAAAAAGTAAACACCCCTACTAACTATGCAACAAATTATTGTAGAAAAAAGTTACTGGTACCAAACGATTGGAAATAAAGTTTACTTTCAAATGTATATATAAAATTGGCGTAGGGGGCCATCTACATATCAAAACGAACCGAAACTTTGTTTTTTTCGGTAGCAATACACATGTTTGACACCCATAAATAAATTCTACACTCTTCAATTAGTCTAAAAATAAATTTTCATGAAATTCATACGATTTGTTTCAAAGAAATCAATTATTTTATGATGAATGATAAATAAATGAGCATATTTTAGGGGCTGTATCCAAATTGAAGTTCGGTACTCTATTGTTGAAACGCCATAGAATGACTATGTCACTTCTATTAACTTATTATTTCTTGCCAATATGACCATTTCACATGCTTAATATGTTTCAGCTGTTGCCAGCCTAAATGTCTCAATAAAATGAGTAAAATATATTTTTCTCAAATTACGCTTTTCTGCACATCATAGACGGCACCTTAAATCATAATTTTGATGTTTTTTAATAATAATTCGAAAACTACTCGGAAGAAAAATTTGAAATTGAGAATTCGAATGAAGCAGGACATAATGAATATAAACCTATCAAAAAATTGTAGGTTGCAATTCATATTTTTTCGAATATTAATTTCATAATTCATAATTCATACCATAATTTTTTTTTAATTGCAAGTTCATTATATTTATGCTTGGAATTTTTAGTATTATAACCAAGCAAAAAATTATCACATTAGGATTATAATTTCGGGAGATGTTAATAAAAATATGAAAATACAATTTAACATTAATAGCGCTAAATTTTGAATGCTATAATTCAAACACTTATCATCCAAATGACTTGAAATTTCGTTTCTAGGCATATTTTGAACCAAAGATTTAAAATATAAAGTCAAAATTGGGTGTTGCCATTGAAAAAAATAAAATCCGGTCTGGTTTTGATTTGTAGATTTTCCCCTAAGCAAATTTTATATGATTTAAAAGTAGACTTTATTTCCAATTGTTTGGTACCAGTAACCTTCTTCTATTGTAATTAATTGCAGAGTTAGTAGGGGTGTTAACTTTTTTTCCACGACTGTACGTTAGGTTTTCCAACTTAGTTTATCTTGGGGCTTTGTGATTGTCAGACAATCGAGAGTCTACTTCATACTCCGGCTATAATAGGATGACCTGTGACATTAAAGTGTTCGCTACGCTACAGGGCAAAAAAATATATTATTTTCCTGAATGAAATACGCGAACATGACATAGGTGGAGAAAAAAATAAATTCATTATTTAACTAAAAACTAGCTTCTACTAGTTTCTGATTCTAGTTATTATCATAATCAACAAATAAATTCCTTTGAAATTGCTTAACTCTCTCGATAAGCAAATGATAATTGTAATTTTGTTTTCTATGTGCTCATGACAAACAGTCTATAAAACGGTTTTCCATACATAATTTTGATACTCCACTTCCCCACAAACCCGGTGAAACTATTACAAAATAATTTTTCAGAAATTTTACAGTGTCAGTCCTTTCAACTCCAGAAACTATTTTAAGATGCTATTCAGGATGTCTCATATCAAGAAATCTTCTTTCCCCATTCAACATTTGGATAAAACTAAAAGCCCTAATTGGTATAAAAGTGTTGATGATTTTTTTAAATTTAATTATTAAATGCGTCTTTTCATACCGCTTTTATTTAAGTACTACATTGTTTAATATGGGGTGTATAGGTCTAAGAAATGCTATGCCGCGTTACTTCATTAAGCAATCTGATATCTAAAAATAAAATAAAATATTGCAATGGAAATTTTATCATTATGGATATCGCTGTGGTGATTTCATGATCATTGTTTTGTTACAGATTTATATTGCAGTTTATGAATTTACGTTAATTTTACCTTTTTTCTATTTGTATATAGATCCAAGTTGGCAGCAGAATACAGAGAGAACTGAACTGAATATCACGAAGTCATTTATGTTTTAAAAAATAATCTTTTGGAAACAAAAAATAAAAATAAAAAATAAATTATTTCAATTATATGTGACTTTTTTACTTTTGCTGGTTTATGTTTTAAATGCAGTTCCCAATTTTTTTCAACATGATAAATGACAAAGAAAAAGGACAGCAAGATTTTAAAAAGCGTTACTATTTTCTAGTAAAAATATTAAAATGAAACCTTTTGATGCATATTAGTTTTTTTAACAAACAGAAATAGACAGTATAAAACTATGCTATATAATCTATTATTTGTATAGTTGTGGGAATATTTGTGCCTCAATTGCATTTTGCCATGATTTTATGTTGTGTAACTATTCGAGTAAATATAATGAGTTTACAGCCACAAATTGTATTATAAAGATGGGATTACACTGTCATAATATGCTCAAAAGCTTAATTTAAACGAAAACTTCAACTGAATTCCTAAGCTCTTTTAAGTAGTTCCCCACCAAGTTCACAAACTTTGAATAAAATTAAATGACTTCAAACCAAATATTCATTAAAAATTCACCATCTTTAATATTTGTACAATAGGTTAAAAAATTGAAGCAATAAGCCAATAATTTACCCCTTGTTCTTCAATGTTGTAAAATGAAAAAAACTAATTCAGTTTAAGCTTAAATAGAGATAAAATACTTTTAACCATAGGACTTTGATTAATCTTCATAACTGAAGAGGATCTCACAAGGGTACCACCAAAGATGGTGCACACTGATTTTGATGATTTTAAATCATATTTTAGGGATCATACCCCTAACTATGCTGGCGAAAGATTTTCTTCAAATGGACCTTAGTTTTTCAGAAATTGGGGGTTAAAGTTCAGCATGCATTTCAAATATCGATTTGTTTGAACTTTCGTTGGTGGTCTTCCTAGCGCCGACGTGCTCTCTAGCGGTCTTTGAGGTGAGGGTTCGATCTTACCGTGTACCTTTTTTTCTACTTTAATTAATTTATATTTTTTGACACATTACAACTTTTAAGCAGAATTATGAATTCTGAAGCTTTGATTTTTTTTTCTTAATGCCATTTCATATTATGAAGAAGTTTATTTAATATATGTAATATTACCCGATTAATTACATGTTTACTACATTAAAATTGCCTATGTACGTAATGATAAACATTTTCTTATTTCATCATTTTAACATATTGCATTATATTTAGAACAAATCAAGTATTAAAAAGATATTTCCTTTTTATTGATTTTTTTCTAGTCAATTAAATACATTCTTTATAGAAAAGGAAAAAAAATGCATTAGTTTATAATTGCGATAAAAAAAAATACATAATAATGGAAATAATAATACTTAGTTTTAAAAAGATGAGCTATCTAGACATAAGTTAGTTTGGACAGAAATATCAGTTTAAAATATATAATTTTTCATGGAAAATTCATAAACGTAAATTAAATTTTTAAAGAAAATATATAAATGTTCAAAGCTGTAAAATTCATAAATCTGCTTAAAACTTGTAACGAATCAAAAATACAACATTAATAAAAAAAAAATTAGGAAGGTAGGATAGGATCAAACCCGCGCCTCCTGGACCGCGAGCAAGCACGTTATTTCGTCGCCACTAAAACCAAGTACGGAAGCTCAAACTAATGGGTATTTGAAATTTATGTTGAACTTTCAATTTCTGAAAAACTAAGGCCTCATCTGACTTGTTAGGGTATGACCCCTATAACATACTTTAAAATCATCAAAATCTGTGCACACCATATTTGGTGCGCCTCGTCATTCTTATTTGGGATCCCTGTTTTCTTCAGTTTTCTAAAGACAGCTCGAAATGCTTATAAATCTTCATTCAATCGGAGCAGTTAATTAAATTCTGCTAAAAATATACAAATAATTTTGAGTGTTAAAAAAATCTGATGGAAATTTTCTATTTAAGTAAAATTAATACATTAAATTTAGCAATAATAATGAATGATAAGCTGATATAAAATTAAAAATAAATAAAAACAAGAAGAAAAGAAAGAAACTGAAAAGAGAGTATGTAAATTTAGAACTACTCTTCTGACGTTCTTCCTATGGCTTTTTGTCAATTAGACATGCTTAAAAAATATAAAAAACATCGCAGCATTTTTTCTCTGTAGTCCCACATCGTTTAAAACATCTTGCTGTCCTCAAACTGTTGCGCCCCACCAGTGGCCGAGAGGTTCTGCTCTCGAAGCTGGTAGACGGGAGGTGCTGGGTTCGATCCCAATCGCGCCCGTCGGCCTAATCGTTCAGAGTTTTCGTGGTTTTCTTCGAACCTTGGTTCTCCAAGCGTTAATACGGGTTAGGTTCCTTTAGAAAGACCTCCACGGAAGGCACCCCCCCCCCCACACACTTAGGGTCTATATCCCACGTGCTGATAATTGGCCGACATAAATACAACCAACCAACCTCAAACTGTTGCTTCATAAAATTTGCCTCTCTGGTGATATCTTAATGCAAGAGGAAATTAAATTGTGCTTGTTTTTCTGCCTCCAAATTTATCCTTCCACATTTTTTTTTTCAATTATATACTCTATTTCCCCCCTTTTTTTCCATGAAGTAGTAAGCAAAATCGTATAAAACTGTTTCTAGATCCAAACCGTATTAAATACATTGTCTCTTTTTAGAATTTTAATAATCTTAGT
Organism: Maratus speciosus; assembly: GCA_963932465.1. Classification (NCBI taxonomy): domain Eukaryota; kingdom Metazoa; phylum Arthropoda; class Arachnida; order Araneae; family Salticidae; genus Maratus; species Maratus speciosus. The sequence goes on from OZ010787.1 coordinate 264,437,126, forward strand.
CTTGGTAAAACAATCCCACAATGCTTACGCCTAATTTACACCTGCGTATATAATCGGATAAATTATTCGCTTGCCGGACCGGCTGTGTTACTCGGTAGGCAGCGTTTCAGAATTTAGAACTTCAGAACCTACGCTGGTAACGCGAAGACGCTCGCAAGCTAATATTAAACACATGTCAGTGTTCTTTTCAAATTTCTTGTTTGAATTTTAATATTTTTAAACGATTTTTTATTCCATAGGATATCGGATGTCAAAGTCCGAAAGCAAACGTTTCCCTGGAAAGGGAGAAAAAAACTGCAAGCAATCAAAATCGAAAAAGTTCGAATGTACGAAAGTTAGTCATCAACTTTAGGAAATGAAAAAAATAATTTAAAAATACTAAAATTCAAACGAGAAATTTGAAAAGAACACTGCCATTCGTTTAACATTAGTGTGCGTATGTACACTGACGGAAAAAAATCCCAACACCAAGAAAGACTTGTGTTAGATAAACGAAATTTGGTAGGCGTGTTTATACATCTGAAAGGTGACATCGATTGAAATTTCTTGCAGATCAGGTTTACTTTAAATGCGTGCTGTAAAGTTCGTGGGCGTTATTTAGCTTCGAAATGGGGCGTATTGAGTTGATGTTAGCCAAGAATGCCTTTAACAAGACGAAGAAGCCACAGTCAACAGCTCACCGAGTTGGAACGAGGTCGCATATTCGGGCTACAAGAAGGTGGATTTCCTTTCCGCGATATTGCAGAAAGACATGGCTGAAATGTATCCACTGTGCATGATTGTTGGAAACGGTGGTCAAGGTAGGTAATGCCTCAAGAAGACCGGGTTCCAGGCGGCCGAGTGGCGCTCCTGAGAGAGAAGATCGCCGTATTCGGCGTACGACCGTGGCGCATCGTACTGCGTCTGCGGCGGAAATTTGAGCTGCAGTTGGTACCACAGTGACACAAAGAACTGTTAGAAATCGGTTACTTCAAGGACAGTCCGAGCCAGGCGCCCTGCAACTTGCATTCTGCTAACTGCAAGCCATTGCCGTTTGCGATGCCATTGGTGTCAAGGCAGAGCTCATTGGAGGACAGAGTGGAGATCTGTTGTGTTTTCTGATGAAAAAGAAACACAACAGATCTCCACGCCGCCCACCAATGAGCTCTGGCTTGACACAAATGGCTTCGCAAACGGCAAGAGCTTGGAGTCAGTGGAATGCACGCTACATGGTGCCTAGTTCGGATCTGTTCTCGAAGTAACCGATTTCTAACAGTGTGTTGTGTCACTGTGGTACCAACTGCAGCTCGAATTTCTGCCGCAGATGCAGTACGATGCGCCACAGGCGTACGTCGAATACGGCGATCTTCTCTCTCTGGGGTGACACGTGGTCACCTGGAACCCGGTCTTCTTGAGGTACTACCATCCCTTGACCACTGCTTCCAAAAATCATGCACAGTGGATACATTCCAGCCAAGTCTTTCTGCAATATAGCGGAAAGAAAATCCACTTTCCTGTAGCCCGAATATGCGACCTCGTTCTAACTCGGTGAGCTGTTGACAGTGGCTTCTTCGTCTTGTTAAAGGCATTCTTGGCTAACATCAACTCAATACGTCCCATTTCAAAGCTAAATAACGTCCACGAACTTTACAGCACGCATTTAAAGTAAACCTGATCTGCAAGTTCCGAGTGGCGCTACTAGCACCACGCTTATGCGCGAAGCGCGAAATTTCAATCGATGTCATCTTTCAGATGTATAAACACGCCTACCAAATTTCGTTTATCTAACACAAGTCTTTCTTGGTGTTGGGATTTTTTTTTCTGTCAGTGTATAAGCTTTGCTAGCGCTCTTAAGACTTCTTTTCGGTCTTAGTTCAATTCTCCAGCAAACAATTTTTTCCAGACAGGAAGAGAAAAATCAATTATTTTCGAACCACAATCAAATATATATACTTAATTCATTTGAATGAATATCATTTGGATATCATTTTAATGTGACAACCTGTGACATAGGAGGAGTAAGGCAAAAAGTTCACAAAATTTGCGTGAAGTAATTAACAGATGAGTCCTTATCCTGAAGATTTAATTTTTTTAAAGTTAAGCTAATTGTAAAAATAAGATTTCGAGATTAAAAACTGTCATACATTGAAAATTGAAAAAGTAAATTTTTGAAAAGAATAAAAGTTTTTAGAGTAATGAAAAAAAAGTGAAATTAAAATAGCATACTTTAATTTTATAAACCGTATTTTAATACATTTCGCTGAGATAAATAGCAGTTTATTTCTGGAAAAAGCTGTAAACAATTATAAATGTAAGGAAAATTTTGTAAAGTGAAGAAATACAAACTAAGTACATGTATTTTTTTTACTTACATTAAATCCATAAAAATTGAAAATTTCATAATTAAAATTCCTACTCTCTCTGTAAATATATGTACACACATACACATATATATATATGTGTGTGCAAAAATATGTTTTTAATTATATTTGTTGTAAATTTAAAAACTCTCTATATATGTATAGATATATATGTGCAAAAACATGTTAATATTTATATTTGTCTAAAAATTATAAAATTATGTATATATTTTCAATCATGATTCGAACATAATTGATCGTTATTTTGTCTGGCAGTTACCTGCCTGGCGCCCTGTTAACTGAGCAACACAACCAATCAGAAACGACGGCAATTTATTCGATTATATACGTAAGCCTAAGTGAAATGAAAACTTTAAGGCTCGCCATTAAAAGTCCCCCCCCCCCACCCCCTGGCTATTGCACTTTATGACTTTCACATGTTTATCTATTGATTATATTCCATTGATACACTTAGGTCACCGCACTCTTTGTTTCCGATTTGGAAGACCCTCTTTGTCGTTATCGTGACAGATTAAAAACTTAACAAAATAAAGTAAACACCCCTTAGTAACTCTGCAAAAAATTATCGTGGAAGAAAGTTACTGGTACCAAACGATTGGTAATAAAGTCTATTTTTAAAAGATGTATATAAAATTTGCTAAGCGGGCCATCTACATATTATAACGAACCCTAACTTTGTTTTTTCAATGGCCGTACACAATCCTGACAGCATAAATGAACTCTACACCCTTCCATTAGCCTAAAAACAAATTTTTATGCAATTTGTACGATAAGTTTCCAATAAATTATTTATTTTAAAACGAGCGTATTTTAGGGACTGTATCCAAATTGAAGTTCGGTACTCGATTGTTGACCAAGAGAGCCTCCTTCTTGGTCAAGTCAACTTAAGCAGTCATTGAAGGCTGCTAGATTACAGGATAGCAGAAAAAATTTCAAAATATCTAGTCACTTCTATCATAGACGGCTCCTTAAACGATCATTTTGCCGTTTTTTAAGCATAATTTGAAAACTACTTGGAAGACAAATGTGAAATTTTGGATTTGCATAAAGCAGGGCTTAATAAATCTAAATCCATAAAACAATTGTAGGTTTCAATTCATAATTTTTTCGAATATCAATTTAATAATTCATAATTCATATCATAAAATCATAAAAATTGCAAATTCTACGTATTTATGTTTAGATATTTTAGTATTAGTGCTGCACAAAAAATTAGCACATAAGGAGTTTAATTTCAGGAGATATTAATAAAAATATGAAAATGCAGTTTAACAGTAGAAGCACTAAATTTTTAATGTTTATAATTGAAAAACTTATCAATCAAATGACTTGAAATTTGGTGTTTAGGCATAGTTTGAACCAAAGATTTGAAATATCTTGTTAAAATTGGGTATTGCCATTGAAAAAAAAATGAAGTTTGGGTTTGATTTAATATGTAGATGGTCCCCTAAGCAAATTTCATATACATCATTTAAAAGTGGACTTCATTTCCAATTGCTCGGTACCAGTAATTTTCTTCTACGATAATTTGTTGAGAAGTTAGTAGGGAGTGTTTACTGGTACCGAACGAATGGAAATAAAGTCTACTTTTAAATGATGTATATAAAATTTGCTTAGGGGGCCATCTACATAATAAAAGCAACCTAAACTTCATTTTTTTCAATGACAATACCCAATTTTAAGAAGATATTTCAAATCTTCGGTTCAAACTATGTCTAAACACCAAATTTCAAGTCATTTGAATGATATGTTTTTGAATTATAAACATTCAAAATTTAGTACTTCTAATGTTAAATTACATTTTCATATTTTTATTAATGTCTCCTGAAATTAAACTCCTTATGTGCTAATTCTTTGTGTAGCACTAATACTAAAATATCCAAACATAAATACGTTGAATTTGCAATTTTTATGATTTTATGATATGAATTATGAATTATGAAATTAATATTCGAAAACATTATGAATTGCAACCTACAATTTTTTTATGGATTTAGATTTATTAAGTCCTGCTTTATCGAAATCCACAATTTCACATTTTTCTTCCAAGTAGGTTTCAAATTATGCTTAAAAAACGGCAAAATGATGGTTTAAGTCTATGACAGAAGTAACTACACTGCTCAAAACAATTAGGGGAGCACATGGTTTTAACGAAATTACGCAAATCTTTACACTGATAAGTAACGTAAAATGAAACATCCATAATTTAAAGTTCTGTAGAAAACAGATAAAGAAAAATTCACGCGTAAATTAAAGTTTATGACGTCAAAAACTGGAAAAAGGTGATAAGTGCAGAAATCGGGATTTTGTAGAAACGTCTGTTTCACTGCCTCAGTTGTAAAATTCAATTGCTCAACTTGTGTTTTGAAAAAAGGTGGCTTGGAAATGTCACAACAACATGATTTACCGCAATCCATGGCTTGCTGTGTTATCGGGACAGTTGAATTTGGGGAAACACAACGAAGTGTAGTGGACGCTGTTGGAGTCGCAAGAAGTGTCCATGAAAGGCTGTGGAATCGATTCCAAGACACATGGAATGGTAGTCATCGACAAGTGCAAGGTCAAAAATGTGCTAACACTGAAACTGATGACCGATATATCCTGTTAACAGCCCGTCGATATGATCCGGTAATGCTACTCAGCTGAAAACACAGTTGTTCTTGGCCAAAGGATGAAGGGTGTCCAGCCAAACAGTCCGAAATAGCCTTCATCAGAGTGGTCTCTATGCACGTAAGCCAATGGACTGTATTCCGTTGACCTCAAGCCACTGTGCGGCCCAAAGAAAGTGGGGACTGAACATCGAGTTTTGGAGGCAACGTTGTTGGAGGGAAATTCTGTTTACAGACGAGTCCCGATTCAGTCTGGATGTGACATCTGATGTGCTTTGGAGAGAAAGGAGAGAAAGAGGCACTCAAAAGAATCCCACATTCGTTCGTGAAAGATCACATTACGGACGAGGTGGGTTGACGCTCTTGGCTGGAATCAGCATAGGTGGACGTACGGGCCTGCATGTCATTCGGAATGGCACTTTGACGGTCCGGAGTAATACAGACGAGATACCGAGACCTCATGTCGTATTTTATGTTGCAGTAACTAGTGATTTCTTTTTTTTCCATGCATGATAATGCCATACTTTATACAGTTCGTCTTGTGGAAAACATGCTTGAAGCTAAAACAATACAGCGTATGGAATGACCAGCATGCTCTCCTGACCTAAATCCGATCAAGCATGTTTGGGACATACACAGACGATGCATTGCTGCGAGACTGAGGCCTCCTTTTACTGTCCGGGAGATTGGAATTCTTGAGCATTGGAACAGCATTCCCCAAGTCTTATCGATAACCTAATCGCATCCATGGAAAATCGGTGTGCAGCAGTCTTAGCTGTTCGAGGAGACCACATACCATATTAAAAATCTTGCATCATTTCTAAAAAATACCTTTTCTTAATGATTTACATGAAACCAAATTATTGCCCTAAACCATCTTTTCATGTTCTTTTCATCTTTTCAAAAAATAAAAGCTCCCTTACCATTTTTTGCGTCTTTTTGTATGTATTGCGCATTGCTACACGTATACTATCCATTTTATGCCCATACAATGCTGTTTTGCACTGTTCTTTTCACTTTTTTGCTTGCTCCCCTAATTTTTTTGAGCAGCGTAGATATTTTGAAATTTCTTCTGCTATTCTGTAATCTAGCAGTCTTCAATGACTGCTTAAGGTGCCTTTATCAAGAAGGAGGCTCTTTCGGTCAACAATCGAGTACCGAACTTCAATTTGGATACAGCCCCTAAAATAAGCTCGTTTTAAAATAATTAATTTCTCGGAAACTTATCTTTTAGGCTAATGGAAGGGTGTAGAGTTCATTTATGCTGTCAGAATTGTGTACTGCCATTGAAGAAAACAAAGTTAGGGTTCGTTATAACATGTAGATGGCCCTTAAGCAAATTTTATATACATCTTTTTAAAGTAGACTTTATTACCAATCGTGTGGTATCAGTAACTTTTTTCTACGATAATTTTTTGCATAGTAAGGGGTGTTTACTTTTTTTCCTCACGACTGTAGTTTCTTGGCTACACCAATTCTGTGATACGACAACTTTTTTGATAAAATGTTACACATTTCAGTTTTCACTTGTCGTTTAACACGTTCACGCCGTCGCGGTGGGTCACACTCGAATGGTCTCAGAGTTGTCAAGTCTCCGGCTTTTTTCACACCACTGTTATTTTAGAGGAAATATTGTTCCTTTAACTCGCCCAATTGTTATCATTAAATAAAACAACATTTTCTGTAATAAAATACTGGTATCCAAAAAGAAGGAGACTTGGCAACTTGGCAGCTCTGAGACAGTCGAGTGTGACCCACCGCGCCGGGGTGAACGTGTTAAAGGTATGAAAAGCGTTTGTGGAAGGATATTCTTATAGTGACTGATTTATTTTCGAAAATTCAGAACTCCTCTGTAATACAATTATAAATTTCTAAGATTTTAATTTCTATAATTTAATGACGTAATAAAGTCACCGATAAAAAAAAGATCAAATTGTAGGCTTTAATAGACAGATAAATGTTAAATTTAGTACAAATGTAAAAACTGATTGGAATTCATATTTTGATCTTGTAAAGCCTTCATTAAAAACAGGCATTCTTATTTCATTTCTGTTACTCAAATAAGTGCGATAAACGTCAAAATAAATTCTTATAATAGAATGTAACTATCTTATATTATAATACGAGCAAAAATTGTGTGTGTATGTATGTAAATTTTATCTTAAAAACGGCTCTAACGATTTTGTATAAATTTTGTATTTTACCATTTTCGGGCACGAGAAGACCATTGGACTAGGTCATGTGTTCGAGAAAATTCGATTAGGGGGGGCATTTTGGGTCATAATGGGTCAGGGTCAAGCTAATTATATCTAAAAACGGCTCAATCGATTTTGACTAAATTGTATATCCAACCGTTTTGGGGCAAGAGAAAACTATTGGGCTAGGTTACATGTGTGAGAAATTTCGATTAGTGGGTCATTTATGGGTCAAGCTAATTTTATCTAAAAAACGGCTCTAACGATTTTGATTAAATTTTGTAATCTACTGTTTTGGATTACGAGAAGACCAATGGACTAAGTCACCTGTCAGAGAAAATTCGATTAGTGGGTCATTTTGGGGTCACTGTGGGTCAAGCAAAGTTTATCTAGAAAACGGCTCTATCGATTTTGACGAAATTTTGCTTTCTGTCGTTTTCGGACACGAGAATACCATTGGGCTAGGTCGCATGTTCAAGAAAGTTCGATTAGTGGGTCATTTTGGGTCATTGTGGGTCAAGCTAATATTATCTAAAAAACGAATCAAACATTTTGACAGAATTTTGTATTATACCGTTTCTGAGTATGAGAAGGCGTGTTGGCTAAGTCACAAGTTCGAGAAAATTCGATTTGTGGGTCATTTTTGGGTCACTGTGGGTCAAGCTAATTGTATCTAAAAAACGAATCAAACAATTTTGACAAAATTTTGTATTATATCGTTTCTGAGCATAAGAAGACCGTGTTCGAGTCACAGTCGTGTGTCTAAGTCACATGTTCGAGAAAATTCGATTAGTGGGTCACTGTTTGTCAAAATAATTGCATCTAAAAACGACTCAAATGATTGTGACAAAATTTTGTATTATACCGTTTCTGAGTCTGAGAAGACGTGTGGGCTAAGTCACATGTTCGAGAAAATTCGATTAGTGAGTCATTTTTGGGTCACTGAGAGTCAAGGTAATTGTATGTAAAGAAAAGGCTTGAAACATTTTGACAAAATTTTGTATTATATCGTTTCTGAGCATAAAAAGGCCACTGGGCTAGGTCACATCTTCAAGAAAATTCGATTAGTGGGTCAAGCTAATTGTATCTAATAAACGGCTCAAACGGTTTTGACAAAATTTTTTATTACATCGTCTCCCAGTACGAGAAGACCATTGAAATAGGTCACATGTTCGATAAATTTAGATTATTGGGTCCCTTTTGGGTTACCGTGGGTCAAGCTAATTTTATTTATAAAACGACTTGAACGATTTTGACTAAATTTTGTATTCTATCGTTTTCGGGATCGAGAAGAGCATTGGTTAGGTCGCATGTTCGAAAAAATTCAGTTAGTGGGTCATTTTGGGTCACTAGGTCTCAGGATCATGCCAATTATAGCTAAACATCAAGAATGATACAGTGAGAATAAAATATCCAATTGAACACAAGGCTAATTTTGATCGAGCTTAGCTCGGTTATCCCTGCTAGTCATCTTTATTAGCTCACAGGCTATCAAATCCTGAGAGCTAATGTGCCCGCCCGTTCTGTATGTATGTACGTACGTACGTACGTACGTATGTATGTATGTATGTATGTATGTATGTATGTACGTAACGCGATAACTCTTGATAGAAACATCCGATTTGCTTCAAAATTTTTTTCTAGGTTCATTGTGATAAGGCGCTTCCCTGATTAGTTTTGGGAGTTCATTGGTTAAGGATAAAGGGGGAAAACGGGGTTAGTCCAACCCCTTAATTCAGATAAATGGGTTTTCATGCAGAATCATTCGATTTGCTCCGAATTTGGTATACCGGTTTATTATGTTAAGGAACTTCCCTGATTAGTTTTTGGTGTTCATTGGTTAAGGATAAAGGGGGAAAAGGGGGGTTAGTCCACCCCCTTAATTCAGATAAATGGGTTTTTCTTGCAGAATCATTCGATTTGCTCCGAATTTGGTATACCTGTTTATTATGTTAAGGAACTTCCCTGATTAGTTTTGGGGGTTCATTGGTTAAGGATAAAGGGGGAAAAGGGGGTTAGTCCACCCCCTTAATTCAGATAAATGGGTTTTTTCATGAAGAATCATTCGATTTGCTCCGAATTTGGTATACCGGTTTATTATGTTAAGGAACTTCCCTGATTAGTTTTGGGGGTTCATTGATTAAGAATAAAGGGGGAAAAGGGGGGTTAGTCCACCCCCTTAATTCAGATAAATGGGTTTTTCTTGCAGAATCATTCGATTTGCTTCGAATTTGGTATACCGATTTATTATGTTAAGGAACTTCCCTGATTAGTTTTGGGGGTTCATTGGTTAAGGATAAAGGGGGAAAAGGGGGGTTAGTCCACCCCCTTAATTCAGATAAATGGGTTTTTCATGAAGAATCATTCGATTTGCTCCGAATTTGGTATACCGGTTTATTATGTTAAGGAACTTCCCTGATTAGTTTTGAGAGTTCATTGGTTAAGGATAAAGGGAGAAAAACGGGGTTAGTCAACCCCCCTTAATTCAGATAAATGGGTTTTTCATGCAGAATCATTCGATTTGCTCCGAGTTTTGTATACCGTTTTATTATGTTAAGGAACTTCCCTGATTAGTGTTGGGGATTCATTGGTTAAGGATAAAGCGAGAAAAGGGGGGTTAGTCCACCCCCTTAATTCAGATAAATGGGTTTTTCATGAAGAATCATTCGATTTGCTCCGAATTTGGTATACCGGTTTATTATGTTAAGGAACTTCCCTGATTAGTTTTGGGAGTTCATTGGTTAAGGATAAAGGGGGAAAAACGGGGTTAGTCCACCCCCTTAATTCAGATAAATTGGTTTTTCATGCAGAATCATTCGATTTGCTCCGAGTTTGGTATACCGGTTTATTATGTTAAGGCACTTCCCTGATTAGTGTTGGGGATTCATTGGTTAAGGATAAAGCGGGAAAAGGGGGGTTAGTCCACCCCCTTAATTCAGATAAATGGGTTTTTCATGAAGAATCATTCGATTTGCTCCGAATTTGGTATACCGGTTTATTATGTTAAGGAACTTCCCTGATTAGTTTTGGAAGTTCATTGGTTAAGGATAAAGGGGGAAAAACGGAGTTAGTCCACCCCCCTTAATTCAGATAAATGGGTTTTTCATGCAGAATCATTCGATTTGCTCCGAGTTTGGTATACCGTTTTATTATGTTAAGGAACTTCCCTGATTAGTGTTGGGGATTCATTGGTTAAGGATAAAGCGGGAAAAGGGGGGTTAGTCCACCCCTTTTAATTCAGATAAATGGGTTTTTCATGCAGAATCATTCGATTTGCTCCGAATTTAGTATACCAGTTTATTATGTTAAGGAACTTCCCCGATTAGTTTTGGGGGTTCACTGGTTAAGGATAAAGGGGGAAAAGGGAGGTTAGCCCGCCCCTCTTAATTTAGATAAATGCGTTTATCATGCAGAATGATTCGATTTGCTCCGAAGTTGTATACCGGTTTATTGTGTTAAGGAACTTCCCTGATTAGTTTTGGGGTTCATTGGTTAAGGATAAAGGGGGAAGGGGGGCTAGTCCACCCCCTTAATTTATATAAACGGGTTTTTCATGCAGAATTATTCGCTTTGCTCCAAATTTGGTATACCGGTTTATTACGTTAAGGAGCTTCCCTGATTCGTTTTGGGGATTCATTGGTTAAGGATAAAGGGGGACTAGTCCATCCCCTTAATTTAGATCAATGGTATTTTTTTGTAGGATTATTCGATTTGCTCCAAATTTGGTATACCGGTTTATTATGATAAAGAGCTTCCCTGATTAGATTTGGAGGTTCACTGGTTAAGTATAAAGGGGGAAACGGGGGCTAATTCCCCTTCACTTATTTTTTGAAGGGCATTATTCTTTAAAATAAGAGTATAATATACAATTAGTGTGAATAGCCTGTGAGCTCAATGCCATCAGTTTAGCTGGGCACTTTTCTTTTTTATTAATAAGCGTATTAGTATATAATCCCTAAATGTCCACCCGAGCCTTTAATTGAAAGTACATATTCATTAAAATCGACTTTGTATGAATGATAAATACGTTCTTCGTATTTTTTCATGGGTATAATTATTAAAACTGCTTTTTGAAGATTTAATTTTTCCTGCGATTTAAAAAAAAAATATCAAGAAGTTAAGCAAGTGAAAATTTTGTCTAGGCTTAAAAATAATATTAGTAAAGCATTAATATCGATTTTTATTTTACTGAGTCTTCTAGTTGGTAATCCTGCAGTTAAATGTTTTAAAGAAAGATTTAGTTCTCTGCATCAGAGTTTTATTTGATAAACTGTTTTTCAGTTAATATTTGTTTTACAATATGAAGTAGATTTTTTACACTTCATTCGTCCTTTTAAGCATAAATATTTATCGTCAGAAGCTTAAATAAATGTATTACTAACCTTTTAAAATTCAAACGGTTTTGAGTTTCGGTTACGCGTGAATGTGTTTTGTTTTAACATAAAATAAACGGTCAAGTGCGAGCATTACTCGCTCACAGAGGATTCTGTAGAATAAATATAGGAATTTGTAATTGTATTATAAAAAAAAAAGAAAAAGAAAAAAAAAAAGTTGCGAAAAGATTACTAAGACTTTGTAATAAACTAAAAAACTATACAACATAGGGTTGGGTATTAAAAAAGTGTAAATGGGTATACCATGAAAGTTCAAAGAGATATGGAACCTAAATAATATCAAATATAGCTATTCGTATAACTCTTTTATTAATATTATCCTGATCTGTTTATGATGAACTTAATTCGGTACTGACAATAAAAGCAGTGCATAGTTAAACTTTATTTGGCATTTCATGAAACTAAATTCAGCGTAGTAATAACCTTTATTTTTACTGTGTAGCTAAAACAAAACCTTTGTTCAAGGTTTAAATTTGGCATTGTGCTAAGCGCGCTTCGAATTGAGGTCTCAAAGTTGCAACGCCGCCTTGGTCAGTGCCGCGTTTTTCCAGATAAGTGTTTAATTAACTTTTAAAGTCACTCGAGGCGTATTGAGAGATACAATCAATGCAAACTATCGCGAATCCCACAGTATTTATGCGATTCATTCTAATTAAATCTTTCGAGGGCGACGCCCTTAAAAAACGGACACCTAATTTTAATTCCAAAACAGACAAACGGCACCAAGAATATTTAATTAAAATTTTCCTTTTATCATGTACGTGAAAATAAGCAAGTTCGCATTTTCTAATAAATTCGTTTATAAATTCTGGTGTCAGTTCATTATTTCATAAGTTTATAAATAGAATTACTCCGTGACGGAAAGGATTAAGTGGTCTCAGGACTCTTAAAGCTTCAAAATTTAAGAATTTTTAATTTTTTTAGATGTTAAACTCCTATATTTTCTGAATATTTTGATATAATTGTTTCTTTGAAATTCCCATTAGAACTGAAGTTTTGGCTTTTAGAATTATACCCGCTCAATAGCTGAAGCGGCGTTTCCGAAACTTTAAAGTCATAATTTTCCAAATGGCGTTTTTGGGGCATAACGCGCAGGATACCTCAAAAACTTCTGAATATTTTTTCATGAAATTTTCAAAACATATATTTCATGTTAGTCTGTATAAACTGAACCTAAAATTTCCTTTTTATTGTTCAAAAAAATATTTTTTTAGGTGATTTTACTGTTGAAATTTTGAAAATTTTGTATTAGCTAAATGCAACATTGCATTAAAAATATAAAAATGCTTTAAATACAAATTTATTTAAGTTCGGGGAAATTATTACAATCTGAAGTATAAGTAACCCTCATAGCATGCATGGTCACAGTGACGTCATTGTAAGTCACTGTGGTCACGTCACATCTGTGACCAAAATGCCACCACTCAGTGACGTCACATTGTGACTGAGATGTGAACTTCTTAGAAAACTTTAAAAAATTACAAAAATTCTTCAAAACATGTTATTTACTTACCAAAATATATTTCTAGCAATTAAAAATTTTTTTGTGATGTCACTTGTAGGTCACTGCATGTAACGTACGTCACGTCACATATGTGACAAAAAAGCCACCATATTGTAAAGTCTCAGTGTGACAAAAATATGAATTTCAAAAACCTTTGAAAATGAAGAGAAATATTTTAAACAATATACTTTAAACAGGCCGTCTAAATTTATTTGGGAGCTTCGATCGGATTTATTTTGTGCGCATCTCAGAAAATAAGTTATATTTAGCATATTTATTTATTGACATATCGGAAGATGTTTTTTAAGGCCGTTTTTGTTAAAAATGTTAGTAATAATCAAAACTACGAAGAATCACTTTACGCAACGACATCAACCCATTTACCATATACATAATTATAAGTAAGGATCGGGCGAAACAAGTTTTTAAGACCGAAACCGAATTTCGGTAATATTCCTATTATTGGTCTAAAATGAAAATTTCCAAAAAAATATTTTCTTGTGTAATTAATGCATACATAAACATACATAATTATTAATTAATTATATCGGTAGCCCAAGTTGGTTCTGTGCCTCTGACCAAAACTTTTTATTTTTATGAAACATAAAATGTAATTAATTGATCAGCGACACAAAATGATTTTTTAATTATACGAATTCCATCTAATTAAAAATGTTTTAGGTGTACATTCCTCGATTTATCTTCTATAATGATTTTTGTAAATAATCACCTGTTATACGAGAAATTTCTCAAAGATTATTAGAGACACTTTTGCGGTTTCAAACTAAACAAGTCAAGTCTGCAGCTTTTAACAAGCACTTAGATAGCGACTTCAAAGGTTAGTCATATATCAAATTTCTTGCTTTATAATTTGCATTTAAGTCATATTTTTCCCAGTTAGAGTTTAACTATTTCAAGTAACTATTTAAAAAAAAAGAAAATTCTACTTCCTTCAGATTTTTAAATAAAATTAACATTTTCCGAATATATAATAAATATACGAAATTTAAGCAAACCCACTGCATAATTAATCGTTTTTCATTTTTTTCCCACAAATGTCTGAAAAAATAGTTATTTCACAAGATGTTTCATTCTACAGAAAATTAATATGAAAAGAATAAGAGATTGACAAAGAAATCACTTTCTACTCGATAACCCTTTTTTTTTATCGAACGAAAAACACCTGCATCGAAACCAGATGAAACTAAATAATCGTCTGCAGATGTCACGGCCGCAGAATAAATAAATAACTGTAAATTAGGGATGCACAACCTGTGGCCCGCGACCACAATTTATACATTTCTTCGTTTTTTTATACAATTTCGTCAATTTATAACTGGAAAAATTGTAATTTTTGTCAATATGTCGCAGGAAAAAATTGCGAATTTTGCCAATTTGCCTCGGGAAGAAATTGCAAATTTCATCTGAGCCAATTAAAAATCGCAAATTTCGTTGATCGAGTTCGGAAAAATCGCGAATTTTATTGATGAGTCGCAGAAAAATCTCAAATTTCGTTGATCGGTTGGGGAAATATCGTGAGTTTTGTCAGTTTATCGCGAGAAAAAATAGCGAATTTCGACAATTTGCTGCTGAAAAAATTGCCAATTTCGTCAGAGCCAGTTAAAAATCGTTAATTTCGTTGATCGTCTCGGTAAAAATCGCGAACTTTGTCGATTATGTGTTCCTTGATCGGTTGCGGAAAAATCGTGAGTTTTGTCAGTTTATCGTGAGAAAAAATAACAATTTTGTCAATTTGCCACGGGAAAAATCACAAATTTCGTCAGAGTCAGTTAAGAATCAGAAATTTCGTTTATCGGGCGCGGAGTGGCCGCCCCTCCGGGTGGTTCCGACCCGACCCCTTGAGTGGGGGAGGTGACCGGAAGCCCGGCAGAGTTCGTTGTGCACGAATGCGAGGGGGCCGGATGGGGACGAATCGCCACCTCCTCGAGAGGCTCATCTCCGACAGGCGTTGAGTCCGGTGGCCACGGTTAACGGACGTTGTGCATGGGTTGCAGGACCTTCGGGTTCGGTTCTTACGGTAGCCCTCGGCGCCCAGGTGCTCTGGGTAATGCCGGACAGCGACGTTCCATAGGTCGATCCCGGTGCCGGTCTAAGGGCCGGACGGTGTCGCCGGGCAAAGACTAGCTAAGGCGATAGGACCCCATCCACCTATTGACTAAGAGGGAGCCTGAGGTAGGAGTGAGGGCTTTGTAGTGGAAAGTCCTCAGTGCTCGCTAGTGACGACGGGGCTCGCGGGAAGACCATGCAGGGATTCCCGGAGCAACCGAAGGGCGAGTGTTTCGGACAGCGCCCAGGTTACTTTTTGATTTGGGTGGCTCATCCCTCCGAGGACCGCAGCAGAAGCAGTTGTGAGCCGACCCTAAGGTGGGTAGGGTTTGGCGGCCCCCGTTGACCAAGGAGCGGTCGCTTGGGGAGGCCAGTATGGCTCTGGTTGCTCCATGTCGTGCTGTGATCCTTGGGAGGGGGTCGGCAGGCAGGTCCACCATCGAACGCTGTCCCTACGGGGAACCGGGCCGGAGGCTCGCCGGTAACGTGGCGGTTCATCGTGCCTCAGAGGAACTCTTGGTCCGATCCAGGTCCTTCGTGTCTATGCGATACTGGAGTTTGCCTCGCCCAGTGATGAGGACCTAGAGGTGTCTACACCTAATTTTCGAACGCACTAACAAAGGTAGCGGTCGGTCACTGCACGGGGTCAGGGGCCTTCGGGCCTGGGTACCCTCGACGGCCGTGAGGTAAGGTAGTGGTGGGCGGGCTTCTGTCGGCCTCCGCTGGCTTCTCTGCCTTCGGGCGGGGTCGAGTCGGCGGGGGCGGGCGGGACTCCGTTCCATCCAACACCCTAGTGAGGCGGAGTCTATTCCGTCTAGGTGGAGCTTTCCGCGACCGCCTGGGGTCGCTAACGGCACCTAGTCTGGGCCAACTGGTCCCCGGCGTGATCCGCGGGGGGTTCCGTCGGTTGAGCCGGGTGGTCTGGGTGAAAAACGCGGAGCTGGGTCGCTTTACGGCCGGAGGGACTTTCCCCGTCCTCCCGGGTTTTCAAGCTAGGGGACCTTCATTAACTTTCCTATCGGCTGGCCCACATAAATGTCTTTGCCGGAAAATGGTATTTGATCTTGGGGGCCTCTCGTAAAGTAACTCCGGGTCGGGAAGCTTCGGTTCAATTCGTAGGCCCGGCGTCTTTATAGGCGTCCGGTTCCTGCAGCGCTTGCGGGGTCTACCGGCTCGGAACCAAGTTTAGCGACCACTTGGTTTTTCTAGCTGGGTGGTGAGAACTGTCGTAGCGGCCGTTCGTCTTGACTTGGGAATAGCCGACGTAGCGTGCGCTGGGCAGCGCGTCGGTCTTGACCGGAGCTTGCGTGGGGTTCCGCTCTGTCGGAGCTTGTCTGGCGGCGACCTTCGGGACGCGTCGCGGGGCTTGTCTCGCGGGTGGTTCCCTGCGTAGGCAAATGGGCCTTTTGAGGGCATGGGACCAGGGGATGGCAACCCGTCTTTTATCGGGCTCGGAAAATTTTCGAATTTTTTGATCGCGAGAGGAAAAATCGCGCATTTTGTCCATTCGGCGCGGAAAAATCTCAAATTTCGTTAATCAGGCACAAAAAAATCTCGAATTTTGTCGATGAGGTACGAAAAATTGGAAATTTTGTTGATCAGCTGCGGAAAAATCGTGAGTTTCGTCAGTTTATCGCGAGAAAAAATCTCGAATTTCATCAATTAGTCGCGTAAAAATTGCAAATTTCTTCAGAGTCAGTTAAGAATCGCGAATTTCGTTGATAGGACGTGGAAAAATCGCGATTTTTGTCGGTGAGCTGAGGAAAAATTGCAAACTTTCTTGATCGGCGGCGGAAAAAGCGTGAGTTTTGCCAACTTATTTCTAGAAAAAATCGCAAATTTCGTCAATTCGCCGTGGGAAAAATTACAAATGTCGTCAGAGTCAGTTAACAATCGCGAATTTCGTTAATCAGGCACAGAAAAATCGCGAATTTTGTTTATGAGGTACGAAAAATTGCAAATTTCGTTGATCGGCTCGGGAAAAATCGCGGTTCTGTCAATTTATCGCGAGAAAAAATCATGAATTTTTCAGTCTGTCGCGGAAAAAATCACGAATTTCGACAATTGATAGAAAAAATTACAAATTTGTCAATTGGTCGCAAAAATATTGTGAAATTTGTCAATCGCTCGTAAAAAATCGTGAATTTCCTGAAAAATTCGTGAATTTCGTCACTATCTCATGGAAAGAAAATAGTAATTTTGTGTATCGGTCCCAAAAAATATCATGAAATAGAAATCCATTGGTTGCAGGAAAAAATCGCAAATTTCATCGATTATGCGTGTAAAAAAATCGCGACTTTCGCCAATTTATTGTGCGAAAAAAATCGCAAATTACATCAATGTATATCAGAAAAAAATTACGTTTCGTGGATTGATCGTTGGAAAAAACTGCAAATATTGTTAATCCGTTACTTAAAATATCGTAAAATTTCCAATCACTCATGAAAAATAATCACGAATTTTGTCAATCGTTCATGAACAAAACTTGCAAATTTCTAAGATTGATCGCAAAACAAAAAAGTCGCGAAATAATTCGATCGAGGGCGGAAAAAATCGCAATTTTCGTTGATCCGTAGTGGAAAAAAAATCGCGAATTTTGAAATCTTATCGCTGAAAAAAATCGTGAATTTATCGCAGGTATCGCAAATTGGTTGCTTGAAAGGATTCCAAATTTTGCCAATCGGCAATGGAAAATTACCGCGATATCTGTCAAACGGTCATTGATAAAAAATCGCGAATTCAGTCGCACTTGATTGACAAAAGAAAAAAAGAACAAGTTTTGTTAATAGTACGCAGAAAAAATTACATAATTAGTCCATCATGCCTTGTAATTTCAAAAATAAGTTTCCTTTTATTTTAAATGAAGTTTTTCTTCAACAAAAAAAATTGTAATTTTCAATAACGTTCAATTATTTGGAAATGTTGTGTAATTTTTCTTCTTCAGGTTACCATTTATCAGGAAGGAACCGTTAATCTTTATAAAGTGTTGTATGGTTATTCATACAGATGCGAAGAAGCCCTGCATTCCTGCATACAATTATTTATTTCCGTTTGTTTATTTTTATTATAGACAAAAACTAATTATTCTTCAAGCATAAAGACTTATTACCCCCCCACCTACCTCCCCGATATAGAAATTTCTCTGTGTTACTGATGTGGCCCTCGACAACCCAAACATTTTTGTAAGTGGCCCTTCTCTTAAAAAGGTTGTGCACCCCTACTGTAAATAGAGAAAGAAGCTTTAATAAACGCGGCAGACGCGGGAAAGTTCGCCTGACAATATGGATGCGTATTGATACGGATTAACAAATTGAAACAAGAAAGTACACAGGAGCACCTCCAAGTTAATACATCAAAAAAAAATATAAGTCGGAGAAATTTACAGTGGCTTTGACTTGGTGAAAACAATTCCAAGCTTTGCCACTGTGATTATTATCGGACTTAATTCGTTCTGCAAAAAATAGTTTAGAAAGAATAACATCAATGAAAACAGGTATGGAAACATATTATTTTCCCTGTTTGCTTTTTTTTTCTTAAATTACACGATTTTAGTTAGCTTCTTATAAAAATAAGTTTAATACATTTATTATTTATTTTGTTGAAATAGATAACTTGCTTATCAACCATTTTGTTCAGGTTAGTGATTTAAATTGCATTTTAAACTTATTTGTGTTATTATTTAAAATATCTGATTAAAATCGCATATTTTCATAATTATGGAAGTATATGGACAAGTAATATTAATCGTTAATTATCGAAATCGTTTAATTATTAACTTTTAAAGATAATTAAATTGTTTCATAAAAAAACCTTTTTATAGACAGGGCAATTGCTAAGGCTTATTATTCGGGAGAAGGGGGGGGGGGACCTTAAATTGCCAAGCCAAATTTCAGTATTTGCCAACTTAGTTTTATAATTTTGTCAAGTTATCACAATTAGAAAATGTAATATAGTTATTATTTATAAAAAGTTTAATAATATTATAAATTGGATTTGTAACTTGCGTCAAGTCTATCAGAAATAGAAAGTGTATTATAGTTTTTATTAAAATTTTAAACAAATTTGCCAATTAAGTTTATAAATTTGTCAAGTGTAACAACATTTGCGAAAGTTTTTTTTTTTTTTGGAGGGAGGCTAGGCTCCCCCCCCCCCTCTTAGCGAGGGTCCTGTTTATAGAATAAAATTACTTGCAAACCTAATTTTTTTATTTTGTTTTAAGTAACGTTCTGAAACAATTCTATATATTTATAAAATTTTCACCACACTATAATCTAAAATTTTCATAGTAGATTCTCTCTTTGTACTATTTATGATAATATCAGAGTTATAGTGGACATGACAACATACATCCAGCCAGACAGATCCTTCGCAAAACGTTCAAAATTTTCAAATTAGTCCAAAATACAGTAGTTGCGGTGCTGTGTTTTATAAACAATAAAGGATTGTTTAAAAAATCATAGTTAGTAAGTGTGACGTTTTATCTGCGAGGACTCAGAGACCAGATGCCCTAACGAAATAAACATCGTTAATTTGAACCTCCAGATGCCTCCTATAACTTCGCCTGTCAGTTTCACCAAAAAACCAGATGGTACATGTAAACAGTTTTAATCATGTAAATATCTGGAGAAAAAGTGCTGCGTAGAAATGTTATAAACTACCCGAAAACACTCTTGAGATCACAAATTTGGTCAGGGAGAAGGATTTTTCTGGCGGTGTGGTGGCGACAATCCCGGTTCGAGAGCGGGAAGTGCGCGAGACGAAAAGAGGGAAATCGAATGAATGGGTTCCGATCGCGGAATTGGGTAAATTCGTCTCGCACGAAAAAGAAGAACGAGAAGATAAATCCCGTATCTGTTTTCAATTTTTTGGAAAACAATTCTGTTTATATGTAAGAGAGTTTTAGACAGAGAGTATAGATTAGGGATGTTTTGGTTTGTTTATTTTGTTTGTTTTGCTAAGAGTGACTTATGTATTGTGTTATTTAGTTTATAGAGTGTGAATATGTGTTTATTTTGAAAAGAGATTTTTATACACCCCATTTTAAAAAAAAAATTGTTCATTGTATGAAACTTATAAAGTAAACGTGAAAGGATTTCATATGTTAAAAAGAAGAGTTAAGTGTTTTTATGAAAGACTGTTGTTTCAGTATTTAGAAGTAAGAGGATTAGAAATATAACTATTCTTGGATATCTTAGATATTAGATTATAAA
This sequence comes from Maratus speciosus, assembly GCA_963932465.1. Lineage (NCBI taxonomy): Eukaryota > Metazoa > Arthropoda > Arachnida > Araneae > Salticidae > Maratus > Maratus speciosus. The sequence continues at coordinate 264,457,465 of OZ010787.1, forward strand.
TGCTTTTATTTTTTGGCTTGGGGAAAAAGAAAAAAATTTGTAATTTAAGAATAGTTTGAGTGTTTGTTTTATTATTGTGTTAAAATTCTTTTAAGTAACTTATTGTATATAAAAGGTTTAAAAGTGTTTGGTTTTATTAGTGTATTAGAATTCTTTCTTAAGATTATCCATATATATAAGGAAAATATATATATTAGTATTGTTGGTTATCCATGTGAACATGAGAGAGCGAATTTTTATTGCAAGTACCTGTGATGTTTAAAAAACTTTATCTATCCTGTTTATGTTAACGGAAAATTATTAATGAAGGTTCTGGTTTATTATAAAATTGTCGAAGTGCTTATTAAAAATCTTAGTATTATTATATAACGTATAACGGTGTGCAATTGCAATGTGTTTATTGTTACTGTATTTATTATGTTTGTTGTGTGTTATGCTGAATCCCTTCCATGGTAACGAAGTACTTTCTGATAAATGTTTTGTTTTTAAAATTTAAAATTTTATTAAATTTGGAGCATTGTTAGGGATTGCATTAACTCCGAATTTCACAATGATTGTGCACCCGAGTGTGGAAATTTTTCCCTTAAGGAAAAATTTATATGGGGCATGGAGGGACTGTGACGTTTTATCTGCGAGGACTCAGAGACCAGATGCCCTAACGAAATAAACATCGTTAATTTGAACCTCCAGATGCCTCCTATAACTTCGCCTGTCAGTTTCACCAAAAAACCAGATGGTACATGTAAACAGTTTTAATCATGTAAATATCTGGAGAAAAAGTGCTGCGTAGAAATGTTATAAACTGAACTTGTTGACTAAGATGAGTCAAGACCACGTGGGGTATTTCGGAGATGAACTGAGGTCAGAAAAACAAGGCCCCGTGGAGAGAGAGTATCTGCTGTGACACGACCCCAGACGGTCGAGTTCTCGGTCCTGCCGAAAAGGAGCGTCTCGCTCCGGGAAAAAATTAACTTTTTCGCCGTGTAAATATTACGTGTGCTTGTTATGTGTGTGTCCCGTATCGTCTAATAAAACTCTGAAAAAGAAACGAACGCCAAGTTCTTTTATTTCTAGTTAAGAGCCTTTCTTAAGTGATTTCAAATATATGACGGTACAGTAAGAGTTATTATTTTTTTAATATATAATTTCGTGAATAAAAATGTAATTTTGGCAATCAATTATTAAAGTTTTTTTTAATAATCAAAAAGTTGTTTTTAATTATGAATTTTACGGCAAGCAAACCCTGACATAAAATAAATTAACCCCTTGTATCGTCGTGCTACATATCTGCAACATACCCAACAGTCACAATTACTTTTACAGTGAACTTAAAAATACGATTTTATTTATTGCTGCTATCTTCCAACATAGCGATTGTTATCAAAATTGTTCTTAGAATTTTCAACATACTGATACTGGGGATACTGAGTTAATTTTTCATACCAAAGTTGTATTTATCATTTGAGTAGTTCCAGATTATTATTGCTAAAATGTACTTCATAAATTTTCTAAAATTAAAAGGCATGAGATAGCCACGAATAGATATTTACAAAGATAAACTTGTATATTTTTAAATTTTGTATTTGTAAATGGGGAGTATGCAATTTTCTGTTAATTAAAAAAAAAAAAATCATCAATTTATTATTTTTATGTTTTTTTTTTTTTTTTACATACCAAAAATTACATATTCTAACATTCAGAGTAAATATTAGTATTTCCATCATTAAGTAGCACTTAAAATAATTACTCGATTAAAAAACCTTTTTAACATATTTATCATATATGTTGCTATAAATACAATTGCAGAAGCAGCAACGTTCGTTGCCTTTCTTTTTTTTTCAGAATAAAGCGCTAGCATGACAAATTATTATTTTAGAATCGAGATAGTTTGAACTTGCTATGGCACTTTTGTGATATAGTCGATCCTGATTATGGATTACCAAATTATAAAGCATATATGACTTTACAATAATATATGATACAATACAAACAACATTTCGAGAGATAAAATGCCCAGCTGTAGTCATTTATATACGGGTCATTCCATACAAAATGAGCAAATCACCTGTGGCAGACATGTCACAGATTTTAACGAAAACCATTTTGTAAGTAGATCATATCTATTTATGAGTAAATGTAAAATAATAGATTTTAGGATTGTTTATTTAAGTTTTAAAATTTATATTAAAAGTGGATGCAAAATCGTGGTTTTGGCTACATGCTTGAAGTTTCAATTTTGGTTATTAGCCTTAAGAATGCAAAGACTATATTAAAAATTATTTATAATTAGGAATGAATGATAAGTAATAGATTGACGTAAGTTAGTAATTGTATTTTTATTCCTTAATGAGAAAAAAATTATTTTTGAAAAAATTTGAGGGGAAAATGCAACGATTCTGTTGAGATGAAGGACACCTCTGACAATATCGAAATTGCTTGACGTTATAGCAAAAAGTATATATATTAAATATTTAAACTTTCATTCTTGCCTTTTTTATTTCTTAATGAGAAAAAAAAAATAAATATTAAAAAATGTTGAGGATAAAATGCAATATTTCTATCACTTGTTTCGACTTGAAAGAAAGCTTTTTTAAACTTTTAATTATTTTTATATTATAGATAACAGTGTATATTTTAAATATAAAAACTTTTATACTTGCTTTCAGTTTATTTTTTCCTCAAGAAGATTTTTAATTAAAGTAGAAAAAAAAGCTCAATTGAACAGAAAATTATATATTAATTTCTAAATCTGCATACAGAAAATAGATGGCAGCACTAAATTTTTTCACCTTGAAATCGTGCAATATTTTAAGAAACGCGCGCGAATTTAAAAAAAAATAGCTCATGGAACGTAGTTAATATTGCCTTTTTTAACCCAATTTTGTGACGTTAGGAATCAAAAAGGCATGCTTGAAATTTTTTTAGCAGATTATGGACTTATTGATCTTTATGTCTGTGCAATAACTGTAATGTGGGACACTTCCTTCATTATTTTTTTTTTACCTGTCAATAAGAGGAAAAATTATAATTTTGTCATTTTTTTAAAAGTTTCTAAATTTTTTTTAAGGTGAAGGAAATACATGGCAACTTAAAAACTTTAGTAATTCGATCTTAATATGTAAAACTACATCAGGCATTAATTTTTCAGATGTTTTTGAATTCCTTTAATTTTTATTACGTTTTTAATTTTCTCAAAATTTTCAAATTTTCAATTTTTACAACCAATTAAAGAATAATCATGGTGTTACCAGATTATTATTGCTCAATAAATAAGAAGATAATTTTTCAGAGGTTACATTAATTAAAAAAAATTCATTTCAGTTAAATAGTTTTCAAGATACAGAACTTCAAACCTGCAACTTTGGACGATTGAACACATGCCATTCTTTATCACAAGTTTTTTAAATGTCCAAAACTGCTAAAATAATTTATTTTTTGTGAAGATATTTTGCAGAGCTCTATTTGAATATGAATTGAACCTGTATATCAAATTTTATTAAAATCTGTTACTATGTGGCCACGACTTTTTTTTAAATTTTTGCTCATTTTACGTGGAATGACCCTTAAGTTTTAAAATTTATATTAAAAGTGGATGCAAAATCGTGGTTTTGGCTACATGCTTGAAGTTTCAATTTTGGTTATTAGCCTTAAGAATGCAAAGACTATATTAAAAATTATTTATAATTAGGAATGAATGATAAGTAATAGATTGACGTAAGTTAGTAATTGTATTTTTATTCCTTAATGAGAAAAAAATTATTTTTGAAAAAATTATTGGGGAAAATGCAACGATTCTATTGAGATGAAGGACACCTCTGACAATATCGAAATTGCTTGACGTTATAGCAAAAAGTATATATATTAAATATTTAAACTTTCATTCTTGCCTTTTTTATTTCTTAATGAGAAAAAAAATAAATATTAAAAAATGTTGAGGATAAAATGCAATATTTCTATTACTTATTTCGACTTGAAAGAAAGCTTTTTTAAACTTTTAATTCTTTTTATATTATAGATAACAGTGTATAGTTTAAATATAAAAAATTTTATACTTGCTTTCAGTTTATTTTTTCCTCAAGAAGATTTTTAATTAAAGTAGAAAAAAAAGCTCAATTGAACAGAAAATTATATATTAATTCCTAAATCCGCATACAGAAACTAGATGGCAGCACTAAATTTTTTCACCTTGAAATCGTGCAATATTTTAAGAAACGCGCGCGAATTTAAAAAAAAAAATAGCTCATGGAACGTAGTTAATATTGCCTTTTTAAACCAAATTTTGTGACGTTAGGAATCAAAAAGGCATGCTTGAAATTTTTTTAGCAGATTATGGACTTATTGATCTTTATGTCTGTGCAATAACTGTAATGTGGGACACTTCCTTCATTATTTTTTTTACCTGTCAATAAGAGGAAAATTATAATTTTGTCATTTTTTTAAAAGTTTCTAATATTTTTTTAAGGTGAAGGAAATACATGGCAACTTAAAAACTTTAGTAATTCGATCTTAATATGTAAAACTACATCAGGCATTAATTTTTCAGATGTTTTTGAATTCCTTTAATTTTTATTACGTTTTTAATTTTCTCAAAATTTTCAATTTTTACAACCAATTAAAGAATAATCACGGTGTTACCAGATTATTATTGCTCAATAAATAAGAAGATAATTTTTCAGAGGTTACATTAATTAAAAAAAAAATTCATTTCAGTTAAATAGTTTTCAAGATACAGAACTTCAAACCTGCAACTTTGGACGATTGCACACATGCCATTCTTTATCACAAGTTTTTTAAATGTCCAAAACTGCTAAAATAATTTATTTTTTGTGAAGATATTTTGCAGAGCTCTATTTGAATATGAATTGAACCTGTATATCAAATTTTATTAAAATCTGTTACTATGTGGCCACGACTTTTTTTAAATTTTTGCTCATTTTACGTGGAATGGCCCATACATGACATGTGTATGATGTACATGATATATATAGATGTGTGCGTGTAACATGACATATATATATATATATATATATGTGTGTGGCATAAAAGACGTAAATACTAATACGTACTATATAATGACTATATGGAACATGATGAGCGTTTGGAGTATATATATATATATATATATATATATATATATATATATATATACAGGGTGATTCATAAATATAGAAACAATAGGCTATCTTCTTAAATATTGCCCCTAGGCACATGCTTCCAATTGAAAAGTTTCGTAAAAAAAGGTGCAAAATTTGGTGAGATAAGTTTCAACTCCATGGAGGGTCTATATGAGAAAATGCAAAAATTAAATTTTTATACGGGCCCCGTAGAGTAAAATTCCCAATTAGGAAATTTTTCCTTATCTATTTCTGAATTAAACACAAAAAAAATTCATCTCGATATCTTTAAAACTCGCAGAGATATCAAAATCCAAAATTCGTGACCATTTATCCATGCCTCTGAGCGACGAGTTTTTAACTCATTTCGAATGCAAGATAGGGATCAGCCACAAATTGTACATTATTAAAAGTCGATATAAGACAGTGCCTCTCCTTTAGACATAAAATAGGCAGAGTATAGATTTTACGTTAAACTTGTTTTCAAAGTATGCTGGTGGTCTACACTAGAGGTCTGCACGGGTCGAAATATCTAGTTCCGGTCCCGAACCGACCCATAGGAAAAAAAGTTCGGCCCTGCCTGGAAAAAAGTTCCAATCGTAGCCTGGCCCGACCTGACTGAATTTTTACATAGTTTTTTTATATCCATATGGTTAAAAGTTGTTTCGTATGGAAGAGTTCTGACCAAAAATACTTATTATATCTTTTCTTTTTTCGTGTTTATAATTATTATTTTTAAAGAAGTGCCAAAAGCTTTGGTTATTTGTTTTATTAATGAATCTCTATTTATATGTAAATGATTCACTTCTCCTTTAATACCGTTAATCCATATTCCATGTGTTAGAGACAATGAAAAATGCTACAAAGTAAAATCTTTTAAGATGGAATCGCATAGGAAAGAAAAAAAAAAGCTTTATAGGCAAGTTCCCTTCTTAGGAGTTGTAAATGTAGTCTATTTTTTTCTCAGGTATTATTATATTCATTTTCCATGGATCAACAGATTTTTCCGTTTAAGAAAGGATTCCGTCATAGGCAGATTTTTTTCACTAGTTTTACTGTATTTTAAATTTTTTGCCTTAAAATCTACTATCGTTTAAAAATATGAATTTTAAAATTTTATTGTAAAATAATGGCCATTTAAAAATATATGCATTTGTTGTAAAGGATTTTGGGCTGAGCCAAATTTTAGTTATTTTTGCACGGGTTAGGTCAGTCAGAGATAAAGATTTTAATACGGGATGTCTCGAGACCGGGACTGAAAATTTCGCCCAGGGGAGACCTAGGAATAAGGAATCCAGTCCCGGTTCGGTATAACCAGTGGCTCTCAAGCTGGGTTCGAACCCAATCATGTCCTTCGGCCAAACCGTTCGGAGTTTTCGGTGGTTTTCTTCGAACCTTTGATATCCTTGCGTAAATATGGGTTAGGTTCCCTTAGAAAGACATCCACGGAAGGCACCCTCCCCCCCGTTTCGGGCCCACATCCCTCGTAATGATAATTGGCCGTCATAAATCACACGAACACCCGCTTCGGTATAAAAAAAAATGCGTTCGGCCCGGCCTGGCCGAGTCCTCAGAAAAAAGTAGCCAATCCCGGGTCTAGCCCGGCCCCAGAATACAGACTTTTTTATCGGTCTCGCCGGGGCGATAAAAAGCCTGAATTTGTAAGGGCTAAAATTATGAAAAACTCTTAATCGGCATGTTTGAAAAAGCACTGTTTCAAATTCTACATTAAACATTTATTTATGGACATTTAAGTAGTACAAAAAGGTGGTGGAAACGGCAAAAGTTAAACTGAATCGGAAGTTTAAACTACCGAAAGAAGTGACTTTTTCACGTGCAATTTTTTAAAATGCACTTATATATTTTATTAGGAGCCAATCAATGTTTAAAACTTTAAATGCGTTTTTCTGAATGATGCTTTTTTAATAGTAAATTAAAAATGTGCAAACTTAGAACATGTCTTTTTTGATTATTTTACATTAATTTTGTTTCGGCAAATTGAAAAAAAAATTTACTTTTGAAAATATGATTTTTTTAAAAAATAAGTTACATATTTTTTTAAACAATTTTTTTTAATATTTTTAAAATTAAAATTAAAAAAATTCCTGAAACAAAACTAAAATTATACTTTCCTCTTTAATTAAATGAAAAAAATTTGAAATCCAATGAATAATGTTTCGAGTTATAAAGATTTTAAATTAAATCCGCTTAAAAAAGTACTAAACATTTAAATTTTTAAAAAACTTTATGCGCAGTATTAGGATGCGATTTTGTTTGCAAATTTTACGGTTAACCATCACAAAAAAAAGAAAAAAAAATCAAAATTCTAGCTCAACAAATGTTTTTTTTGCATGTTTCCTAGAACTCTTAAACTAACATTGTTTCTTCGATTGCACGCATTTCAATTTGTGTCTAATCCCTTAAAACCTGATGAATTATTTAAACGGACTCGCGACTTTAACTCTGCGATTTTTTCAGATATGAAGATGCAATTTTTTGTGCTTAATTCAGGAATGGATAAGAAAAGTTTTCTTGATTGGAATTTTTACACTACGGGGGCCGTATAAAAATTTAATTTTCGTATTTTTTCAAATAGACCCCCTATGGAGTTGCAACTTATGTCATTAAATTTTGCACCTTTTTTTTATCAAACTTTGCAATTGGAAGTATGGGTCTAGGGGCAATATTTAAGAAAATAGCCTATTGTTTCGAGATTTATGAATTACTCTGTATATGACGCATGTATAAACTTCACGATGATATTAGAGAGATCGTAACTGCAACATTTGCATAATCAAATTAAGAGGGGTCTCTATAACAAAGAAATATCCTATTTTTTTCTGCCCCAACTTGTTTGAATAAACGTGCGTTTCAATTAAAACCATATATAGATTTTTTTATAGTAATAAATATTGTTCAACATATAAAATTTAATTACTAAATATCGGCATTTCTTTTTATCTTTCAATTTTCGAAAAAATCACCTTTACTAGTGACTTGAGTTCGTAATGCGCATTAAATGAGATAATTTAATTTCATTCAGTATTTCTATAGTTTAAAGAATACAAAAAATACTACATATATATATTATAAGATATTATATTTTTTTATATACATTTTAAATTGATAAAGCTTCAAACATTTAAACAAACATTTCCTTTGGTGATTTTAATGCTTTTTAGTAGAACAAATAGCTAATTTTGAAAAAATTTTGATCTATCGAATATTCAATTGTCTTCAATATTCTCATTTATTACAACAGAAAAAAAAGTTCAACAAAGATTGAAGTCGGAGGGGCATTGCATTTTGATTTAATAAAATTCTTTTGATGTACTCTTGTTAAATTGGCCACAAGTTTTAATTGCAATGTATCGCCAAAGTATAATAACTTTATAGATGTAAATTGTTTTACAACATGTATAACTGTGTCAAAGTGTGACTTTAGAACAACATTGTCACTGTAGTCACATATTCTTCACAAAGTTATTGGCAAAATCGTCACAAATCACACAATTTTCATAAACTTGTCACAATGTGACTTCACAACATTGTCACTTCCGTCACAAAACCATCACATGTTAGTGACAATTTCGTCACAAATGACACACTTTTCACAAATTTGTCACACCGTGACATCACAAAGTGGTCACAATGTGACGTCACAAACGAGCTCTAAAACGGCCATAACGACTTCACATTTTAGTCACCATGACTTCACATCGACGTCACGTGACGTCACATCGACGGTCACAAAGTCACAGTGCGACTTCACATCGACGTCACCGTGGCGTCACCATGCCTTACCGGAAGCACCAACATTTCCATTCTGGTTGCAATATTTATTTTGTAATCCTGCGCGTAAACTGTTATGCCAATTTTTTGTTCGACAAATGTCTAACAGTTTCGAGCCCCCTATAAATACTAATTCTGTATCTTGCAATTTTTTAAATACATGAAACGAAAGAACATACTTATATCTTTCATCCCAATTAAAATTGTGTTTTAAAATCATATACATTTTAAGGCATTAAATGTTGAAAATGGTCTTTATTTTTATTTTTTCCACTTTTTAGAGTCCCGAGACCCCTTAAATTAGTATGTTTTTAACAATTTAACGTTCATTGCTTTTATACTGTTACTGGACATTACATTACACATATATCATTAAAAGTTGTTAACTAGGCATAGAGTACGCCGACCCTGTCCTTATGTATGTCCAATGTGACCGTACCTTTAAGGGTTAATATCTCGGCTAATTGCCGATGATTTTTTTCGAAAATCATTATCAACAATGCTTTTATTTTTCTGTAACGATAGGTATATTCAGCGATGCTCAAAAATTTTTCTGAATGCCCGTAAATCGAAATTTGTGTATAACAGAAAAATGCTAATTACTCAAAAATCATCTGACCTAGGGTAATCGCTATAATTTTCCGGCAAGGTTTATATTAACGTCTACTACCTCTAATTTTTTCATAATTTTAGTTTCAGTAGATTCGGAATTATATGGGAGGGAACGTATTTTTGCGCTACATTTTCAACAATATCCTTGAAAATATAGTACCTAAAATTAAAAGGAATGTATTTTTGAGTTCAGCGCTACAAAAGCTTTCACAGGATACCCCACATGATATACAAAGAAAAGATTTTCTTTTTCAAGTAGCATAATTAGCCCCTCTACTTTTTTACTAAATATACTTATGAATGTTTATTAATCTGAAGATATGTGGGTCAGTGGTCTTTATTACTTCACCGAATTTGAACTTTCCACGTTCCATAGTTTACGAGTAAAATGGCTGTGACAGACAGACGGACAGACACAGGAGTGATCTTATAATGGTTCCGTTTTTTCTTTTTAAGTACGGAACCCTAAAAATAAAATTACGTATCATTAATTTTACAGTTATATTCCGCTTTTTATGCTTATTAATTTGGGAATTCATCTCTGGCATGGCATATTTTTAATTAGTAGATTTAACTGTAGAACTACAGAATATTTAACTGTAGATTTAACTTCTGCTTTCTCAGGTATTATTAAGTTGAGCAAAAAGTTCTGGGAAATTTTTTATCTAATAGTTACCCGAATTTGTATCGTATATAGGAGTACTAGTGGTATATCTATAGGAGTTCTGGAATTTCGGCTGCAAAATGCCTATTGAACAGTATGATTTGCTTGTGTTGATCCGGCATTATTGGAGAAAAAGTCTAACGATTCTGAAAGCCTTCGATGAGTTTGCACAGTTGGACGGCGTCGAAATTCTTCCACATCCCGCCTACAGTCCAGACGTGGCTCCATCCGATTATGTCCTCTTTCGATCAATGCAACACTTTTTTCAAGAGCCATCGATTTGAATCCTTTAATGAAGTTGGAGAAGCATGTCAAGAGTTTTTCGATTCCAAGGAGCCGTCATGGTACTTCCAGCAAATCCGGAATCTGCAGAACGATGCCAGAAAGTCGTGGACTATGATGGTCCCTAGTTTGAAGAATAGTCCTTGTTGCTTTTGTTGTTAATTTGAGCATAACAACGAAACTTTCACAAAATTTCCAGAACTTTCTGCTCAACCTAGTAAATTATTTCTGCAAAGTAATGTCATCTAGTGGTAACTTAGACACTTATTTTTATTTTGGGGTCAACTTAGGCCAAGAACATATACAATGAGGAAGAAATTTTTGAGGACACAAAAAGTATCATTTTGAGGCATCCATCTTATTTCTGAAATTAAGGTAATTTTTCTTTGTCTATTTGTAATGCAACTATCCTAAACTTTTTTAAAAAGTTATACTTGTGGAAATTAGTTAAAAGATGCCTATGATCCATCAGGGTCATGATTTATAGTTTACATTTATTTAATTTAGCTTAATGGGGGTGCCAGCTATTGGTTTCAGGTATTTCATTTCGCCAATCTCCGACAGAGGAGTTAATAATTGGTAATAATAAAGAAAATTGAAATCTATTATTTGAGCTATTAAGAAAAATAATGATAAATTAAATTCATCTTGTAGTCAGCAGCATTAAAAGTTAAGTTGTTCTACCAGGGCCTGACTCCATTTCTCAGTTACTGGTTCATAAATGTCAGTTATTGGATATCTGCATTACTAATAATTTAAAACACGGAAAAAGGGATACATGCATCTGTAGTATGATATCATATATAAATAAGGTTTAAGTATTTTGTTTTTATAATAAAGATTAAAGTATTTTTAAAGCATAAATTCCTTGAAATATAAAATAACTTAAAAAAATCTTTGTAAGTTAAGAGGCAGACACTGGTTCATTTTGTGTTAGCTATTGGTTTTTCAAAATGGGGTCTGTGTCAGTTACTGGAGTTATTGACCATATATATGAAAAAAAATTAATTTTTAATAATACAATGTATAATTTTTCAGATTTTGTCAACAGTAATTTTTTAATGTATCTCTACTATCCTTTCAAAAAGAAAAATAAGTAAGAAATGAATTTAAATTTTGTAATAGTGATTTGAACAGGAAAAAATCTTTAAGGTGCTAGTTACTGGGGGTTTCACCTTATGTTATATTAGGTTTTATAATTTAACTTACTATATCATTTGTTAATTAAATCCATATTTTAATGAATCCTTAAATCTTCTGCGAATTTGTAGAACTTGTGAAATGTGCTTCTAATTTAATTCCTTATAATTTCTTAAAATGCATTATGCATTGGAATTTATCCATTGGAATTACAGTAGAACCTCTATTATCCGAAGTAATTGGGACCGACCCTCTTTCTGAAAATCGAAATTTTCGGATAATCGAGAATGCTTCCATTTTAAGATTAAATAGGAAATATATGCAATATTTCTTATTATGGTTACAAGTGCTTAATAAAAATAAAGCAATAGCAAAATAGAAACAATAATCAATTAGATGAATTTTAATTTTGAATTTAAGTACCTTTTACATATATCACAAGGGTTTGAAAAAATGTTTTGTTTGTCGCAGTTTCGATTGCTTTTGCTTTGAAACGCTATTACGGAGTTTTTTAATATTTTTAGTTCACCAGTATCACAGTCTTTCTGCTGCTCCAGCCATGCCAAACCTTTTGCAAAAGCTTCAGAATTGCTATTTTTTTCGTTTTCTTCGTTCCACTCCGCAGCTTACGGGAGCTCAAGTTAAATTCAAAGATCTCTAAGAAAGGGGATCGAAAATATTTATATGTACTCGTAGTTCGGAAAGGACCGCTTGCACACTAGGAATATGATAGTTAAAAAAAAGCTTTGAAAATGGATTTCGGTTAACCGAGTGTTTCGGATAAAAGAGGTTCTACTGTATATAGAAATTTATTTTAGGTCTTATAAAACAATAATCACTGGCGGTAGATTTAAAATGCAGTAAAAATGTAACATGGTTGAAGCAGCAGTTTTTTTTATATTACATTACGATTAGGAAGATAACTTAATTATCTGTATTAAAATAGTTTCAAATCTCTATAGAATGAATTGCTGTTATTAACCCTTCACTGCACGAATTTTTATATTTGTATGAAAAAATTACTTGAAATTTATATATCGGTCTAATAATGGGAGAAATAGTAAAAGAAATTAAATATTAAATTTTCAGCTAAAATTTGATATTTTACGCCGTGTACCCTCTGTACACAATTACGGTTTTAAAATATTGTATTGCTATATTTTACAATTAAATGAGCTTAAATTAATTAATTTTATCTGCTTAACACTCTGCAACTTTTTTAATAATAATAATATTTTTAAGTATTATATATTATTTATATATTTTTAAGTATTAAGTATTCAGTAAAAATAATGAAAGTATATTTTACCTTAATAGCTTGATCGAAACTTTTTTGTTTCCGAAGAACAAATTCTAACTTTTTGTCAAATGCAGCCATCTGACATGGACAAAATATAAGTATTATTCCATTCTTGGGACTGTTCTTGATCAGGGATAGAGATCATATTGGCCAAATTCATCGCACATAATAAGAATTACAGTGTATTTAGGTATGTGGCACGTGGTGCAGTGAAGGGTTAAGTAAACATTTAGATTATTTGGTCATAATTTCTATGCAAAAATAGGGGTCAATATCTGAAAATTGTACAATTTGCGTCCACTGAAAATAATATTCCATTAATTATACTAAAACCAAAAACTGAAAAATGTAATATATTCTAACATTTGTTATAACAATTTACCAATGATAAATGGACATATGATGATGTATAAATAATTAATTTTAAGTTTTAAACAAACGAAATCACTATTTCAGTCCCTCTCCCCAGGTACAAATATCCAATATTAAATGTATGCTGTAAAATTTTTTATAAATATTTTTAACTTTATCAATTATATATTTATACCTATATATATACAGTATGGGAAAATATAATGCTCCTTTACTCGTACAGATTATATAGTAAAATACTGTAGTAAATATATTTGTCCCTGAGGTTGACCATCATCTCAGTCCCTCTAACCACAAATTTAAGTTAACAGATACTAGGTGGCGCTGGCAGAATTATTTCCATTGCAACAGCAACTACAGTTCAACTATCCACCATGCATGAAGGTAAGTTGTTCTTCTCATTGTTTCATTTTTAGAAATATTTAGTTTTTGTTCTGAGAAGGGATGAGTATTTTTTATAGCATCATTCATGTCCCCATATTTAACTTTTAATTTATAAAAAAAAGCTTATTGCAACTTTATTTATGTAACAGAGAAATGTCACATGGAATATTTAATCATTTACATGTGTTCAAAAAGATTCAATAAAATGGTTGTGCAGCTGTTAAGACAAAAACATCACATCAGTCCCCATCATCTCAGTCCCAATTATTAGACACTGATTATGGTGTTAACAGACACGTTCTTCCATAAAAGTTTATCCTACGCATAAAATATACATCCTTGATCTCAAAATACTACAGCATTCAAATGACAAAACATGTATCATAGTATATAATTGTATTTGGAAGTTGGTACATTAATTCGAAAAAATAAAAATTCAGGAGGGAAATTGTCCAGTTTTCAGATATTGACCCATATATATTTTTTTCCATTTTGATCAGTCTTGGATTGCTTTCACAAAATGTGTTCAAATACAATTAGTTCAGTAGAATGTAGAGTTCAGATAGTTTTAATACCCACTTCAATTGTGTATCAATTATATTCTGAATTTTCGGATTGCCACACAGTGTTAAAAACATTTTGTTGTATCGATAGTGCCTTAATTTATACTATAGAATCTTTAAAGTGTTAATTTTATTAAAACAGCATTAAACTTGTAAATTTCAGTGTAATTTCATTGAGTATAAAAAAAAAAAAACTAAAGACTTAGCGCAATAAAAATATGAATTTTTTGAGAGTATGGAATAATAATTACAAATATAGCTGCCAAACCTTCGATTTTTCAGTACCGCTATTTCCGAATTTCGTTGTCTTATTTAATTGCAAATGTTTGTCATTAAATAAGGCGAATACTTCTATTCGAAAATAGTTCAACGTCAATATTGGAAGATTTGGCAGATTTGGTATAGAAGGTCATAAAAGATTTGATGGGCGATGCTGACGATGCTGACAATGGTGACATTTTCATTAGAAATAAAATGCATATCGCCGATTCTGAAAACACTCCATTAAAAATGCCACCAATTCCTTTCTTTAAAACCGTGGTACACTTAAAAACTTTTCAAAAGATACAACAAACTCGCGACTTCTTAAATCTTTTATTAAAATCCTCATAAAACACAAAGCAGACTATAAAAGCTAGAAAACATATTTCTGCACAATTTACATATTAACCTTAAAATACTTTTAAAAATACGTCCTCTGATTAAGGCTTATGACCCGTAATAATCGAAGCTGGGCAGATCCCATAATAGAACTTTTATCATCAGAAATACTTGGCATCGGTTGATAGATATAACTAGAAATAGAAAGAGAAAATGTTTTTTCATATAAGAAAGACACGGCAAACAACAAGTTTCAAGATAATTTATTTAGAAGTAACTATTGCATTTTTAAAAATCAGTTACCGGCTTTCAGAAAACATAACAAAAAAATCACAATAAAATCCTGTTACAGTCATACAATGTACAGACTATTTTCCTATTTATTATATTTCATACAATGTTCTTTTAATGAAATATTTGCCATTTTTGATTTATTTGATTCAGATTAAACTAAATTAGTGATAGTTTGAAAATGTATATAATTATTTATTAAAAATTGAATTAAGAGAATATTATTTCAAATGTTGCAGTTAGTGATGGAAATATTTTCATATTGCAATAGTGTTTTTATGAATAATAAACAGTTTTTAATTAAAATCATTATTGATAAATACAATGACTTTACAAAATTTATTACAATTAAAGGACGGAATATATCTATATGCGTAATATAAAATTTCATATTATGTTTTAAATATGCATCACATAGTATTCTTATAGCATACAGCATTCACATAAAAAATTGTGTTACAAAAAATTATCTACAATATTTTTACCCGAATGGCTAATTATTGAATTCGAGGATATTCATGATATATTTTCTCACGCTTTTGTTTTAACTATCTTCATTGCCTTTGTTGTCTATTTATTTATTTATTTATTTATTTATTTTGTTATCTTCTTTGCATAAGAAAATTCTAGCTATAAAGTTATTTTTTTAATCTTCTGGGCGGATTTAAAAGCTTAAATAGCAAAAAGAAAAAAGCTGAAATAGTTAAATATTTCGGCCGTTTACATCTGAAATAAGTAGTATGCTATAAATTTACATAAATCCTCAATAATCTTAAATGCTTTGTTTGGACAACTGTGGTAAAACAAAAGCGGGAAAAAGATTGCTATATAGAATGAATCATGAATAAACTTCTGAAAGTTAAAAGGAAATTTTTTAAATGCGATTTTGAAAAATAAAAGAGAAAAATTTTCATCAATTTGCAATACATAGAGTCAATTTTTATATTTTATACGTGATTGATTCCTATTTAAAAAACAAAAAATTAGACCATTAAGAGGAAAACTGGGTATTATTGCAAAAGGTTTAGGTTACTTTTACAAAACAACTCTTTCGTTTTCTTATTGTTGCAACATTATTTAAATAGGATGAAGATGAAAATGAAAAGTGAAAACAAAGACTCATATTTCTCCAAGCTGAAACATTTTTAAATCTGTGAAAACATGCATCGAAATACAAAAATTGAAACATGTTTACTCTTATTGTTGAATTTTTGATGTCTTTTATTAACACTTCTATAATACGTTATTTTTTAGTGGCTATGATGTAACGGCCTATTTATTCCCGCATCATATGAATTAGGTACGAAATAAAAGCTTCCAAAGTTCTTGTGTGAGCATTAGAGCTACCTACAGAAAATGGCAACCTTGGTCTTTTTATTTCACAGGGCTGGCACACAGTATTTGGTAAATGATCTCTTGTTGAAGTACAATCACACCACTGACATGAGAAAAGTTGAGCAGATTTTAAGAACTTCCTTGAAAACACACTTCTAAAGTTTTTGACTTCAGTCGACGATGCTTTTGCTATTGGATGAGTTGAAAAGAAGCTGCCATTGACATCCTGAGACAACGCAATGCAAAGATCTTTTGGCATTATAACTTGAGATCGTAAATCTGGTTCTCCGACTAAATCCTTTTGAGTAACGTCTTTAGTATAGAATACAGTATCCGGATCCACACCTTTAAAGAAAAACAAAATTAAAATTAAATATTGCATTTATTTTAACCGAAATATGATAACTGTGTTAAACATTTATTTAAAGAGACAAATAGAAGGGGGGGGGGGATGGTCACTAGAAATTTTGTTGAAATAATTTCGTTAAAAATGATAAGAAAATATCAGTGTAAAATAAGTGAACTCCCATCTAGTAAGCATTTTCCTTTAGAAACCACTCCTTTTTAAAATTGGTCATTTTTTACTGACTAAAGCTAAAAAGAACGGAAAATCATGCATCAGGCATAGATTATAAAACCCTTTCCAATACTTACAATATATTATTAAGAAATTTCATTTTTCCTTGACTGAAATAAGATATCAAAATAAGATATTTAAAAAAACATATAACTCAGTAAAAATCCCTTTTCAGCATTTGCTGTCCATATCCGGTAACGTACGCAAATTCTTTCATGTAGCCCTGTTTGTGATCTATAGAATTTATACACACGACCTAATAAAATAAAAAGTAGAAAAGTTAAAAAATGCGTACCACAGCAGAAAACGCACTTTCACCAGTTATCGATCTCAGTCAGTCTTGTAATTCTTTTGCGTGTATCTGTAAATGGTATGCACCCCATTAGCTAAACAACATGTTATAGCACACTTTTCAGGGATTTAATTATGTTTGAACTATCATAACAGCATTAAAATTCCTCGCAAATGATTTCCCCCCATAGATCATAATGTATTGGAATTGTTTTGTGCGTCTCTGTAAACGGACAAATTCGACTTATTCTATACTCCAGAGAAAGCAATTTGTAGTCCATCTCAGTAATGCATATAAACCGTATTATCTTTGCAATTGTGTAACATCAATAAAATGCTCCGCAAACGATTTTTCCCAATAGACGCTAATAGAACAGGATTCTTTGTAAGTTCATGTAAACGAAGTATAAATGATACATACTTCATTTTTAATACCGAACATTCTATAGTAAACCTCAATAACATATTCAAATTTCAGGGCAGTCCGAGTATATTTACGAGAATTAGAGCACGGACAATCAGCCAGACAAACTGAATTCATAAACACTTTCTAACGTAGTTGAAAAGTGTTAAAAATTGATGAAATTAAAACAATCTATTTGCGATTTTTTTTCATGTTTTGGGATATGAATTTGTAGATAACTTATTATGTCATCTCCTGCTACATCAAGGATCTTAACTCATATCGGTTAAAACCTCCTTTTAGGTAGATTTCGTATGAAATACTACCTATTAAATATTTCCCCTATGTTGGAATTTCTGAAAAGTTTTGCAGATCTACACCAATCATGACCCCTAGCACCTAAATCCACCCTCAGTAGAAAACTTTATCTATCTATCTATCTCTCTCTATATATAACAACCACTGATAAGACACATCGTATTAAAAATAGCTATCAACTGGTCAATATTATGAAAAATCTTAAATGTGTAAACAATATAACGACATATGATTTCAAAGATATTTTTAATAATATAGTAAAGTGAGGAAAGATGCCGCAGTTTTTCTTTTCTTCTTTTAAAATGTACAATAAGGCAAAAAACAACAAACTATTTACCAGAAATCATTAATCAAACCCTTTAGAATATAATTTCTGTGTTAAACAAGTTTAAACCTTCTTAATAAAGTAGGCATAGTTATTTTCCGAAACGTCCTTTTTTAACAGCATTTTTTATGTGCTTGGTAAGATGCCGCATGAGGTGTGGGACAGATGCCGCATGGAGAAAAAAGCTAGACTGTTTAATTTTTTTCAAACAAATCGCATTTTTATTTTCTAAAAGTGCTTAAAATGAAAATTAAAAACAGTAAATTAAAAAAAAATATATATATCACTAAATTTTGAAGATGTTTAACGAACATGCAAAAGTGTGGGCTCTGTAAATAAAACTTAAGACAAAAAAAATGTAAATGAAAAGAAAAAACATTTGAATTTAGATGAATGCATTGCATAATTACTGGAAACAATAGACAGCATGATTACAAAAAAGATATAAATCACTGGTTTGCACCCAGGCGAACATTGCAGTTTGCTCTTAATGTAAGTATTAATTCTATTCTATTTAGACCCTAGTCTGTTTATTTTTGGCCTTTCTTATAATTCTTTGATTTTGCATTTCCATTCGCCCACAATCACACCACATTTTCCTTTGCAAAACTAAAGTGAGCTTTTTTCATGCAGCTATCGATTGAATTTGATGCACTGAATCCTGTCCGCTTTAGACTCTGTTTCATGTTAAGACTCCAGACACTCAGCACATTCAGTCATCAAATTCCAGTCCAATACTACCATCAGAATCCATAAGAGGAGCAATTTACTCATTGTCGGAAGATGACTCATATTTTAGTTTCTTCCTCAAGCAAGGAGTTTTCATGTTGATTTTTCCCTTCCTTTTTTTACACATTTTACTTTTTTGACGCTTTCTAGTTTCTTTTGCTTTTTATTTCCTTCTTTTTTCTTGTTTATAAACTCTGTGCTTGTAATATTTGCATCCTTTTGTTTCTCTTACTTGGCTGTATATGTCTTTTGACCATTGGAGTAGGAGATATTTTGCTTAACAGTTTAGATGGTGAGAATTATAAATGGCCTACGTTTTCCTTATTCACACATAGTGAACCAACATTCTTGCTGAGAATATTTTGATAAGTAGCAGAATGCGCTTATATGTTCGTTTAAATGTAAGTTCTACTTAAATCGCAGTGATGAATTTATTGAACCGAAAAATAAAATATATTTTGCGGCAACTGTCCCTCAACCTCGGTGCGGCATCTGTCCCATAATGGCTGGAAAAATGCCTCGGCACCATTTTGTGTCATGTGAGCGACACGAGAGTAAGGCAAGCACATGTCTGTTTTCTACGAGGATCTAGTTTAAAGTTTCAATCGGTTTTGGGATGAAATCCCTGTTTATTTGACGTAAAATATGTAACAAATCTTCATTAGAATAATTTTAGCAACTTATCACGCAGGTTCGAGCCATAAAAACTGGCATAAATATGTAAATGCTGACAATTAACCGGTGGAAACGCATACAACACAGCACACAGCACAGAGGAACACTGCGAACTTCTTAATTTGACCTAGGGAGCGCTAGTGTCGCCATGCCAAGCTCTGCGGCATCTGTCCCACCGCGGCGTCTGTCCTCACTTTACTATATAGATTTATTAGATCTACATAATATTATAAATGCACTATTTAAAAAGTATCATCATAAACTGGATTTACCATTTAATAGCTTATTTTAAATCTTTAACAAATTTCATTATCTATAATAATTATATTTTGCAAGATAACACATTATATTTACAGAACGTCGGTATACCACAAATTAGACTTATATCACTATGAACGTACTTTTACTAATAGTAATCTACATTTATATCGTTATATTGATGACATAATTTTAATTGTCACTGATAAAACTAATATTTTTCAATTTCTAGTAGATTATACTACTAATTTAGAATTAACGGAAAACCTCCAACAATACAATTAACTTTTTAGATCTTAAAATTACCATAAAAGAAAACAAAACAATAGCTGATCTACACTATATGGGCAAAGGTGACCGGGCACTTGCGATTTTTGACGTTTTGTTAAATATCTAGAAAAATACACGAGAAATTAACCTGAAATTGCAAGTGTGTAAACAGTATAGTATAGTTCATATATTTCCGAGAAGATTTTTTCCCGAAACCCCATAGGGGACCGTGAAAAAATTGAAAAAGAACGAATATCTTTTGGATAACCCAGTAAAAACTAATGGAGCAAAGGCGTTTAAACTCGAGATTATTAATAAGTTGCTTATTGTAATATACTGTGTTCATTTTTATGAGGATAGCATGTATACTCGTAGAGAAATTAAGGTTTTTATAAAAACAGTCCCAGATTTCGCCAAGTGTTTTGCTTATAATTTGCATAGTTCTTAATATAAAAAAAAAGTTCTTTTTAGAAAATGTGACGAACAATATTGTACACAACACCCCGCAATCAGAATGAAAAAATAATAAAAATTGGATGAAAAATGAGCAGGTTTACTAAAAAATGTTTCACTGCGCATGCGCGAATGCAATCAAAAAATAATGCACATAATGTGTTAGCTAAATGTATAGAGCAACTTCTGTAAAAGTCTCAAAAGCATAGTGTGAAAAGTCTGATAATAATCGTTTATAGAATAAGCTCAAAATCCGTTGTTCCCAAAATGAAGAAAAAAGATGAGGGATTGTATCCAAATACAGTATTACGTGCAATTTTGTGTATGCTAAATTGGCACTAATCAATGGATATATGGATACAACTCCTTATGTTTTTGCTTCATTTTGGGAACAACGGATTTTGAGCTTATTCTATAAACGATTAATATCAGACTTTTCAAACTACGTTTTTGAGACTTTTACAAAAGTTGCGCTATACACTTAGCTAATACATTATGCACATTATATTTTGATTGCATTCACGCATGCGCAGTGAAACATATTTTAGTAAACCTGCTCATTTTTCATCCAATTTTAATTATTTTTTCATTCTGATTGCGGGGTATTGTGTACAATGTTGTTCGTCATATTTTCTGAAAAGAACTTTTTTTTTAATATCAAGAACTCTGCAAATTATAAGCAAAATACTTGACG
Source organism: Maratus speciosus (assembly GCA_963932465.1). Taxonomy (NCBI): domain Eukaryota; kingdom Metazoa; phylum Arthropoda; class Arachnida; order Araneae; family Salticidae; genus Maratus; species Maratus speciosus. The sequence goes on from OZ010787.1 coordinate 264,478,907, forward strand.
AAATTTGGGACAGTTTTTATAAAAACCTTAATTTCGCTACGAGTATGCATGATATCCTCATAAAAATGAACAAAATATATTACAATAAGCCACTTATCAATAATCTCGAGTTTAAACGCTTTTGCGCCATTAATTTTTACAGGGTTATCCAAAAGATATTCGTTCTTTTTCAATTTTTTGACGGTCCCCTATGGGGTTTCGGGAAAAAATTTTTCTCGGCAATATATGACCTATACAATACTGTTTACACACCTGCAATTTCAGGTTAATTCCTCATGTATTTTTCTAGATATTTAACAAAACGTCAGAAATCGCAAGTGACCGGTCACCTTTGGCCATATAGTGTATATGATAAACGTAAAGAATTTAAGTTCAAAGTTAACATATTTACTATTTTTAAATCTTGTCTTCATAATTCTGTATATCGTATTATAATCCTTAACCATTTATATATAGAATAAAGTGTTTATGTTCTTCTCATCTAATTAACAATAATATTAAAATACTAATTTATGATGCATTAAATCACAGTTTTCCAAAAAAATTCATATATTCTTTAACCCCTTAACGGTCGCATTAAATTACGGTTTAAAAATTCAAATTGCTTGTAGGCACCACTTTTTTGAAAAAGAAATGTTCACCTTGTTTAATGACAGGTTAAATGATACCATATTAAAGACAATTACACTTTTCTATAAAACTGGTGGAAATCCAACAAATCTGAATAATTTGAATAAAAGTCACACCCCGTGAATATCGCGGGAGCGAGAAGTAAGGGGTTAATATATAATTAGTACTTAAATGATCTTAAAAAACAAATTAACACATGCGTAAATAAAATGACAAAAAATATATAAAATAAGAAAATAATTATAAAAAATTAAAAATTGTAAAATAATAATAAAAAATTATTATAGGACGGTTGGGTGGGTAGATGTTAGAGTACGGAGGAGCGTGGCATTGTCTGGATAATACGCAATGGTTAATTAATTTTTTTTAATGGGGCATTTGATTTATAACTACGTTGCTAATACACATTTTATAATGGATGTTGATTCAATGCTTTTATATGTATAATGGTGCAGTTATATTTATATATTTATCAATTCATATTAAATTTATTCATATTCATTAATATTTAATTAAGTTAACGATTAATTTGGATTTCAATTTTAGCCTACTCAGGACAATATCATATTAATTTCTAATGGTATACTATCTTAAATGAGAATAAAATGCATAATGAATGTATTTGTTATACCTAATGCTATGACAGTATGGATTTCAATTTGGTAATTTTTTTTCCCTCTATCCTATTTAATCTTGTTTCATTTTGAACTTAATTGGTGTTCAATGGTTTATTTCTCGGTTTTCTTTCTGTGTTAGTCCCAAATTCATATTCTTTAGCTAATTTATGGCTAATATGAAGATGAAACCACACATTTTATTTGTGGAACACACGGCATTTGAGCCCCGATGATTCTGTCTAAGTTCTACAAATTTCCATCATTCGATTTCTGTTATTCAATTTCTGCTGTTTTTTACTATGTTTTTTGAATCTATGTTATGTGTGTTGGGGGGAACCGTATTTGTTAATGTCATTTTATTCATAATTTCACAGTTTTTGTTGGTGGTCGGTAATGTTTATTTAATGGTTATATATATATATATATATATAACCATTAATTAAACATAACCTACCATCGTCAATTATTATGAATTAAAGCTGTAAGTATTAAAAAAAAATTATTATAAGAATTATTATGGAAGAAAAAAGAAAAAAGTGGACACCGACAAAAATTGAAAAGCTTATACATTGAATTACGTTATCAAGGGCACAGAATTCAATGATATAAGCAAAATGGTTGTTTTCTGTGGGAAAAATAAGCTAAAGCTAAAAATTATTTTCCCCTGTGCCCGAACAACCATTAAAATCAAGTGAATTGATTAAAAATGAAAGCAGAATAGAAACAAATAATATGAAATGGAAGAATCAATAAAACGTATTTAAATATTTATAGGATATAAAATATAAATAATAAACACCATACCGATTAATATTTCAGTATTTTACAAAAATCCATGCGCACATGTCTACCAGTATATCAAAAAGATTAAGGTGAATAAAACAGTTAAGAAATCACAGTAAATGATACCAAAGGATGCAGTTAATACATTTTGAAATAAAATTTGAAATACCTTGTTAAACACATTTAATCTAATATAAAATAAATAGATTAATTACATTATTTAAAATGCACTATTAAATTAATTAATAACAGTTTAACAATATCGTCAAAATTTAGCTAAAAATACCCCCTGGTGTATAAATTATAACTGAAATGGAGCTAGAAAAATTAAAAATTAGAGCTATCTTAAAGAGACAAATTTGGTTCTGCCATCTATTATTACTTATATTAAACATCTATCACAAGATAAATATTTGTAAGCATTTGAATGTAAATAATTGTTTAAACAGCAAAACCAAACATATCCTTATATATAGAGAATTATAAACCTAATACAAACCACACAATGTATTTAAAAACTATTGTTAATAAAATTTAAAAGCATACAATATATTCTATTAGCTAACTTATTTAAACTAAACTAAGAATTTAAATAATTCTAGAACATTGATAATATATAGCATATAGCTATATGCTATAAAACAAAATAAATTCAGTAATAATTAATATAAATAATTATTAAAAATAATATAAAAATTATTTTTTAATGAATTATATATAAGATATTTATAAAATAAACAGGAAATAAAAAACGTGGAAGTATATAGAAGGTTAAATGATACTTAAATTCCCATTACTTAAAAAGCACAAATATAGAGTGTGGATTATTTTCAGACATCCATAAAAATCCATAAAGTATGAATGTGGGACATTCAAAAACATTAAACCGATAATAAATATTAAAAAGAATAGAGGAATAATAATAAAAATAATTACCCAATTTTAATGCATACAGTATAACTATATTTATATTAAACATACTTATATGTATATTATTCACTATAAGAATGGCATACTATTAGTAATTAATATGATATTGTCCTTAGTAAATTAAAATTTAATAACAAATAATTGTAAATTAGATTAATCAATAATTAAGCTAATTATAATATTAATGAAATTCTCCAATTACATATAAAATATCAAATCAACATCCATATAAAATACGTAACAAAAATATAGTAATAATACAAGAGCCCCCATTTTTTTTTAAATAATTAACGATTGCGTATTATCCAGACAACACCACCCTTCTCCGTACTCTAACATCTACCCACCCAACCAAACTATAATTTTTTTTTATATTGTTTTACAATTTTTAATTTTTTATAGATTTTTTTTTTACTTTATAATTTTTTTGTAATTTTGTTTACGCATGTGTTAATTTGTTTTAATAGATCATGTAAGAAAAGTACTAATTGTATATTAATGAATATATGAATTTTTTTTGGAAAACCATGATTTAATGCATCATAAATTAGTTTTTTAATATTATTGTTAATTAGAGGAGAAGAACATAAACATTTGATTCTATATAAATGATTAAGTATTATATTACGAAATACAGAATGATGTAGACAAGATTTAAAATTTGTAAATGTATTAACTGTGAATTTAAATTCTTTACGTTTGTCATATAAATCTGTGATTGTTTTATTGTCTTTTATTGTAATTTTAAGATCTAAGAAGTTAATTGTATTGTTAGATAAAAGGTTTTCCGTTAATTCCAAATTAGTGGGATAATCAACTGGAAATCGAGTAATTGCAGATTGATCAGTATCAATTAAAATGATGTCATCAATATAACGATATAAATGTAGATTATTATTAGTAAAATTACGTTCATAATGAGATAAGTATAAGTCTGAGAGTAAACTGGAAGTACAACCGCCTTGTGGTATACCGACATGCTGTAAATATAAAGTATTATCTTGCAATATATAATTATTATAGATAATGAAGTTAGTTAAAGATTTAAAATATGCAATATCTATATTAGATGGTAATTCCAGTTTTTTATAATACTTTTTAAATAATGCATTTATAATTTTATGTAAATCTAATAGGTCTATATTATTAAAAAGATCTTTGAAGTCATATGTCGTTATATTACAAACAGAATGAAGATTTTTTAAAATATTAACAAGTTGATAGCTATTTTTTATACAATGTGTATTATCATTGTTTGTAGTAAGTACATATAATTGATTAAGAATTTTTAAGAGAAGTGTATTGGCTTTATTATTACACTATGACGCAAAAGTTTAGACAATGACGTCATTCAGCTTTAAAATGTAGAATTATGACGTCAGAATTACAAAAACCTGTAAATATATTCAAAAACTGATTTAAAATGCTATGTACAAAAGACAGTCGTTTTATTTGCTATAATACTAATTTTTTTCATAAAAATTCAAATGTGCTTGTCGCAAAAGTTTAGACACTATTCTAAATTTCTTTGAATATTCGCTGGCATATGCAAATTTAGAATCGATGATGTCACAAATTTGGAGTACTTAAGTTCTGCAAACGATTGCGCTTCATAGTCGACATGCCGAGAGCTAAAGAAATTCAAGTGAATGAGGTTTCAAGGATTTGGCAGTTGAAAGGTGAAGGGAAGAGCGTTTCTGAAATTTCTGCTATTATTAATAGGTCAAAAAAATCTATTTATCGAGTTTTATCGAGTGGTTCCGAATATAAAGCAAAATGTCGGTCTGGGAGGCCACGTGGGACAAATGTACGAGAGGATCGCCTGATACAAAGACTAGCGAGTACTCAACAAATGAGCGTACGTGGAGTTCAAAGCTCATCGGGACTCTCTGTATCAAAGGATACGATTCGTAGACGAATTTTGGAAAAAGGAACAATCGTTTATAGCAAAATGCAGAAGAAACCAGCTCTGAAACCACATCATAAGTTACAAAGACTTATGTGGGCTCGAAAGCATATGTCATATGGAGAGAAATGGCAGTCAGTCATATTTAGCGATGAAAAAAAGTGGAATCTGGATGGTCCAGATGGTTGTTTATCGTATTGGCATGACTTGCGGAAGAAACCTCGACGTTTTTTTAGTCGCAGACAAGGAGGGGGCTCGGTGATGGTTTGGGCAGCCTTTTGCTATAATGGACAAGTATCTCTGACCTTCACCAGTCGTCGTCAAACTTCACAGCATTATACACAGGCATTAGAAGAAAACCTACTGCCATTTGCTGAGCTTCTAGGGGGTCCTCAGTGGGAATTTCAGCAAGACAATGCTTCAATTCACACTGCAAAACATTCAAAATCTTGGTTTAATTCCCATAATATAAGAGTTCTCGACTGGCCAGCATGTAGCCCAGATCTTAACCCTATAGAAAACCTTTGGAGCATCATGTGTCGCAAAGTTTATAGCAACGCTAGACGATACTCTTCTGAAAAGGAACTTAAGACATCTATTGAGAATGCATGGTACGATATCGATCCACAAACTATGCAAGATTTAGTTTCTTCCATGCAATCTCGTGTATATGACGTAATACATAAGCATGGATGCGCAACCAGGTTTTAAAAATTGTTTATTTCGATTTTATTTAATTTGTGTCTAAACTTTTGAGACAGCAGTTTATTTTTGTTACCATTTAATTTATTGCAATATGCACAATTCCACTTTTCATTGTTATAAATATTGTTTATATGTACAGCACATTAATTTCAAGCAGTGATTTGAAAATTGAATAAATATTTTTCAAAGTATGTAAGAATTTCTTCATTGTCTAAACTTTTGCGTCATAGTGTATATGTATTGCAACCAATAGTAACAGTCCTAAATTTAATAGGAGTTTTATGAAATTTGGGAATAAGAACTAAATATGGATAATTAAAATTAGTAGATAAAATCTTTAATAGTTTATAATAACTTCGAATTTTACGATTATTTACAATTAAATTTTCATTAGTTTTTTGAAATGACTTATTAGAAGAAATAGAATTTGTAAGAAGTTGGTGATAATATGATTTACATATAATAGCATAATTGTTAGGAGATTTGTCTACATATGTATATATATATATATATATATATATATATATATACACGTACATATCAATTTTTTATGGACACGATAACTTCCCCAATTCTGCATAAATCTCTTCCAAACTGATACATAAAATCAAGGGCATAAAATCTCGGTTAAGTTCGTTAATGGGCAAAATCGGGTGAAGGGGTGGAAATAGGGAGGGATTTTGTGAAACTCGAAAAAACCCAATAACTTCTTAATTATAATACATATAGAATCAGTTTAAAGGTATTATTACTTCTAGAAAAGGGGCCAAAAATTTATGTGTGACAGATTTTTGATAAAATTAAAAACTGGCTCAAGGGGCGCAAAAAGTTCATAACTTCGTCAATTCGCAAGATATCAAATCCAATTAAATTTAGTATAAATCTCCTTTATATTATATACAACTTTTACATTGACAAGTTTTTTATAGGACCAATTTGTACCACAAAAAAAAAAAATTAAAAACGAAAACAAAAAAAGGGGGAGGGGTTGAAGAAGAAAAAAATCAATAACTTCGTCAATTCACAAGATATAAAATCCGCATGAATTTATTATATATTTTCTTAATATTATCTACAACTTTTATGTTGACAAGTTTTTGATAGGACCAATTCTTACAGCAATAACAATTTAAAAGTACATAGCAGTTGAAGAAAAAAATCATTGTATTAAGGGTGTACTCAAATCCAAACTGCTTATTTTCTGACTCATTTTTTAATTAATTTTTGCTTTCAAACGTACACAATTGATAAATTCTCTTATTCAGAAACTATATAATGTGCCGTAATGGTTGATGTTTTGATAGAGGCAGAATATATTTCAAAAAATGATGTCAAAGTGGACATTTTAAATCGAATTTTCCGAAGCGATTGCGTTGGAAGCTAACAATACTGTCCTACTTAGAAAATAATTGTTTATAAATCAAGTTCTAATTAATTGAACGAAAAATAAAAACTGAGGTCGCTTATAAATCTCTTAAAATTGCACGTCAGAAAGTTTAATGTTTTTCCTTTTAAAAATTAATCTTAAAATGTGTCAGAAAATTTCGAGTTGTTGAGCATGGAAACATTTTTCTTGAATACTGCCTTAACACGATTCTAATAAAACCAGCTCTTATAAGGCTACAAAAAAAAAATGGATCCAAGAATAACGGTATCACATTCTTTAATCGGCCACCTCGATCGCGCAATATGAACGTTAAAAGAATGAATGGAGTGTAATGGTGAACTTTTTTTTTATGTAAATGGAAAGCAATATTCATGCATTGCAGATCTTGAGGAAGCTATTTGCAATCCCTACGTAGCTATATCCACATCATAATCATCAAAACCAAGAATGTCAAATTTCATGCCTGATTGTTTTCAAAATAAAGATGGTTACATTTCTTATTAAAACATTCTATATTAAAATAGAACATAAGTTCTATTCGAACTTACAATCAGTGTCCTTATAATTATGACCATTAAACATGTAATATTTTTATTATTTAATATTTTAAAAATCTAACTATAAATGAATAAGGCTGTGGGTAATAAATGCATACCATATAATGTTTATTAAATACTAGGTGATCCAACCCCTATTTCCCGGGTTCAAGAACCTAGATGAAAACAATTTTTTTTTTTTTTTTTTAAATTGAAAAGCGTAATCGCTTTTTTACATTTAATATATATTTTTTAGATTGCCCGCTAACAACAACAAAAAGTATTTTTAAATGGAAAATATCAATATGGTATTCAAGCAAAGCTTTTAAATTTATTAAAAGCGATAATTTTATATTAGCCGCATGTAAAGAGTTATTAGCCAAAGAAATCGCCATAAACTTCGCTACGTACAGCGGTCTTTTTGATTCTGATAATTTCAGTGGTTTAAGCGCGTAGTTCGATTACATGCCGGTAAATTTATGTTTTATTTATATATTTTATTTATTGCTGAAGCTTTAATTTCGTTATGGAATATTAGCCGAAAACAAAAGCTGGACTATTACATTGTTTTAAGTGCAAATGGTTTCATTTTTCGTACTCGGGCTGCGGAAAGTTATTTAAAAAATGATAAAAAAAAAAAAAAAAACAGTAAATTGAGATATAGTTTTCAGAGAAATTGCATTTGAAAGAACATTTTTTTCTGTTCGGCGGTTAAAAAATTGAAATTGTGCGATGTTTAGAAGTTGAAAAATTGCAGTAAACGATAAATTCATCTGTCAGGTATTGCCATTTTTAAAATAACGTAGGCATTACTCATGGACATGTTTTTGCTGTATAATATAGATTTAGGATTGTTAAAAATTTATGATTCTTTACATTTTTTTAGTGTCCCTACAATTTTGGCCAGGGGTGTATATACAGAATATCCAAGAAAAATAACATTATTTTCTCAAAATATTTTATACTCTTTCATTCAATCTGATATTCTGATACGTATATTCTTTTAAACTGTTATTAAAAAATCAAATATATCATTTAGATTATAAATATTTTGTAAAGAATTGTCTTTAAAAATTATCTAGTAAAACTTCTACAATTATTTTGTATTTGGTATATTTTAGTTTTCTACAATAACTTTGTTAATACACTTGCCGTATGCCTCTTTTATATTTATTGAAATTTAAAGATAATCAGTTTTTCATTTAATTACCAGATTAAGAGAAAAAAAATAAGTAGAAACATAACACAATGAATCCGACTGAAAAATAGCATTATAAATTAAACAAAAAATTAAACAACTAACTTACCTATGATGTTCTTTTCTTTCACAGAGCTCTTACGAATGGATATTTCATTGTCTTTAATGACGTGTAAGCCAATTCCTCGCTCCAGTAGGATTTGTTGAACAACTGGGTATTGAAGCTGAAAAAAAAATTAAATAAAAACGTTATATATATTATATATACACACACACACACACATATATATATATATATATATATAATATATAGATTGCCAAAATATGAATTTAATATATATAGTTAGTTTTTGTTTAGTATATTAGTAACTGAAGTAGTGTGTAATACAAATATAAGATCTTTAGTAACTGATTAAAGCACACTGAACTTTTATTAAGCTATCTGACTGTAATAATTTAAGGGAAATATTTGCATTTGACATGGATATTTACCATTAAATAATTCTATCCTTTATTGAAAAGAATTCCTTTTGCAATTAATTAAACCAGAATCTTAATTACAAAATATTTTGAATAAAAATCATTAAGGGGTGAGAAAGGGTGAGAGGGGTGTTATCAGTAAAGAATGATTCTAGATGTATTATCACTGCGTCGTATAAAATTATTTTCTTGTTTCAAAAATTAGGTTAAAAAATTATCTCCCACTGTATGAAAAATAAAATAAAATAAAATAGCATGATGGATTAAGCGATTTCATTTAATTTATTTATATTCGAATCTGAAAAAACAAAAACAAACGTATAAGTTAAAGCCTACACGTTAAAAAAAAACAAATGTTTCTTTATCTGCGAAAATATAATATAACCATGAACGAAAATATACAATAACCTCTTCCGATTAAAAAAAAAAAGTTCTTTATCTTTAGAAACCCCAGAAACTAATATATTTTCAATATTTAAAGAAATGTTTATAAAAACGAAGTTCCGTTTCCTGCCACTGATTTTCGAAAACGTTTCTGAGTACTTTTTATAGTGTTTTAATCAGTTTTCTCATAACGGAATATCGGTTTTTAGGATGCCATCAATTTTGAAGTTAATATTTTCAGCTGCTCAACTGAATTTATACATGCAAGAGTAACAAAATAATATTAATTTAAAAGTTACTATTAATACTTTTAATTTATCATGTCTGTAAAACATGCTTGTTGAGCATGAAAGCGTTCACTTGAAAATTGATAGTATCCGAAAAACCTATATTCCAGGTTGAGAAAATTGATTAATACACTATAAAAACTTCTCGAAAATGTTTCCAAAAATCAGTGGTAGCAAAATAAACTTTATTTTTATAAATACTTCTTTAAATCTCGAAAATATATTGGTTTCTGGAGTTTCTAAAGATAAAGAACACGTTTCGGAATCGTGGGTAACTCTGAAGGGGTTATTGTATATTTTCTCTAAGTGATTACATTATATTTTCCCAGATTATGAAACATTTTTTTTTTCTTTTCTTTTCTTTTCTTTTTTTTTTTTTTTTTTTTTTTTTTTTTCCTTACAGTTTACAGGTACAACAGTTTCTAAGGAACAGGTAAATATCACAAGAAATGTTGTATAATATCAGAAAGACGGTAGATTGATTTTGTTTGATTGATTTAAATTAATTTTGACACATGTAAGATTTCATAAGATGTACAGTCATTCAAATGTTGAAATAAATGTACTGTTTAAAACAATTTTTCTCACTTCAGAAATGTCATTATTAGTAACTGAAGTAGTGTGTAATACAAATATAAGATCTTTAGTAACTGATTAAAGCACACTGAACTTTTATTAAGCTATCTGACTGTAATAATTTAAGGGAAATATTTGCATTTGACATGGATATTTACCATTAAATAATTCTATCCTTTATTGAAAAGAATTTCTTTTGCAATTAATTAAACCAGAATCTTAATTACAAAATATTTTGAATAAAAATCATTAAGGGGTGAGAAAGGGTGAGAGGGGTGTTATCAGTAAAGAATGATTCTAGATGTATTATCACTGCGTCGTATAAAATTATTTTCTTGTTTCAAAAAATAGGTTAAAAAATTATCTCCCACTGTATGAAAAATAAAATAAAATAAAATAGCATGATGGATTAAGCGATTTCATTTAATTTATTTATATTCGAATCTGAAAAAACAAAAACAAACGTATAAGTTAAAGCCTACACGTTAAAAAAAAACAAATGTTTCTTTATCTACGAAAATATAATATAACCATGAACGAAAATATACAATAACCTCTTCCGATTAAAAAAAAAAGTTCTTTATCTTTAGAAACCCCAGAAACTAATATATTTTCAATATTTAAAGAAACGTTTATAAAAACGAAGTTCCGTTTCCTGCCACTGATTTTCGAAAACGTTTCTGAGTACTTTTTATAGTGTTTTAATCAGTTTTCTCATAACGGAATATCGGTTTTTAGGATGCCATCAATTTTGAAGTTAATATTTTCAGCTGCTCAACTGAATTTATACATGCAAGAGTAACAAAATAATATTAATTTAAAAGTTACTATTAATACTTTTAATTTATCATGTATGTCTGTAAAACATGCTTGTTGAGCATGAAAGCGTTCACTTGAAAATTGATAGTATCCGAAAAACCTATATTCCAGGTTGAGAAAATTGATTAATACACTATAAAAACTTCTCGAAAATGTTTCCAAAAATCAGTGGTAGCAAAATAAACTTTATTTTTATAAATACTTCTTTAAATCTCGAAAATATATTGGTTTCTGGAGTTTCTAAAGATAAAGAACACGTTTCGGAATCGTGGGTAACTCTGAAGGGGTTATTGTATATTTTCTCTAAGTGATTACATTATATTTTCCCAGATTATGAAACATTTTTTTTTTCTTTTCTTTTCTTTTTTTTTTTTTTTTTTTTTTTCCTTACAGTTTACAGGTACAACAGTTTCTAAGGAACAGGTAAATATCACAAGAAATGTTGTATAATATCAGAAAGACGGTAGATTGATTTTGTTTGATTGATTTAAATTAATTTTGACACATGTAAGATTTCATAAGATGTACAGCCATTCAAATGTTGAAATAAATGTACTGTTTAAAACAATTTTTCTCACTTCAGAAATGTCATTCTAAATAAACTCTATAGATTTTCATTTATTTAGGCGGAAAAAGAACTTTAATTGAAATTTCTACACTATATGGCCACTCAAAATCATATTAAAGTCATTATTTTTTTGGAATTTTAATAGAATTTATTGTAAGTTTTCTCGAGATATAGGAAATACATGGTCTGTCCCAAAAGAAATGAGAATGACTTTGAAAAATAATTGTTTTATTAACAATAAGGCTCGTAATTTAACCCCTCCGGCCCTGAATTTTCTTTAAATTTTGTAAAAAAACATTTTTACGCTAATAAAATTAAAAGTAGCTCTCCAAATCACAGAAGTTAAGATTTACTGAAATTAAATGAATATATTATTTACTGAAGCATAAAGAATGTAGCTATTTTGCATTCTTTTCATATGACAATAGTCTAGGGAAGAATTTCTGAAGACCTTTGGAAAATGTCGCATTGCAACAGGATTAAACAGTCTTAAAAACTTATTAGTAGTTTTTATGTTTGTTTCATAAAAAAAAAAAACTATTAGTTCAAAAAAATAATCCCCAGCTTAAATTTAAAGATGGAGACATATGTTTGAAATAAAAGAAACGTCAACGGTTTAACGATAATTAAGTAAATTTTTACAAGTATTACTATAATAATTACTATTATTGCTAAATGCTAAAACATAAATGAAGTTGTAATAATAAATATATAGACATACTATCACTATTAAATGCTGATATTAACAAAAATAAATTGTTGAGATAAAATAATACCCAATGTCATATTACTAGGCGCTAGGGCCAAACGGTCAAACTAATATCGACGGGACTAAGATTAAATATGATGGTTTCAGAATCCCCGCAGGCTTGTTTAAACATTAAACACTGCAAACGTTATCTTAGATGATTTATCCAGTTAGACGCAAAATGATTTTGCGTGCTATTGCTTAAAACTGTGTTGCATTATTAAACATGCAACGGAAAACTTGGAGAATTAAACGGAAAATTTTCAAATTTTACTGGAGATCTAAATGCTTTAATATCCTTTATTATTTTAATTCAATCATACAAATTGGTAAAGATATACGAAATGAAAGTTTTCCAACTGAGTAAAGTTTGGCTGGCCTGAACACTTTTTCACTCAGTTGGGAAATTTTCATTTTGTATGTTTCAATATCTTTCAAGCAACTGAGTATGCCGTAGCCTAGAGCTCCTATAAAAGAAGCTCTTAATAATAGAGCTCTTTTACAAGAGCCTTGCTCAGCGAACTCATCGTACTTCAGCGTACATCTTTCTGAGTGAGAGCGGCAACTTGTCTCATTCTTTTGAGACAAATTATCAAATCGTAATCTTTTTTTAGGGTTTCGTACTTAAAGAATAATGAACGGTTAAGTGCGAGTATTACTCAACGCACAGTGGGTTCCATACAATAAATATATGAATTTGTAATTGCATTATTAAAAAAAAAACCCTTGATAAAAGAATACTACGACTTTGTAAAAAAACTATATAACGTAGGTTAAAAAGCAGTAAACCAACGTTTAAATTTAATATAAAACGTAGGATTGGGTATAACTGTATATACTAGAAAAGTGTAAACGGATATACCATGAAAGTTCAAAGAGATATGGAACCTAAATAATATCAAATATAGTTATTCTGTATAACTCATTTTTTAATATTATCCTAATCTGTTTCCCCTAGCGAGGGCGAGTCTATGCGCTCAAGGAGAAACTTTCCGCGCATCTCCTGGGCGCGCGAGCGGCACCTCCCCCCTTTAATCGATTGTCCCTCATAAATGTCTTTGCCGGATAATGGTATTTGATCTTGAGGGGCCTCCGTACATCAACTCCGGCTCGGTAACCCCGAATTGGTTCATGCGCCCGACTCCTTCATAGGTCTTCGGTTCCTGTGGACTGTCGGGGCGTCCCGGGTCGGGAACCAAGAGAAAGAACCATTTGGCTCCTCAAGCTAAGTGGTGGGATCTGTCGCATTCGACCATTCGTCCTCTTGGGAATAACCGGTGTGACGTGCGCTGGGCAGTGCACCGGCTTGACCGGAGTGTGCGCGTGGATCGGCCCTGACGGGCCACTCCTGGCGGCGACCCTCGGGACGCGCCGCGGGGTTTGGAACGGGGGTCGTTCTATGCGTAGACAAATGGGCCTGCAAGGGCCTGGGACCGGGAGATGGGACCCCGTCTTATCCTAATCTGTTTAAGATGAACTTAATTCGGTACTGTCAATAAAAGCAGTGCATATTTAAACTTCATTTGGTATTTCATAAAACTAAATTCAGCGTAGTAATAACCTTTTTTTCCTACAATTTAGCTGAAACAAAATCTTTGTTCAAAGTTTAAATTTAGCATTGTGTTAAGCGCGCTTCGAAAGGAGTTCCCAAAGTTGTAATGGCACCTTCATACGCGCCACGTTTTTCCAGATAGGTTTTTATTAATTTTTAAAGTCACTCCAGGCGTATTGAGAGATACACACATTGCAAACTAGTCGCGAATCCCACAGTATTTATGTGATTCATTCTAATTAAGGGGTCTCAGGACTCTTAAAGCTTCAAAATTTTAGAAATTTTTTTTTAGATGTTAAACTTCTATCTTTGCTGAACATTTGATACAATTATTTCCTTGAAATTCCCATTAGAACAGAAGCAGGACTTTTGGAATTAATAATTTTGGAACACAGAACAAGCTTTTGGAATTATACCCGCTCAATAGCTGAAGCGGCGTTTCCGAAAATTTGAAGTCATTTTTCTCCAAATAACGTTTTTGGGCATAAGGCGCATGATACCTCAAAAACTTCTGATGATAATTTCATGAAATTTCTAAAATATATATTTCATGTTAGTCTGTATAAACGGAACCTAAAATCTCCTTTTTATTGTTAATTTTTTTTTTTTTTTTTTAGGTGATTATACTATTGCAATTTTCCAAAATTTTGTATTAGCTAAATACAACTTTGCATTAAAAATATGAAAATGCTTTAAATACAAAGTTATTTAGGTTCAGGTAATTATTACAATCTACAGTATAAGTAGGCACCAAAATTATCATTCTAGTTGCAATATTTATTTTGTAATCCTGCGCGTAAGCTGTTATACCAATTTTTTGCTCGACAAATGTCTGATAATTTCGAGCCCCCTAATTCTGCATCTTGCGATTTTTCAAATACTTGAAATGAAAGA
Source organism: Maratus speciosus (assembly GCA_963932465.1). Taxonomy (NCBI): domain Eukaryota; kingdom Metazoa; phylum Arthropoda; class Arachnida; order Araneae; family Salticidae; genus Maratus; species Maratus speciosus. The sequence goes on from OZ010787.1 coordinate 264,493,907, forward strand.
ACATACTTGTATCTTTCATCCCAATAAAAATTGTGTTTTAAAATCACATACATTTTAAGACATTAAATGTTGAAAATTGTCTTTTTTTTATTATTTTCTTCAATTTTAAGAGTCCTGAAACCCCTTAAATTAGCCTGTTTTTAACAATTTGACATTTATTGCTTTTATACTGCTACTAGACATTGAATTACATATATATATATCATTAAAATCTGTTAACTAGTCTTTAAAAGCCGATGGTGCATGGAGTACGCCACCCATGTCATTATGTATGTCCAAACCATCCGTATCTTTAAGGATTAATATCTTGGCTAATTACTGACAATTTTTTTCGAAAATCACTATCAATAGTGCTTTTATACTTCTGCTACGATAGGTACCTCCAGCGCTGCTCAACACTTTTGCTGAATGCCCGTAAATCGAAATTCGTGTGTAACGGAAAAATGCTCACTGCAAATGGAGGCGTCTTAAATTCAGACACATATGTGACTGAAAAAGTAATTCAGACATTTAAGTGTCTAAATGGGAAATTTCAGACATCATAGATGTCTAAATTTAAGACACATAAGTGTCTTACTATGAGCATGTTATAAATGAACGGAGAAAAATGTCTGAATAATAGTGACATGTCTGAAATTAAGACATTTAGAAATTCAGACACTTAAGTGTCTGAATGCGATACAATTGTATCATATGAGTGATGACTGTACGTATGTATATGTGTACTGCAATATGTATATCAGCGCTATCAGAAAATATTTCCGAATGGATGAAAGATATTTAAAATACTCTTTCATCCATTTAATTTAGTATTTATTTATAAATGAAAAAATCATGGGACATCTGAGAAAATTAGAAAAGTTTGCTTACTAAGGTTTGGAGCTAAGTTATTTTTGGCGCAATAATAATTAAATAATTGCTTTTCACAAAATATAAAATTTTCCAAAAATTACTTGTTATCATGATCGTATACAGAATCGCTCACCTAAATACTAAGAGTTATGAGTAGAGGGAGAAAGAAACGTACTGAGGAGCAAGATTTTAGAACATATAGTAAAACCTCCCTAAAGCGACCACGTTCGTTCCAATGAAAAGTGATCGCTCCGAGAGGTGGTCTCTTAATGGAGGTCATGTTTAAATCTAGATTTTAATTTTTGAAAAAAGGTAACAATTAATGCTACTAAAATTTATTTTTCACGTTAGTAAAAGAAATTATAAAAATTTAAGTATCAAAACAAAAGTTAATTATATAAATTAATTACTGCAGAGTTTAAAAAATGAATACACTGACGTTTGCTTTGATTTTACGGTTTTATATTTTATAACTTTTGTTTCCAAGTCTTTTCGAAGTCACGTCAATAAATGCGTTTTTTTTTTTTTTTTTTTTGACGGGAACAAATAAAGACGATTTGATTAAATTATGTATTTCTTCGAGAGTTTCCCGGCAAAATAGGGCAGGGGAGTTTATCGACCGTCATTCTTAATTTGTCATCAGAGTTCAATTTATTACCTAAAAAGGCACAAAGGGGTTTAAATATTTAAAAGTTACCGGAATAAAAAAAAAATCTAAACTTAGTTTAGAAGTTTGATGAATAATGCGCACTCCGGAACTATTTTTCTAATAAAATCTTCTTCAAGCGACCAGGAAAAAACGGGATTTGTTTAATTTTCTTCAAAGAAATGGGTCGCTCATGGAGGGAGTTCAACTGGGATGGTCTCTGAATGGAGGTATAATTGGTATTGAGCCTGTGGGAATAAATTTCGTTCCATGAAAAAAATGGTCGTTCAGAGAGGTGGTCGCTTAATGGAGGTGGTCGCTTAGTGGAGGTGGTCGCTTAATGGATGTGGTCGCACAGAGAGATTTCACTGTATATGCCTGGGGTCCACAGCCCAGTCCGCTTTTGTAAAATGCAGAATATAAACATGAAGTAGGCTAAACTAAGAATTTATGCCAGAACTCCTCGTGTAAGACAATTTTTAAGAAATTTAAAAATTAAGAAATATTAATCGTTTAAAAATAAGTTTCTAACGATATTTTTCACAATGGAGAACTGATTTCTTTTTCTCTCTCCTCTCTCTGTCTTTTTTTTTTTTTTTTTTTTTTTTGAACTGCCCTTCCTCATTTAAGATAAATTTGATATATATGAACACTAACAGAAGAACAGAATTAAAATCGTCTTCTACGAGAAGTTAAGATGGGGAGGGGGGCTCCTCTGGAGAAAAATTCTTAGCAGCATTTTCTCTTACCGTTTAATTAATATATTACTATTTGGAAGAGAAAAAAGTATTTTTTAAATAATCAAACGTATAGAAAATATAATTAATTAAATTTCAGGGATGGACAATTGCTCTCTTCATGACCACCGAAAATTCGATATGTTATTTTCTAGTTTTACAATAAAATCTTTATTTAAAGTATGTTTTCTATATGTCTAAAAATAAAAAAACTGCAAAAACTATACTCAAATAAATGTAACACATTAAGAAAAATACCTAATAAAGAAAATAAAACTTTTGTTATTTCTTCTTATTCAGTGATTTATTTCTCGCTGATAAAAAGTTCAAATGAGCTCATCAAGCCTTTTATAACGGTTTATAAACAGTAGGCTGAGATCAGCGACTGCAGTGGTAATTAAAATGCTGATTTCGCCATTTTCTCTTTGTTCAAATTTCAAATACGTCCTTTGGCAACTGGTGCGTTAAAACGATTCTTTCAATGAGGTAGTAATCTGTTTAACAAAGTTGCCCGCAATTTTTTTATGTGTAACATTATTTATATTCTGTGACTGTGTCATATACATAGCTGGAACAGTTTTTTGGAATAATTCATTTATGGAATAATATATGCGATTATTATAAAAATGATACGTTGAGTAATGTGTGACATCCACATAGATGTATATGCAGCTTACTAATACACAGCTTATAAAGTGCATTTTTGGAATTTCAATAATTGTTCTTGAGAGATTGGAGAATAAGAAAGTGCGTGTGAAATGTGATTCGAAAAAGCGAATTGAATTAAATTCTGCTTTATATTGAATTATATCATTATGAAAAAAATATGTTGAATAATGAAAAGAAAAATGTCCTCGTTATATATTTTTCAATTATCAGCATTCATCTGAATATTTAGTGAAATATGTAAGAAGAAAGTGTCTATATTTTTGAGTTACCGTTTATATTACATGGATTTACTTTATTACATTTAAGGAAATACTAAAAAGGTAAGAATGTGATTATTTACAAAAATATAATTTTTATTTGGAAATAGAAATTTTCCTTGAACAATATTAATTATGTGATATTAATTATTTAAATCACTTTTTAAAGAATACATGTGTTTATCATATTTGTATCTTTCTATATAGAATAAATATTTTTCAGTATTACAGTGTTTTTTATTATTTTCGACTAAATTTATTTCATTTTCAGGATTAATTAACTAACTTGCTTGATAATTCTTAAAGCATTCGATTTATAAATAAATGTTTTTCATATAAAATAATATCATCATTGCTTAAATCATTGCTTAAGCATTAAAAGTTATTGCTTGTGTACATTGACACCCAAATTTGTCAACATTTTTAGTATTATATTTTTGTCCAAAAAAAAAAAAAAAAAAAAAAAAAAAAAGCAGTTGCAGCACTATATAGTTTTTGTTGTGGATACAAGCTATTAATCTGACTATAAAAATGTCAGTAAATATTAGCCATTTAATATAATGCCATTTTTTTAATAGTTAATTTTATTAAAAATATTTTTCTATAATAGCTATATAATGATTTACAATAAAATAAGTAAGGAAATAAATCATTATTTACTTTGTTTAATTGCTTAAAATTATATTTAAGTTTTGTACAACTTCAGATATTGAAAAATTTATTAATATTGATTTATTGGTTGTTAAAAAGAAATTACAGATTTAGAACGGAAAAAAGACTTTATTTTCATATTTTACTGCATTTTTCACATAAAATTGGGGGATTTTTTTTCAACGTTTGTTCATTTTTCTAAAAGATACAGAAATAACAATTAAATATGTATTTTTAATGCAAAATAAGTTTTGAAATTAGATGTTATTTCTCTTGCATGTTATTAAAAATATATATATGTTTAACTTTTTAAAGATAGCTTAGTAGCTCTGGTGATTACCATATGCTATATGTAAAAGAAATTGCCTACATGGCAAAATATAATTAAAAAGATCAAGTTATTAAATGATATTGTTATTAATAAACCCTTCCGTTGTAATTTCTAGTTACAGATAATATTAACATGATTTCGTATATGAATTTTTATGTTTAATGACAGATCATTTAATTCTTTTACATTTTCGAAATTAATGTTTTCATGTAACAAAATTAAATTTATGTATAGGAAATGCTATGAACATTTTTGCTTCAAGTGGAGGGCATAAAACTTGAAAAATAATTATAAAAGTATCAGAATTGGAGCTATCGTGAAATTTTTAATGTTTTATAAATACATTTTAAATTGTTCCTTTGTAAAGCTTTATTAAAAAGTTCGAAATTTCTACAGTATTTAATTGCACGATGAAAGAATTTTTTTTTAGACTATGGAAACTTGTTCAAAGTAAAATAACTACATTTATATGTATTTCCTGTGTTTCATCTGTATAACATATTTAAATTTTAAGACACAGAAATTTTCTGACAACTTTCAACGTCAAAATTATTCTGATTTTTTATAGGATTATTTTTTATTATCATCGGAGAATGCATCCATTTGCGCAAAGCAATTTATTGTACTTATTATAGGGTAGATGTACCAGTTTTGGCCACATTTAGAGAAAATTTGAAATAGAAATTTTACATTTCTTGATCGATTGAAGCATATTAAATCATAATAACATCATTCTTTAGTAAATTTAATTGTCTTTCTGTTAACTATAATGACTTTCTACAGAATATTTTAGATTGTGAGTAATAACTCATCAAGTAATTTATTCCAATTTGTACCAGTTTTGGCCACCCCTACACCAGTTTTGGCCATCTCTATGCACCAGTTTTGGCCACTCCAATATCATGTAGTTTAACAAACATTTTAATTGATAATTAATAAGTAAAAATAAAGCATTTTTATGCAACATCTATTTTACCACACATATATTTGTTTGCTGTATTAAGAGAATTTTGCAAATTTCTTTATGAATTGATAAAAACATCAAATAAAATATACTTATATTGATTTTAACTGAAAATTTCAATTAAAAAACAAAAAATATATTTAAATTTGATTAATAAAAGGGACAACAGTGCCTATAGGACATAAAGATTAACTATTTAATCAGTTTTATAATTATTCATGGATTGTGGCTTGTTTAGAACACTTGAATCTTCATCAAAGAGTTAAATATTTCTTGAAAGCATTTTCTGATTTTGGTTAGATTTTCATCAAAAAACTATACTTCTTGAAATCATCTTTTGATTTATATTAGCTTGTGCCTTATTTATGTTCCCTGCTTCTTTGCAAGTTATTTTAGGGTGGGATTTTGGAAGCGAATCATACCTACCATTTCATGCCTGGTCTTCCATCTTGAAATGGAGTTTCTATCTTGCCGGCTACAATTTTTTGGACAGAATCTTAAAAGTTCTCCATTTTTTATAGGAAATAGTATTCTGACAATATTTAAAATCCACTTTTCTAATTGATTTTTAACTTCAATTCTTAGTACCTAGCCCTACTACTTGAGATTCAACATTATTAGAGAAAAGTGGTTGTCCGTCCTGCAAACTTGTGATGTAAGGCAAGAACGGGTTACTCCAAAACTTTGCTAGCTTATAGTGCTGGCATAACATTTTGAATGGCCTTAATTTTACTTGCTATCTTAGAGCAGTGTTCCCTCTAGGCCATTTTTTTAAGAGCATAGAATGAGAATCTCTTTTAAACTTCGTAAAATGAATCCTGTTCTTTTTAAATAATGTGAAATACATTCTTACTTGTATTTAGATATATCTCCTAGTAAAGATTTTCACAATATTTAGTATTTCTAAATCCGTGCGCCTGAAATATTACAAAAATTATGGAACTTCTTCATTTCTTTAGGAAAAATAAAAGCAATTAAATCATGCTATAATTTTATTGAACTTTTTAATTTATAAGTTGTAAAATCTTTCAAAATTTATGTTTTAGTTTATTTATCATATCTAAACATTACATATCGCCTCCCCTTTTGTTTTATCAATACTAAACACAATACTATATATTCTTTAGCAATGTCATTCTTTAGTGACTAGCGCAATGTCCTTCTTTTAGGTAGCTTTCTTTACAAAAAGCTACCTATTGCAGCCGTTCGGAGGAAAGCGATTTCAAAAAATTTTGGTATATTTTCATCGATCATGACCCCCAGACCCCGAAACCACCCTCCGTTCAAAATTGATATATATATATATATATATATATATATCAATATATATATATATATATATCTGACCTATGTCACACTGTAACTCTTGTATTTATGAACCGATTTGGATGTAATTTGGTGTGTACATAGTACATACCAATGTCTCGACCGAGTTCGTTGGCCAGCTTCATCCGCCATTTTGTTTCAAAATGGCGGCCATTTAAAATGTTTTAAAAAATTTAAAATTTGAAATGTGGTACCAAAAAATTGAAAATGGAAAAATATTTTTTTCTTATGTATTTGACCTTTATACAAAGACTCCGTAGCAGTTTTTGTTTCGTCTATATCTTAAAAAATGGCTGAGTTATAGCATTTTGAATTTCTAGCGAAACTGACATTTTGAAACGTCCTGAATTTTGTCACGCGATAAAAGGCGTATTTATGAACCGATTTGGATGTAACTTCGTTTATACATAGTACAGACCAATGTCTCGCACGAGTTCGTTGGCCAGCTTCATCCGCCATCTTGTTTAAAAATGGCGGCCATTTAAATTTTTAAGAAAAATTTTAATTTGAAATGTGGTAGCAAAAAATTAAAAATTGAAAAATATTTTTTCTTATGTGTTTGACCTTGATAAAAAGATTCGGGAGCAGTTTTTGTTTCGTCTATATCTTAAAAAATGGCTGAGTTATAGCATTTTGAATTTCTAGCGTGGTTGACATTTTGAAACGTCCTGATTTTTGCCACCTGATAACAGACGTATTTATGAACCGATTTGGATGTACCTTGTTGTGTACATAGTACGTACAAATAACTCAACCGAGTTCGTTGACCAGCTTCATTCGCCATCTTGTTTCAAAATGGTGGCCATTTAAAAAAAAAAATAAATTTAAAATGAGATACCAAAAAAATTGGAAAATGAAAAAGATTCTTTTTGTATGTGTTTGACCTTAATACAAAGTTTCCGGAACAGGTTTTGTTTCGTCTACATCTAAAAAAATGGCTGAGTTATAACATTTTGAATTTCTATTGTGGCTGACATTTTAAAACGACCTCATTTTTGTCACGCGATAACAGGCGTATTTATGAACCGATTTGAATGTAACTTGATCTGTACATAGTACATACCAATGTCTCGAGCAAGTTCGTTGGCCAGCTTCATTCGCCATCTTGTCTCAAAAGGGTTGCCATTTTTAAAAAAAATGTAATTTAAAATTTAAAATGAGGTATTGAAAAATTGGAAAATGAAAAAGATTTTTTTTATGTGTTTGGCCTTGATACAAAGATTCTGGAGCAGTTTTTGTTTCTGAAAATTTGTTCTTTTGTTTATATCTTAAAAAGTGGTTGAATTATAGCTCTTTGAATTTCTATCATGGCTAACACTTTGAAACGATCTTGTATTTGTCACGCGATACCACACTTATTCGCCTATTTCGACGGAAGAAGGCATGTGGATAGTATACATCAATATCTCGACCAAGTTCGCTGGCCAGCTTCATCAGCTATCTTGTTTCAAAATGGCGGCTATTAAATTAAAAATATATATATATTTAAAGTGAGGTGCAAAAAAATTAGAAATTGAAAAAGGTTTCTTTCTTAAGTATTTGACCTTGATATAAGGATTCAGGAGCATTTTTTGTTTGTCTTTATCTTAAAAAAATGGCTCAGATATAGCAGTTTCAATTTCTAAAGTGGGTGACATTTTGAAAAATCTGATTTTTTGCCTGCGACAGAACTTGTATATATCAACCGATTCCGATATGAGTGAGCATGTGCACAGCAATTACTAAGGTCTCGACCAAGTTCACTGGTTAGCCTCATCTACCATGTGCTCGTAAAATGGCAGGCACTTTAAGAAATCGCGGAATTTGGCAGCCAAATATAAGTGACTTTAAATAAAAGCAGCTTGGATAAAGCTGACTAATTTCGCGAAATTCTCATTCATAATGATTTAGTATTGATAAAAATTAGTATTGAATCTCCTACATTCGGTTTCCACTTAATTGAGCTTCGTGTGTTTGAATAATATAAGTTGGCTTTTTAAAAATAAGGAATATGAAAGCTACCTCTTCCTCCCGGCACTGGCCGGAAGGACTTTCTAAAGGGAATTATCTATTGGATAGAGAATAACAAAATGTCTTTTATAAGAACTGCCATTAGCCTTGCTTTTATTATTATTATTATTGAAGCCATTACTATATAAAACAAAATTAAATTGATTTTTCCAGATGTTCTTAAATTTATTAATTGGCTAAAATTCACTTTATAATGAATCACGTGGCCAAAAGTGGAACATAATGTTGTACCCTTTTTGGCCACCCCCATGGCCATAACTGGTACATATAGCAAATTTAATGCACCAGTTTTGGCCACCCCCCATTAAACTGTTAAAATAATTAAATTAAATGTAAAATTGCAGTAGAGAGATAGCTTACCTCATAAAACCTAATAGCAATTTGTTTCAGAACAAATAGAACATGATAAGTGCCTAATGTTGAAAGATTTTGAAAACTTGTCAGCTAAGCAAAAATCTTAATACATGTAAACACACACTACAGTTTCACACATTTATTTTTTTTGCAAGTCATATTTTTTCAAAAAATAAACAAATGATATTGTAAATGATAAAAGAGAGTTTGCTTAAAATGTAAGAATGCATATTATTTGTTAGCATTAATTCACAGGCTAAATATTGGACAAATTGATCCAATGTGGCCAAAACTGGTACAGTGGCCAAAACTGGTGCATCTACCCTATATCATATTGCATACTTTTAGATTAGGATGAAGTTAATGACAAAGGATATATTTATCCAAACATATATTTACATGTTCATATATATATATATATATATATATTAAGTCATCAATGTGTTTAAATTTTTGTTGCTGTATATGTAATAGGGGGAAGGGGGGGGGGTAATCAATGTAAGCCGCTGGTACTGGAACTTATTAGAACCACATTTCCTATACTGTCAAAAAAAAAAAAAAAAAAAAAAAAAAAAACATTTTATAACTTTTTTAGAATATATTTATAACTGTATATATTAAATAAAACCTCTCAATAGCAGACACCCTAGGACCGTAGAATTTGCCCGCTATTTAGAGGTTTTATTTTCATATGTAAAAAAAGTCCAGAGTGTACAAATACCCAGCATACTGAGTACAAATTACACAAAATATGCTTCAATATATTATTAATCTGCTTTTCAATCCACAAATGTTGTGGATTGAAAAAAGTGATCGCTATATAGGTGTCTGCTATTCGAGAATGCCCGTTATTACTGAAGCATACAGTAAAACTTCTATAACCGGTCACTCCCGAATAGCGGACAGCTCTATTTAGAAAAATATAAAGCGGGGTAGTGTTTCTTCTAGAAGCAGGACCTGATTAAAACATGGAAGCTGATCCGCGGCCCTGCCCCCTCACCTTCCCATCGATTTTTGTGGCCCCAAATTTGGTATGCAATTTTACGAATTCAATTTTTTTTATATATGTTTAGGTTTTTTAGTATTATAACCACATACAAAATTATCACATTAGGATTATAATTTCAGGAGATATTAATAAAAATATGAAAATGCAATTTAACATTAGAAGCTCTAAACTTTGAATGCTTATAATTCAAAAAGTCCTTCCGGCCAGTGCCGGGAGGAAGAGGTAGCTTTCATAATCCTTATTTAAAAAAAGCCAAATTATATCATTCAAACACACGAAGCTCAATTTAGTGGAAACCGAATATAGGAGATCCAATACAAATTTTTATCAATATAATGAATGAGAATTTCGCGAAATTAGTCAGCTTTATCCAAGCTGCTTTTCTTTGAAGTAACATATATTTGGCTGCCAAATTCGGCAATTTCTTAAAGTGCCTGTCATTTCAAGACAACATGGTGGATGAGGCTAAGCAGTGAACTCGGTCGAGACCTTAGTAATTGCTGTGCACATGCTCACTCACATCGGAATCGGTTAATATATAGGAGTGCTGTCGCAGGCAAAAAATCAGATTTTTCAAAATGTCACCCACAATAGAAATTGAAACTGCTATATCTGAGCCATTTTTTAAGGTAAAGACAAACAAAAAATGCTCCTGAATCCTTATATCAAGGTCAAATACTTAAGAAAGAAACCTTTTTCAATTTCTAATTTTTTTGCACCTCACTTTAAATATATATATATATATTTTAATTTAATGGTCGCCATTTTGAAACAAGATGGCTGATGAATCTGGCCAGCGAACTTGGTCGAGGTGTTGATGTATACTATCCACATGCCTTCTTACATCGAAATAGGCGAATACGTGTGTTATCGCGTGACAAATACAAGATCGTTTCAAAATGTTAGCCATACTAGAAATTCAAAGTGCTATAAATCAACCATTTTTTAAGATATAAACAAAAGAACAAATTTTCAGAAACAAAAACTGCTCCGGAATCTTTGTATCAAGGTCAAACACATAAAAAAAATCTTTTTCATTTTCCAATTGTTTAATACCTCATTTTGAATTTTAAATTTAATTTTAATTTTTTTTTAATGGCAAACCTTTTGAAACAAGATGGCGAATGAAGCTGGCCAACGAACTCGGTCGAGACATTGGTATGTACTATGTACAGACCAAGTTACATCCAAATAGGTTCATAATTACGCCTGTTGTCGCGTGACAAAAATCAGGTCGTTTTAAAATGTCAGCCACAAGAGAAACTCAAAATGCTATTACTCAGCCATTTTTTTTTAGATATAGACGAAAGAAAAACTGTTCCGGAATCTTTGTATTAAGGTCAAACACACACAAAAAAAATCTTTTTCACTTTCCAATTTTTTTGGTATCTCATTTAAATTTTTTTATTTTTTAATTTTTTTTATGGCCGCCATTTTGAAACAAGATGGCGGATGAAGCCGGCCGACGAACTCGGTCGAGATATTTGTATGTACTATGTACACACCAAGGTACATCCAAGTCGGTTCATAAATACGCCTGTTATTACGTGAGAAAAATCAGGACGTTTCAAAATGTCAGCCACGCTAGAAATTCAAAATGCTATAACTCAGCCATTTCTTAAGATATAGACGAAACAAAAACTGCTCCCGAATCTTTTTATCAAGGTAAAACACATAAGAAGAAAATATTTTTTCAATTTTTAATTTTTTGGTACGACATTTCAAATTTAAATTTTTCTTAAAAATTTAAATGGCCACCATTTTTAAACAAGATGGCGGATGAAGCTGACCAACGAACCCGGTCGAGACATTGGTATGTACTATGTACACACTGAATTACATTCAAATCGGTTCATAAATACGCCTTTTATCGCGTGACAAAATTCAGGACGTTTCAAAATGTCAGCCACGCTAGAAATTCAAAATGCTATAACTCAGCCATTTTTTAAGATATAGACGAAACAAAAACTGCTCCGAAATCTTTGTATAAAGGTCAAATACATAAGAAAAAATATTTTTCCATTTTCAATTTTTTGGTACCACATTTCAATTTTTAAATTTTTAAAAACATTTTAAATGGCCGCCATTTTGAAACAAAATGGCGGATGAAGCTGGCCAACGAACTCGGTCGAGAGATTGGTATATACTATGTACACACTGAATTACATCCAAATCGGTTCATAAATACGCCTTTTATCGCGTGACAAAATTCAGGACGTTTCAAAATGTCAGCCATGCTAGAAATTCAAAATGCTATAACTCAGCCATTTTTTAAGATATAGACGAAACAAAAACTGCCCCGGAATCTTTGTATAAAGGTCAAATACATAAGAAAAAAATATTTTTCCATTTTTAATTTTTTGGTACCACATTTCAAGTTTTAAAATTTTTAAAAAATTTTAAATGGCCGCCATTTTGAAACAAAATGGCGGATGAAGCTGGCCAACGAACTCGGTCGAGACATTGGTATGTACTATGTACACACCAAATTTCATCGAAATCGGTTCATAATTACGGGAGTTACAGTGTGACATAGGTCAGATATATATATATATATATATATATATATATATATATATATATATATATATCAATTTTGAACGGAGGGTGGTTTCGGGGTCTGGGGGTCATGATCGATGAAAATATACCAAAATTTTTTGAAATCGCTTTCCTCCGAACGGCTGCAATAGGTAGCTTTTTTGTAAAGAAAGCTACCTAAAACTTATCATTCAAATGACTAGAAATTTCGTTTCTAGGCATAGTTTGAACCGAAGATTTAAAATATAGTGTCAAAATTGGGTGCATCCATTGGAAAAAAAAAACAAAGTTTGGTCTAATTTTGATTTGTAGATGGCCCCTATGCAAATTTTAAATACATCATTTAAAAGTAGACTTTATTTCCAGACGATTGGTACCAGTAACTTCCTTCTATTATTGTTGTCTTCTAGTATCAGAGTTAGTAGGAGGTGTTTATTTTTTTTTCGACGACTGCTCCAATCATGTGGATAAGAAATCGCTTTTGCGACTGATACTGCTTGTGTGATCGCAAGCAACGTGGGGAGCAGAAATGAAGGGTACTCAAATCATAATGAAGGATTTCTGTGTCCATTGATATTTACTATATTATTTATCGTTTGAAAAGAGCCAAATAAACAAGAAGTCCATGCAGAATCTTATAACTACTGCTCGTCTCAGGCGCCGATGTGCGGTTGTCAAATGTTTAAGCATTTCTTGGTAATGATAAATAGCATAATAATAAAAACGAAGGGGGATAAAGAAAAGTAAGTGTTTCGTGCTCAAATTTTTTTTAATGTTCGGATCTCATATGCTGATAATTTTGTGAAATCTAGTGCTAGATTTTATTTAACACAGAAATAACAATCCAAAAAATGCTTAAACTAATTGGCTGGGAATATCTAATTTAAATAGAAAAAAATTGTACAACAAAGAAGGGATGGAATTCTTTCCGAAGAAGTGAATCATTTTTTATAAATGGGAATAATTTGTTACCATAAAGCAGAGCTGATTGCAGCATGGAATAACTGGGCTTTTTCTATGGGACGTTAGCTTTACGGGCCCACAAATTTGGTATGAAATTTCCATAAAGCTGATATTTTAAATTTGTTTTGATCTTATACTTATTTTAATAAATATTTTGTACTTTTAGATTATGATTAGGTTAAAGAAAAGGATATATTTATCCAAATATGTATTTGATGGCATCGAGCAGTCTTAATTTTTTTTTTGTAGCAATATATGAAGGTGGCGGTGGTGGTGGTGGGGGGGGGGGGGGGAGGGGCGAATAAATACTAGGTCTTTGGGCTGGAATTAATTTAATAAACATTTTTGATGCCGTAGGGCATATATGAAATCACATAAATACATATTTAGGTGAATATATTTATATATATTATCCTATTCTAAAACTACAAAATACTGATTACGATCATAATAAAGTCAAAACTGATATAAAATATCAGCTTTATAAAAATTTTGT